>QCXZ01000045.1:1490648-2035974 GCA_025024175.1 Rhyzopertha dominica | reverse complement strand
CCCCTAAAGACCGAAAAAAATCATATCTCGGAACGACACATAGTAGCATTTTCATATTCGAACTGTGTCTTTTAAGTTAGGTCAGTAGTCATCTCTCAAAAGGGCATCATCTCTATTTGGATCTTGGGGGTTAAATTCGCCCTAAAGACCGAAAAAAATCATATCTCGGGAACGACACATAGTAGCATTTTCATATTCGAACTGTGTCTTTTAAGTTAGGTCATAGTCATCTCTCAAAAGGGCATCTTCTCTATTTGGGATCTTGGGGGTTAAATTCGCCCCTAAAGACCGAAAAAAAATCATATCTCGGGAACGACACATAGTAGCATTTTAATATTCGAACAGTGGCTTTTAAGTTAGGTCAGTAGTCATCTCTCAAAAGGACATCATCTCTATTTGGGATCTTGGGGGTTAAATTCGCCCCTAAAGACCGAAAAAAATCATATCTCGGGAACGACACATAGTAGCATTTTCATATCGAACTGTGACTTTTAAGTTAGGTCAGTAGTCATCTCTCAAAGGGCATCATCTCTATTTGGGATCTTGGGGGTTAAATTCGCCCCTAAAGACCGAAAAAAATCATATCTCGGGAACGACACATAGTAAGCATTTTCATATTCGAACAGTGGCTTTTAAGTTAGGTCAGTAGTCATCTCTCAAAGGGCATCATCTCTATTTGGGATCTTGGGGTTAAATTCGCCCTTAAAGACCGAAAAAAATCATATCTCGGGAACGACACATAGTAGCATTTTCATATTCGAACTGTGTCTTTTAAGTTAGGTCAGTAGTCATCTCTCAAAAGGGCATCATCTCTATTTGGGAATCTTTGGGGGTTAAATTCGCCCCTAAGACCGAAAAAAATCATATCTCGGGAACGACACATAGTAGCATTTTCATATTCGACTGTGTCTTTTAAGTTAGGTCCAGTAGTCATCTCTCAAAGGGCATCATCTCTTTTTGGGATCTTGGGGTTAAATTCGCCCCTAAAGACCGAAAAAATCATATCTCGGGAACGACACATAGTAGCATTTTCATATTCGAACAGTGGCTTTTAAGTTAGGTCAGTAGTCATCTCTCAAAAGGGCATCATCTCTATTTGGGATCTTGGGGGTTAAATTCGCCCCTAAAGACAGAAAAAATCATATCTCGGGAACGACACATAGTAGCATTTTCATATTCGAACTGTGTCTTTTAAGTTAGGTCAGTAGTCATCTCTCAAAAGGGCATCATCTCTATTTGGGATCTTGGGGTTAAATTCGCCCCCTAAAGACCGAAAAAATCATATCTCGGGAACGACACATAGGTAGCATTTTAATATTCGAACAGTGGCTTTTAAGTTAGGTCAGTAGTCATCTCTCAAAAGGGCATCATCTCTATTTGGGATCTTGGGGGTTAAATTCGCCCCTAAAGACCGAAAAAAAATCATATCTCGGGAACGACACATAGTAGCATTTTCATATTCGAACTGTGTCTTTTAAGTTAGGTCAGTAGTCATCTCTCAAAAGGGCATCATCTCTATTTGGGATCTTGGGGGTTAAATTCGCCCCTAAAGACAGAAAAAATCATATCTCGGGAACGACACATAGTAGCATTTCATATTCGAACTGTGTTTTTAAGTTAGGTCAGTAGTCATCTCTCAAAGGGCATCATCTCTATTTGGGATCTTGGGGGTTAAATTCGCCCCTAAAGACCGAAAAAATCATATCTCGGGAACGGACACATAGTAGCATTTTCATATTCGAACTGTGTTTTTAAGTTAGGTCAGTAGTCATCTCTCAAAAGGGCATCATCTCTATTTGGGATCTTGGGGGTTAAATTCGCCCCTAAAGACCGAAAAAAATCATATCTCGGGAACGACACATAGTAGCATTTTCATATTCGAACTGTGTCTTTTAAGTTAGGTCAGTAGTCATCTCTCAAAAGGGCATCATCTCTATTTGGGATCTTGGGGGTTAAATTCGCCCCTAAAGACCGAAAAAAATCATATTCTCGGGGAAACGACATAGTAGCATTTTAATATTCGAACAGTGGCTTTTAAGTTAGGTCAGTAGTCATCTCTCAAAAGGGCATCATCTCTATTTGGGATCTTGGGGGTTAAATTCGCCCCTAAAGACCGAAAAAAATCATATCTCGGGAACGACACATAGTAGCATTTTCATATTCGAACTGTGTCTTTTAAGTTAGGTCAGTAGTCATCTCTCAAAAGGGCATCATCTCTATTTGGGATCTTGGGGGTTAAATTCGCCCCTAAAGACCGAAAAAATCATATCTCGGGAACGACACATAGTAGCATTTTCATATTCGAACTGTGTCTTTTAAGTTAGGTCAGTAGTCATCTCTCAAAAGGGCATCATCTCTATTTGGGATCTTGGGGGTTAAATTCGCCCCTAAAGACCGAAAAAAAATCATATCTCGGGAACGACACATAGTAGCATTTTCATATTCGAACTGTGTCTTTTAAGTTAGGTCAGTAGTCATCTCTCAAAAGGGCATCATCTCTATTTGGGATCTTGGGGGTTAAATTCGCCCCTAAAGACCGAAAAAAATCATATCTCGGGAACGACACATAGTAGCATTTTCATATTCGAACTGTGTCTTTTAAGTTAGGTCAGTAGTCATCTCTCAAAAGGGCATCATCTCTATTTGGGATCTTGGGGGTTAAATTCGCCCCTAAAGACCGAAAAAATCATATCTCGGGAACGACACATAGTAGCATTTTCATATTCGAACAGTGGCTTTTAAGTTAGGTCAGTAGTCATCTCTCAAAAGGGCATCATCTCTATTTGGGATCTTGGGGGTTAAATTCGCCCCTAAAGACAGAAAAAAATCATATCTCGGGAACGACACATAGTAGCATTTTCATATTCGAACTGTGTCTTTTAAGTTAGGTCAGTAGTCATCTCTCAAAAGGGCATCATCTCTATTTGGGATCTTGGGGGTTAAATTCGCCCCTAAAGACCGAAAAAAATCATATCTCGGGAACGACACATAGTAGCATTTTCATATTCGAACAGTGGCTTTTAAGTTAGGTCAGTAGTCATCTCTCAAAAGGGCATCATCTCTATTTTGGGATCTTGGGGGTTAAATTCGCCCCTAAAGACAGAAAAAAATCATATCTCGGGAACGGCACATAGTAGCATTTTCATATTCGAACTGTGTCTTTTAAGTTAGGTCAGTAGTCATCTCTCAAAAGGGCATCATCTCTATTTGGGATCTTGGGGGTTAAATTCGCCCCTAAAGACCGAAAAAATCATATCTCGGGAACGACACATAGTAGCATTTTCATATTCGAACTGTGTCTTTTAAGTTAGGTCAGTAGTCATCTCTCAAAAGGGCATCATCTCTATTTGGGATCTTGGGGGTTAAATTCGCCCCTAAAGACCGAAAAAAATCATATCTCGGGAACGACACATAGTAGCATTTTCATATTCGAACAGTGGCTTTAAGTTAGGTCAGTAGTCATCTCTCAAAAGGGCATCATCTCTATTTGGGATCTTGGGGGTTAAATTCGCCCCTAAAGACAGAAAAAAATCATATCTCGGGAACGACACATAGTAGCATTTTCATATTCGAACTGTGTCTTTTAAGTTAGGTCAGTAGTCATCTCTCAAAAGGGCATCATCTCTATTTGGGATCTTGGGGGTTAAATTCGCCCCTAAAGACCGAAAAAATCATATCTCGGAACGACACATAGTAGCATTTTAATATTCGAACAGTGGCTTTTAAGTTAGGTCAGTAGTCATCTCTCAAAAGGGCATCATCTCTATTGGGATCTTGGGGGTTAAATTCGCCCCTAAAGACAGAAAAAAATCATATCTCGGGAACGGCACATAGTAGCATTTTCATATTCGAACTGTATCTTTTAAGTTAGGCCAGTAGTCACCTCTCAAAAGGGCATCATCTCTATTTGGGATCTTGGGGGTTAAATTCGCCCCTAAAAGACCGAAAAAAATCATATCTCGGGAACGACACATAGTAGCATTTCATATTCGAACTGTGTCTTTTAAGTTAGGTCAGTAGTCATCTCTCAAAAGGGCATCATCTCTATTTGGGATCTTGGGGGTTAAATTCGCCCCTAAAGACCGAAAAAATCATATCTCGGGAACGACACATAGTAGCATTTTCATATTCGAACTGTGTCCTTTAAGTTAGGTCAGTAGTCATCTCTCAAAAGGGCATCATCTCTATTTGGGATCTTGGGGGTTAAATTCGCCCCTAAAGACCGAAAAAAATCATATCTCGGGAACGACACATAGTAGCATTTTCATATTCGAACAGTGGCTTTTAGATAGGTCAGTAGTCATCTCTCAAAAGGGCATCATCTCTATTTGGGATCTTGGGGGTTAAATTCGCCCCTAAAGACAGAAAAAAATCATATCTCGGGAACGACACATAGTAGCATTTTCATATTCGAACTGTGTCTTTTAAGTTAGGTCAGTAGTCATCCCTCAAAAGGGCATCATCTCTATTTGGGATCTTGGGGGTTAAATTCGCCCCTAAAGACCGAAAAAATCATATCTCGGGAACAACACATAGTAGCATTTTCATATTCGAACTGTGTCTTTTAAGTTAGGTCAGTAGTCATCTCTCAAAAGGGCATCATCTCTACTTGGGATCTTGGCGGTTAAATTCGCCCCTAAAAACCGAAAAAAATCATATCTCGGGAACGACACATAGTAGCATATTCATATTCGAACTGTGTCGTTTAAGTTAGGTCAGTAGTCATCTCTCAAAAGGGCATCATCTCTATTTGGGATCTTGGGGGTTAAATTCGCCCCTAAAAACAGAAAAAAATCATATCTCGGGAACGACACATAGTAGCATTTTGATATTCGAACAGTGGCTTTTAAGTTAGGTCAGTAGTCATCTCTCAAAAGGGCATCATCTCTATTTGGGATCTTGGGGGTTAAATTCGCCCCTAAAGACCGAAAAAAATCATATCTCGGGAACGACACATAGTAGCATTTTCATATTCGAACTGTGTCTTTTAAGTTAGGTCAGTAGTCATCTCTCAAAAGGGCATCATCTCTATTTGGGATCTTGGGGGTTAAATTCGCCCCTAAAGACCTAAAGACCCTAAAGACTTCTGACCTAACTTAAAAGACACAGTTCGAATATGAAAATGCTACTATGTGTCGTTCCCGAGATATGATTTATTTCGGTCTTTAGGGGCGAATTTAACCCCCAAGATCCCAAATAGAGATGATGCCCTTTTGAGAGATGACTACTGACCTAACTCAAAAGCCACTGTTCGAATATTAAAATGCTACTATGTGTCGCTCCCGAGATATGATTTTTTTCTGTTTTTAGGGGCGAATTTAACCCCCAAGATCCCAAATAGAGATGATGCCCTTTTGAGAGATGACTACTGACCTAACTTACAAGACACAGTTCGAATATGAAAATGCTACTATGTGTCGTTCCCGAGATATGATTTTTTTCGGTCTTTAGGGGCGAATTTAACCCCCAAGATCCCAAATAGAGATGATGCCCTTTTGAGAGATGACTACTGACCTAACTTAAAAGACACAGTTCGAATATGAAAATGCTACTATGTGTCGTTCCCGAGATATGAGTTTTTTCGGTCTTTAGGGGCGAATTTAACCCCCAAGATCCCAAATAGAGATGATGCCCTTTTGAGAGATGACTACTGACCTAACTTAAAAGACACAGTTCGAATATGAAAATGCTACTATGTGTCGTTCCCGAGATATGATTTTTTCTGTCTTTAGGGGCGAATTTAACCCCCAAGATCCCAAATAGAGATGATGCCCTTTTGAGAGATGACTACTGACCTAACTTAAAAGACACAGTTCGAATATGAAAATGCTACTATGTGTCGTTCCCGAGATATGATTTTTTTCTGTCTTTAGGGGCGAATTTAACCCCCAAGATCCCAAATAGAGATGATGCCCTTTTGAGAGATGACTACTGACCTAACTTAAAAGACACAGTTCGAATATGAAAATGCTACTATGTGTCGTTCCCGAGATATGATTTTTTTCGGTCTTTAGGGGCGAATTTAACCCCCAAGATCCCAAATAGAGATGATGCCCTTTTGAGAGATGACTACTGACCTAACTTAAAAGACACAGTTCGAATATGAAAATGCTACTATGTGTCGTTCCCGAGATATGATTTTTTTCGGTCTTTAGGGGTGAATTTAACCCCCAAGATCCCAAATAGAGATGATGCCCTTTTGAGAGATGACTACTGACCTAACTTAAAAGCCACTGTTCGAATATGAAAATGCTACTATGTGTCGTTCCCGAGATATGATTTTTTTCGGTCTTTAGGGGCGAATTTAACCCCCAAGATCCCAAATAGAGATGATGCCCTTTTGAGAGATGACTACTGACCTAACTTAAAAGCCACTGTTCGAATATTAAAATGCTACTATGTGTCGTTCCCGAGATATGATTTTTTTCGGTCTTTAGGGGCGAATTTAACCCCCAAGATCCCAAATAGAGATGATGCCCATTTGAGAGATGACTACTGACCTAACTTAAACGACACAGTTCGAATATGAATATGCTACTATGTGTCGTTCCCGAGATATGATTTTTTTCGGTTTTTAGGGGCGAATTTAACCCCCAAGATCCCAAATAGAGATGATGCCCTTTTGAGAGATGACTACTGACCTAACTTAAAAGACACAGTTCGAATATGAAAATGCTACTATGTGTCGTTCCCGAGATATGATTTTTTTCGGTCTTTAGGGGCGAATTTAACCCCCAAGATCCCAAATAGAGATGATGCCCTTTTGAGAGATGACTACTGACCTAACTTAAAAGCCACTGTTCGAATATTAAAATGCTACTATGTGTCGTTCCCGAGATATGATTTTTTTCGGTCTTTAGGGGCGAATTTAATCCCCAAGATCCCAAATAGAGATGATGCCCATTTGAGAGATGACTACTGACCTAACTTAAACGACACAGTTCGAATATGAAAATGCTACTATGTGTCGTTCCCGAGATATGATTTTTTTCTGTCTTTAGGGGCGAATTTAACCCCCAAGATCCCAAATAGAGATGATGCCCTTTTGAGAGATGACTACTGACCTAACTTAAAAGACACAGTTCGAATATGAAAATGCTACTATGTGTCGTTCCCGAGATATGATTTTTTTCGGTCTTTAGGGGCGAATTTAACCCCCAAGATCCCAAATAGAGATGATGCCCTTTTGAGAGATGACTACTGACCTAACTTAAAAGACACAGTTCGAATATGAAAATGCTACTATGTGTCGTTCCCGAGATATGATTTTTTTCGGTCTTTAGGGGTGAATTTAACCCCCAAGATCCCAAATAGAGATGATGTCCTTTTGAGAGATGACTACTGACCTAACTTAAAAGCCACTGTTCGAATATTAAAATGCTACTATGTGTCGTTCCCGAGATATGATTTTTTTTCTGTCTTTAGGGGCGAATTTAACCCCCAAGATCCCAAATAGAGATGATGCCCTTTTGAGAGATGACTACTGACCTAACTTAAAAGTCACAGTTCGAATATGAAAATGCTACTATGTGTCGTTCCCGAGATATGATTTTTTCGGTCTTTAGGGGCGAATTTAACCCCCAAGATCCCAAATAGAGATGATGTCCTTTTGAGAGATGACTACTGACCTAACTTAAAAGCCACTGTTCGAATATTAAAATGCTACTATGTGTCGTTCCCGAGATATGATTTTTTTCTGTCTTTAGGGGCGAATTTAACCCCCAAGATCCCAAATAGAGAAGATGCCCTTTTGAGAGATGACTATTGACCTAACTTAAAAGACACAGTTCGAATATGAAAATGCTACTATGTGTCGTTCCTGAGATATGATTTTTTTCGGTCTTTAGGGGCGAATTTAACCCCCAAGATCCCAAATAGAGACGATGCCCTTTTGAGAGATGACTACTGACCTAACTTAAAAGACACAGTTCGAATATGAAAATGCTACTATGTGTCGTTTCCGAGATATGATTTTTTTCGGTCTTTAGGGGCGAATTTAACCCCCAAGATCCCAAATAGAGATGATGCCCTTTTGAGAGATGACTACTGACCTAACTTAAAAGACACAGTTCGAATATGAAAATGCTACTATGTGTCGTTCCCGAGATATGATTTTTTTCGGTCTTTAGGGGCGAATTTAACCCCCAAGATCCCAAATAGAGATGATGCCCTTTTGAGAGGTGACTACTGGCCTAACTTAAAAGATACAGTTCGAATATGAAAATGCTACTATGTGTCGTTCCCGAGATATGATTTTTTTCTGTCTTTAGGGGCGAATTTAACCCCCAAGATCCCAAATAGAGATGATGCCCTTTTGAGAGGTGACTACTGGCCTAACTTAAAAGATACAGTTCGAATATGAAAATGCTACTATGTGTCGTTCCCGAGATATGATTTTTTTCTGTCTTTAGGGGCGAATTTAACTCCCAAGATCCCAAATAAAGATGATCGAGATTTATTGAGATAGTAAGCGTTTGCTTAATATCAAATCTTTTTAGAGCMGCCGCTTGGTCTGCAACTAGCGGCCATTTAATAGCTAGCAGCCATTTTTTGGGCAGCCAGCAGCCATTTCGTAGGCAGCCAGCAGCCAAACCGCACTCTATTTTAGTTACTTCACTGGTTGGCTCGGGTATTATCGGAAAACCGGCTGCTACGTTTTGGCTGCTGCTTTCACGGCGGTCCAACTTCTTTGATTGCCTTTAACACTAATCCGACGATCTGGAACGCTTACTCCATCGAGTTACTGTTGAACTATCCACACCACGACTCCTGGCAAGCTTCTTGAAACGCACCGTGAATTTTGGCAATCGTTTTTTCGAAATATTTGAATTTTGATATACGCACATTAATCCGCTACAGTGACGCGTTCCATTGCATCAAACTACCCCTATTGAAGAATTTTTTACACATAAACTGAGCGAACTACCCGCACTCTAATACAGCTAAGTGATGTATGTCCCAACGATAGACTCTTATAATTTGACAGCACTTGTTTTTTCACCATCGCAAGTTTAGCGCCAGCTTCATATTTGCAGGATTATGACATGACCCTTGTATATTTTTATTGTTGCATAATATCTATTAAAACATTACAAGTTACTTATATCTAAACTTTTTTATTACCTTCCTAATTTCAAAAAATAGCACGAAATCGGTATGAAAATTTCAATTTTTGATTTGGTAGCTGGAGGCTTTTGAGCAGAACGCAATAGTTGCTGGAATTACCAAATAACTTTTTGACACCTTATTGTTACGTTTGTAGGTAGTTGTCCTTTGCTCGCAATTTTTTTATGAGCTTAAACTGGGCCACAAGTAACTGAGGCCAGTCGTTAGCAGGTTATTAGTTATTTGGCGAAGCAACGACAAACGTCTGCTGCAACGCTGATTCCAAAAACTTCGGGATGAGAGAAGAGACGCTTAAAGTTAAGGAAAGATGTGGAAGAAACGCATCCATCAAAAATGAACAACTTAAAGCACTAGGCAAGACAAATTTACGTAAAATACAAGTAGTTCAAGGACTTACAAGAACTGGGCATCTCAACTTTAGCAGCATTGAATCACCTACAAGGCCAAAAAAAAAGTCGTTTTGAAGTAGCGCAACATGATCGGGTCGGTAAAAATACATTCACATACAATGTGGTGAGGAGTTTCATCCTATACCGTGAATTTTCGACATTTAAGATCATTCACTTTACCAATTATTCTAGATGGTGTTTCTTCTAATTGCAGTGCCCACGTAAGCAATCAAATTACTGTTCTTAGATGAGATCTGCTTAATTGCAACAGTTCTGTGACTTACTTGCAACGAACTTCCTATGAACGTAGGTGTTTTTTGTGGTCCAAGGACGTTCCTTTATCAATAGTTCTCTGACTACCCACCGTGTAGACTGATACGCCAGTCTAGTGGCGTGGCGTCCATGTAAAACGACAAAATAAGCTGTCCTAAGTTTTATACAGAAGAAACAAACGAATGGATTTATCAAATAGTTTTGGACTATTGGATTTTTTTCCTAACCTCCATTCGTGTCTCAAACGTACTCTCTAAAGCTGTAATGTAATCACTAGAACAAACGATTGCATTGGGTTGCGCGAACACTGTAGTGTATTTCTTCCAGTGTAAATATTTTTATAATACATAAAATTCTAGGCGCTTTGAGCTAAATTTTGACTTTTGGACCAAATTTAATTTTTTACGGCGCCTTTATCATGCTTCTGATGAGAATTTACCTAGCTCCTAGCGATTACATCTAGGAAATCAGCAGGCCATGCCACTGTGCCAGTCCACAGGTCGACTCTGGCCCTACTAAGTGTTTCACTTTTTGCTAGTAGGTCTGATCTCACATTGCCCTCGATTCCTCTGTGTCTACGAACACACTCCAGAGTAACTCTGATATGCACTTTCAAGACACGAAGTGCATCTAGGCATTCATTTACCACCTTGGAATGTATGGTTGTGCTCTTCACTGCACTCAGTGTTCTTGGCTGTCGGTCATGATTCAGTTGCGCTTATCATAGGGCATCATTGCCCTAATACGTGCTGTGATTGCCACTACTTCAGCTTAGAAAAATGGTTGCAAGATTGCCTAGGTTCGTGCTTTCGCATTCCCGAATAATGCGCAATCCTGTACCAGTTCCATCCTTTGTTTTTGAACCATCGGTGCACCATATGTCGCCCGATCTCACTAGCATATTGCCGTTACCTGCTTCTACCCCTTCAGCGATAAGTACTCTGAAGGATTCCGAGAAGCCAAACATCACATTGCTTCCGTCTGATTGCATGCTCAGCACATACCTATCATTTAACCTCCCGAATATTTCGATATGGGTTCATTTTCTGACGGGTGTATTTTCAAGACCAGTGATTTTCGGCCTATCTGCTGCCATCAGTGTTGCTGATGTTACAAGATGATGCAACGGAGGCAGATCCAGCAACATTTCCATGGCCGCAGCAGGCATTGTACACACCGCCCCCGTGATTATCAAGCATGCAAGTCTCTGTAGCTTGCTTTGACCTGTCTTTAGCACTTTTGTGGGTAGTTTTGTGTCATCATACTAAGTAGACCATTTTTTATTTTAGTCCCCACGTTCTTCCTGCCATGCACCTGCAGGTCTATAAAACTTATATTGCTTTAGGCGTAGCTTTTTCCAATTGGGGCTTAAAAGTCATCTTGGTATCTAGTGTTAGTCTCGGCTATTTAATCTCATTTTCATCCTGTCCCAAGAGTTGAGGTACTTTCGCTGTTATAGGTTCACTCTTCTGGTTAACGCTATCACTGATGCTTTTGTAGGACTGACGGCTAGTCCTTCCTCTTAAACCACATCTGTACTGTTTTTAGTACCTGCTGTTCCAGATTCAATAGTTTTTCAAATTTCTCGCACACCAGGATGATTATTTCGTCCCCATATCTCAGTGCGTAAACACCATCCTTGTTTAGTTCCCTTAGGAAATCATCAACTACAAGGCTTCAAAATAATGGAGACATGAAATACAACTCCCTACGGACAACCATTCCCAACTACGATATCTCTGACTATATACCCTACAGAAGTCCTAACAACTCTGTTTCTTAGCATGGAGTCAATCCATCTTATCAAACTAGGGGCTACTCCTTGGCTTTCTACAGTTTTCTTGAGTCAATATCAAGTAAGGTTCCGAGTGCAATTTCTTGTCGCTCGTAGACTTTTCCAATCCTGCAGGTGAGTTCATGTACAGCCAATTTCCTGTTAGGTAAGTAAACTTGTTTCGATACAAGGGTATGTACACTAAATCATCGTCCCTGATATGCCAATCAACTAATTTCTCCAAAGCCTTTAAGAGAAATGATGTTAAGCTCTTTGGTCTGAAACCTTTAGCCTGCGTGTAAGTCTCGCTCTGGCTCGGATATAAAGAATTCCTTAGCTATGTTTTCAACCAAGCGGTAGATATTATGTAGCTATATTTGCACTATATAACCTACAAAAGGGTATTGTCAGTTCCTCAGGTCCCCTTACAACATAACAGGGTAGATTCCATCAATTTGCGGAGACTTGTATGATTTAAAGCTAAGGATTGGCCTTTCAAGCTTGAACCTGGTTGTTACTCATTTTGTTCGCGACTGTTCCATGTTCTCCGTTTGCCGATAGTTCTGTTCTGGGATTGGTGTTGCGTAGTTTTGATGCGCTGTAGTCACACACCCCAGAATAGAAGTTTTGAGCAACAGCTAAAGGATTTCCTCACTGGTACTAGTATATCGGTCCAATGGCTTTTCAGCTGCAATACAATATTAGGTTGACGTCTGTTGTGACAATGTTAAGCGGGCTATTACTTTTTGACATTATCGCAGTTTAAACTGAGCTATTTGGACCATATGTCCGTCATCGATTCATCTTTGTTAAGGGACTTAATGTTTCACCGCCGCCTATGGTCGGCATCTTCGGAGGATGAAATTACACATTAAAAGTAAAGTTCGCTATATAGTGGGACTATACAGAGAAGCCATTGAAATACACAAAGGTGTTATTCCATCCTTCGAAGGTGAAACGTCAGATCCTTTAACAAGGATGTATCGACGATGGACATATGCCTCAAATAGCTCAAACGTAAGTTTAAATGTTGTCCGCGAAACTCTATGAAGTTGCACTATTACTAATTGGACATATTTACTGATTATTATTTGGATAGTGTGCAAAGTGTAGGTTTTCAGAATTGAAATAAAGAGGCGTATAGTTTTTCAGTTATGTATTTACCTTTGCAACATATTCTTAAATATACACAGAAGAAGTAACTACTGATTTTTGTTCTAGATTTTATATTACAAACCTAGTAATAATAATAAACTATCCGGCAAATATTGACAAATAGCTTTCTTAACATTATTTGTTTCGATACATGGAAAACCTACCCCGCCAAGAGTTTCTAAGCAGCATGACGTCAGCAACCAGATAGGGACATTTTAAAGACGCAGCAGTCACATTAAGCGTTTAACACTTTGTTTGTTTGTTGTATTCTTTAGTAATATAATTTGAAACAATCATTCGGAAATCCACAAGGATAGTGATGATCGCCCCTTAATGAATTTTCATTCTAGATGGAAGTACTTCCGTACTTTCTGACTTGGAACATGTCATGACCCTTGAAGCAATTGATTGCTATGTATTTGTCTTATTGGGATGTTTTAATTATAATCAATAATGAGGTGTTATCAAATAAAGATATGCGTTACTCTGGAGTTAGTCACACCCAAATGACGTCTTAGGTGCTCAAATGTTTCATCATTTATTGATTCAAAACTCTTTTTATTAATCAGACTCGCTCGCTACGCTCGTTCGGTTATAACTGCAGCTTATTCAGCTACACAAATAGCTATGTACTAGTCAAGCCCATGGGAGATTAACAGWTTGAAGGAAATTCCTGTAWATKGTTATATTTTGAATAGGAAAATATTTTTTGGCACCATAATCACTAAAATTAGATGACGACTACACTTAGTTTTCACAAAAAGGTTAACGTAACAATTTACTTGCATATTACAATTATATTTCATCATGTTATTATGAGAACTATTTTACTGCAATGAACTGCACTAAATTCAACTAATTATAGAAATAATTTAGTAAACCACTATATAAAACAAATTATCTCAAAATATACAGCTCATCCAATAAACCATCGCTTTCACCACCATCACTCCGGTTTGGTACCGCTGCAGTGAAGTCCGGTAGCTCGAAATTAGCATTAATTATTTTAATAGGATGCGGTACAAAATTTCATCTCGATTGTGTAGACAGGAAGATTGTACTTGAGGTGTGTCGACCTACTAGGGAGTTAATTATAAACTAACAATACTAATGAACTAGAACTTGCATGAGCCAATATGCAAATTAACACCGGTGCAAGAAAAGGAACTGTCCATTCACTCCTAGTCAGCGACAAGGCAAGTGCAACGGCTCTAATCCGTTACTAAAAGAGATGCTTAGAGAATGAAAGTTTTGTCTTTTGTAGAAGCTGAAGCTTGCTAAATGCCTTAAATAGTTTCATCGCGAAACGAGCAATACTGTGAAAAGAAGTTCTTTATATCATTTATTCCAGACAAATAGCTAAGCTTGGTTTAGGTTAATAACATATACCGCATTCATATTTTCGGTTTAAAAAGGAATACTTTTTTTACAACAACCCTGAAATTTGCAGACTTGACACTTGTGTATTATATATCGCACCACATCCAACGGATGGGAAGTATTGTATCGCGAAAAAAATTTTCAAAAATTTTTATTTGCTCATTCGCTTTAACATGGTCGAAAACGCAATAAAACAAAATTTGAGCAAAAAAAATTTCTTATCTGTTAGTCTGTGGTTTTGTTTGTGAACACGATAACTTTCGAAAGACTTGATATATGAACTTCAAATTTGGCAAACGTATAGGTCTTAACTATCCAAAGCGACCTATTGTTTTTGGGGTAAGTAGGGTATCGAGAAGGGAACAAAATTCGGGTGTAACTACCCTTTTTGTTAATTTTTATTTTTTTTTATATTTTTTTCGTTTTAGTATGTGATTAGTAGTATAAATGCTAGTATTATTTGCTCTTATAAATTTTCGGTGCAGCAAACTGTTTAGAAGATATTAGAAAAAAAAGCGTCACATAAAGAAAACGTTTTTTCTAAATATCTCCGAATATATTTAATATATTCAAAAAATTAAAATGCCATCAGATAGGATATAACATTTCTCACAAAAAGTGTCTTAGAAAATTTATTTAAAATTTTGACATTTTGAAATATTTCCAAAAAACCCATTTTGGTCCCTGCTAGTACGATTTTTTTAAATTTGGTAAAATATAGAAAATAAAATTTCTGATCAGAAAGCACTCGTGCAATTTTTTTGTTAAGTTAATAATTTTCGAGTTATTTGGAAAAAACCCGATTTTAAAATTTATATATTTTTGCTAATATCACGAGGACTTTTTCTTAGAAAAAATGTGTAGAGAGACAAAATGCTCAAAATCTGATTACTAATCGTATATATAAGAAATAAAAATATAAATGTCATTTTGACAATTGGATGTGGAAGTATTGATTCAATTTGCAGCGGTTTTTTATTTTGGTATACTGTGGTTTTATATAGCCTTTACATATAATACAATGGGATTCAAAAGGTACCAAATTAGACCCGAAAACTAGTAACTCCCAGCACTGTACGCACAAAAATGGATTTTAAGTCTCTTTTGATTTGACGATGTCATAGAAAATCACCTCAAGTATGTCAAGGTTCCTCTTCGTTACATATCTAATGATACACGATTAAATGCCAGCAAGATTTCGTAGGCAACATAGCTGTCCATGTGGCTGTAGCATTAATTGCAATTTAATACACTAAGTTACCACTTAAGCTAAACCTTTAGTAAGCTTCAAAGAACACATCTAGGGTGCTTTTGGTTAAAAACTCATTAGAAGTATCACTTTTTTATTATTCATGTCAAGTTCCGTCCGCATAAGTTTATGAAAAAAAAACATTGGTAGGGTGATTCCTAAATTGTACAGTATACATATTTAGCTGGTGATATGCATCTGGATTCAACATAAACAGGCGTTATAGAGAATGATGAGCCTTATTTAAAGGATAATTTGGTATTCCAACAAGATGGAGCTTTTATTTGCACTGCATGCTGATTATGGCATATTTGGATATAACTTTCATGAATTTCATCTCCTCAATGTCCTCCGATTTATTTCCATCAGGTGTCATTTGTGGAGTAAAATCGGTCTATCAAGGAATTACAATAACTTTCAACTTAATTAACTTAATCTTATACTTATAATAGTAATTATTACAGTTTCTCTGAACTTGGGCATACTCCAGAGGCCTCTAGAGGTAATTCTACGAACTTCAAAATAATTTCTAACAATTCCCTTTAAGTAATTTTTTTTCCTCAAAGCTCTAGGGCTACCTCAACTATCCTAATCGTTCACTGTGGAAAATTAAAACAAAAATATGTTGGCTATTACTTTATGCTCACATAACCTTCTGTGAATTAGGTGCAAACAGCAGTGCTACATTTAAACTGGAAAATAGCGAATAAAGCTGGACTTTTGAGGGAATAAGCATATCGTCAGTAAAATGGTGGTTATATTTTAAGCCTGTCAAAGTTTTTAAGCGTTGCACAATGATGTCAAGCAATGGTCAGATGTTTTTATTTGTGGTTTCACTAACTAGCCCACAATAATATCCTGCTTTGTTGACCCATCTCGTATACACACACTAATCATATTCTTTTGCTATTCAGTTTACTCTTGAAACTAACGATTGATTGCTACTAGAAATTACAGTATCCACACCCTGTAGGGTGTGCTTCATTTCTGGGCTACGATACTATTATCGTAGTTCCTTACTTCTATACTGCATTGCATTGATATGCTACTTTTCACCTGGACTGTGAAGGTCGCTTAAAGTTACACACAGATAACGGGGGTTCACAAAGAAACGCGTCAAGCAATCCATGGTTTTTTCTTCCTCTTTGTCTTGCGAACGTAGCGCCTGCCGAGTAAATTAGATGGTACAATTTGAAGCACATTTAACATTTGGCTCGTTTGACGTATTCATAGTTTATTCCACTGACGAAGATAAGACACACAGTAAGACTGTTACCTGCAACTAATATAGACACCATTCACCCGCTTACTTGACCCGTTTTTTATGAAGGTCCGTTATTGTTTGTCGCTATGCATTTCAGGAGTTTCCCTTAGTATATCAAAATATTGGCGAGGCAATACTTGATAGGTATATGTAGTTAACAGATATAAAATCAATTTTGTGTATAAGAATAGTTACTGCTAATCGCCAACAATACTTCATCACCCCTGGAAAAGCCTATCTGCATCAATCTTTGCGGTAAACAGCTATAAAATTGTTACTAGGTAATTTCACTTTTTACATTTAAGATTTTAGGTTTTACAAGCTTGTGTCAATAAACAAAAATTGGCAATTCGAACAGAAAAAACCACTGCAAATTGAATCAATACTTCCACATCCAATTGTCAAAATGGCATTATCGTTTTTATTTCTTATACTATACGATTAGTAAACAGGGTTTGAGCATTTTTCCTTTCTACACATTTTTTCTAAGACAAATGGTCCTCGTGATATTAGCAAAAATACATAATTTTTTAAAATCTGTTTTTTTCCAAATAACTCGAAAACTATTAACTTAACAAAAAAGTTACAATAGTGTTTTCCGATCAGAAATTTCATTTTCGATATAATATTAAAATTTAAAAAAAATCGTACGAACAGGGACGTTTTTGGAAATATTTCGAAAATGTCAAAATTTGGTTTAAATTTTGTTAGACAGTTTTTGTGCGAAAATTTTTTTCCTTTCTGATGGTATTTTCATTTCTTGAATATATTAAATATATTCGGAGATATTTAGGAAKAATWTATAAGMACGAATAATACTCGCAGTTATACTACTAATCACATACTAAAACGAAAAAAAAATAAAAATGCAAAAAGGGTAGTTACCCCCCAATTTTGTCCCCTTCCTGATACGCTCTTACCCCAAAAACAATAGGTCGCTTTAAGTAGTTGAGATCTATACGTTTGCCCAATTTTAGGTTCATATATCAAGTCTTTCGAAAGTTATCGTGTATACAACCAAAACCAGACACACCTACACAAAGACAAGAATTTTTTTTCTCAAATTTGTTTTTTTTTACTTTTCGACCATTTTAAAGCCAATGAGCAAATAAAAATTCTTGAAAATTTTTTACGCGATACAATACTTCCCATCCGTTGGATGTGGAAGTAATTGGCAATTCGAACAGAAAAAGGGAATATAAACTTTATATAACTTGTATTAATTCTACTCTCTAACGACATCACCATTTCTTTATGCTCCTCCCTTCCATACAACAGCGATTCAGGTTCCATCTCGTCTGCACCTTTCAACAACCGTTCAATCCATTAGGAGCATCTCCAATGACTTTCTGAAGGCGACAAAACATTTTTTGCCATCCTCGCATTGAAATTACTCGCACATCCTATGCGCTTCGTTCCGCCTTTCTAATTTCTTGAAGCGCAGTCCGGCCACTTCGGCAACCTTCTTCCCAGTCGATATGGTAATCGCCGAAAACACGTTTCACGGCGCTAATTTCGGTCGTATCTTCCAAATATGCAGTTATTTATGATCGGGGAACACTAATTGCTGGTCCGCAACCGTAGGCAACGCATGGTCAATTAATATTGGTATGGCACAAGAAATTCATGTTTCGACAGATGGAAATTAAAGGTTGTTTGGAGGAAGTGAATGTTGAATAAAGAATCACTTTCGTTTGACACGTACTTTGTTATGTACAATATTGTTATGATTTTGTATATGCTCACGCATTTTATTAAAAGTTACCTTTTGCTTTTCACTTAAACTAAACCGCGCTGTAATTGTAACAAATAGTATATGGTAATTTATTATTTATACAACCATTATCAGAATATTATGATTGTTATTGAAAGGAATGAAATTATGTTATACATACGTTCTGAAATGACAATTTAATTAGTTAACTTTAGGCAACACAACTCCCTTTTCTGCATAATGTGCTCGGTAAACCTCAAATTTGTTGGTTTTCGGTTTGATTGGACGATAGTTGCCAGTTTATAGAAAAGTTAGATTTATCATAATACATTGCCTTCTGATACATAAAAATTTAATCAATCAGACATACGTATGTTATATTTGTATTATTTTGTACAAACCAGATTATTATGAAACCTTTACCAACATAATGTAATCAAAAAATGAAAATAAAAACAACTTTAAAAACGATAAATACAAAAAGGACAGTGTGTCTACACAACTGGATGTATCTATCAACCTCCAGTAGCAGATTACTGCGTAAAACAGTTAAACAGTGAATTGCCTTAGTCACGTGTTTTTATATGATTTGGCAAAATCAGCAGTAGTTATAACTTTGATACTCTTCGAGAATGACTGTTTGGTCGAAACATCTGATAAATCTCCAGAGCTAAAGCGCATTCATAACAACCAGCATGTTTCCAAGCTACCTAATTAATTCAGAATTATTCACAAAATGTTAATTGCAATATACACATAAAATTAACATCAAATGTAGTAGTTAAAAATGCATGTCTAAGCTATTCTGTCGAATCTACGTTTCACAGAAATGGATTTGTTAATTGCCACAACTATCATTACTGAATGAAAACCCACACCATCTACGAATGAAACATAATCAACACATGTGGTCTATAAATGTATGGGCTGGAATTGGGTATTATCACTTTTTTTGAAAATTACGTAAAATGAATCTTGAAGTGCTTATATATCGCACGCCATGTTAAAAATAATAAAAAAATATTTATAGGTAGAGAATTTCAGGTCTGAAATTCGAATCTTAGGAGTCACCGCCAAAACGCTTCTATCCAAGGTTATTCAACTCGTGACGTCAAATGTCATGTAAACATTACCGAGGAGTGTGCTGTTTAGTGGTGTAGTATCATTCTTGTATTGGAAAAGCTTTTGTGTGGTGTTCATTGAAAGGACAGTGTAAGAGGTGGCACCAAAAAGTGATTTGTGTAGTTTTACAAGCATCTATTATGTATGGAAAACAAAATAAGTGTTGTTTTGTACATGGTTATAAAGTACTTCAGTCAGTACAGCTAACAAAATTTTTGGAACCGTTCGTCGAGATTATCAACGTATGAAAAAGTTGTTTAAGGCACCTAGACGTGATATGCCGAAATCGCAGTGTGTTTTTTTTTGTTGTGAAGATCATCTTAATTCTTAATGTAAGTTTTATTATTCTTTTTGGGGTTATAAGTGTTTACCATTCAGTTTCCATTTTGCTATAGCTTGAAGAGGATATGAAAAATTATATACGTTTTAAGTTGATATAGAGKAAMGTTATAATAAAGAACGACGTTGTTCCCCATATACTCGACTGTTAGCCAGACCGGGAACGAGCCGCAAGAGCTCCGAAAATAAATGGCAATTTATATTTATTCTGACCTCTAAAATAAACGTCAAGTTTAGGGTACATTTTTGCTTCCAACAACTCATTGTGATCAAATTAACGCAATTTGATAAAAAGGTCACTTATGCTGTTGCTTTTACGTTCCTCATTTTCGCCGCGTTGAACCGCTCGTCGCTGTACACAAATTTCATAACAATGAACATGCCTTCAGAAGTCATAACTCATAAGTATTTCACTTTTCGTTGGCGTATTTTAATTCGCTTGTCACAAAATGAACGAAAACAACAAACTGATAAATTGACGGGCTGAGGCCGACGCTTGTCGCTCATACCCCAGATGTAAACAAGCGGCCATTTACAAGACACCTGACGTCACGGCCAATATGTTCGCGTTTTGGCGGTACCTTTAAATATTCACATTTTTAATATTAAAAATACACCTTACGATCAATTTTTCGAATTTATAAGCTGTCACAGCTGTTTTGTGGATTAGATGCTACCTATTAATATGCAATTTCATAAAATATAGATACATGGCAAATACCCAATTATTGGAAGCTACATAATAGGACCATACTTTTTTGAAGATACCTTAAATTCCTTGCGATATAGAGATTTTCTAGAGAATGAACTGTTTAGTTTGCTGGAAAATGTGGCTTAACAACAGATTCCCAGAAAAATGGATAGGAAGGGCAGGACCAGTTCATTGCCCAGCAAGGTCACCTGACCTAACACCGATTGACTTTTTTTGTGGGGCTATATTAAAAATATTGTGTACCAAACTCCACCTACGACGGTGGAAGATATAAAAAATAGAGTAAGGGGAGCGTTCAGGGGTATTACACCCGAAATCTTAACTGGGATGGCAGTCTCATTTCGTAGTGGAGTTGAAATATGTTTGCACCACAACGGTCGCCATTTTGAACATTTGTTGTAGGTTATAGTGCCATTACATTCTTCGTCTTCATATTTTCACATACTATTGTTACTTTGCGTTATTTTGCTACTTGTTACGTTCCTTGTATTCGCTTTTGAGTTATGTAGTTTTGTTACGTTCGTTGCATTTTGTTGCTTTGTTGTTTTCAGATACTTTTGTTTTGTTGTGTTACGTTTGTTGCTCTTGCTTTTTAACGATGTCTTTGAATTTTCAATTAAACATAATACTCATATATGGTCTATATTTATTTGTTTTTTTTTAATTGTAAATATTATATTAATGTTAATATGACTAAAGCAGTACAAACATCATTTTCTCAAAAATGATTCAAGACAGACACATACATATGTAGTAGGACTACTGTCATCAAGCGGACATTGACAGTTTAAAGCTAACAAAAGCACATTCATTGTTTTTCCCATAGCCTACTATAAGGACTAAAATATAACTAAACCTAAAAATATGCAATTTTCTTAAAAACTATTAGAGATAAATAGATACTTCTTTATATCATATAAGAGGAAATTACTTTGCGCATTGAACTACGGTGAAAGTAAAATAGGGTGCTATTTAAAAAAAATCGAGTTGGCTGGGATTGAATAGGATCACTTTTCTAAAGTAAATTTTAGTACTACTAACTATCCTTCATTAATGCTTTATATCTACAGGTGATGTGCATTTTATTAGTACCATCCCTGCGAAAACTGCATACCTCTAGCTATAAAGGTTTTGAAAACATAATAATTTTCCAAAATGTCAAAATTTTGGAAACAAATGAAATAACTAAATAATAGACCCCATATATGTTATATTAAGTCCCATTAAAATTAAAAGAGGAATCTAAAAATGTAATAATATACAGGGTGTTCCATTTAAAAATATATAAGGATGTATTGAACCACCCCCGTATATGTTGGGGGGAAGAGTGAAAATATTTTTATTTTGTAGACTTAATCACTCCCTACCACGCTGCACTCGAAGAATTTTATAAACTGTAATAACAATTGCGTAATATTCCGTCCACACACTAATGGGCCACCCTGTATAAGGGAAGCCAGATCTATGCCGTGTTGCCTGTGTTGAGACTATAACTGTGCTAATGAGGCTTTATAACCTGAAACATCTGGCCACAGATTGTTTTGACGCAGGCGACATGGCATAAACGTAATTATTTCGCTTAAGAACTGCATTCTTTGTAGAAATCGTCGTCCTGTAAGTTTATAAAGGCATATTTGGTTTCGACGTTATATTTCCTGTTTCCATCCCTGATGCAAACCATCCCATCCACGGTCCACACATTTTGCCTCCTATATGATTTCTGCGCCAGCTTTAAGGGCCTTAATCGCACGTTCGTAATATATTCAACGATGGATATTCCAGAGCCCTTAAGCAGTTTTCTGTGCTGCATTACCAGCGCTCTGTCCTGTTAACCTATGAATTTAACTATTAAAGCTTGTTTATTATTTACAACTTTGCCGATCCTATGCGCACGGTCGATTTTAGTTTTATCAAGATTGAGCTTTCATTTGTTGTTTAAAACATCAAGGACTACTTCGTCTACATCTTCATTATTTTCTGTTGACATTCCAAATATTCTGATGTTTCGCCGTGGGTTGTTTCATTTGCTCATCGTCTTTAACAAGCATTGCATTGTGATCAGTTAGAAAGCCATTTTTAGTTTCCAATTCACTTATACGCGTTTGAAGATCCAAAATATTTTTATCAATTTCGGCAAAAGCAGTTTATAACTGTTAACGCCCACACTTGTTTAAAACACTTTATCAGCCAGCAGTACACGATTACATCGTATATCTGGCTCTGTGTTATTGTTATTGTTACTAGTAGACTGCATGATTTTATACCAATTAGGTCGTAACCGGGTTAACTAGATCAGCAAGAAGGCTTGCACACTTCTCTTAAACGGTCTAACTTAAAAATTCTTTATATTTATCGAAAACAACGGGCAATTCACAGATTAATTTTCCTCGTTAAGAATTGACTTTGATTAGTTCTTCTAGTTATAATTCACCGTTCCTGTATTTAAAAATCCCTATAAAACTCTAGATAAAGAGGCAGCTTGAGGGTTGTTTCTTCCCTGGACACATTTCTGCATTACATAAATTGTCACTTTTATCGACCATTTGATCTGATTCGCTGTGTTTCGCCGTAAGCTTCGCTTCATCCTCGTACCAGAAATGTCAATCCGGTTCTGTCCTTCGGCATGCCGTTTGTTTATCGATCATTACTTGCTCCATTCGATTTTATCGTCAATAAAAATCTCGCCTTTCGTCTTCTTTTATGCAAATGGCCTTCTTTTACCCGCTACTTTCGGGTGGCCCCATACCTTTATCATCACGACGACCGACAATAATTTTTCGACGGAGGATTGCGTGCGCTGCAACAATAAAATGCATCTCACCATTACCGCGTTTTATGGGCCGCATTATAGATATTAAAAGCGTGCAATATAAAGTTATTATTTTCTCTTCCTACTTCGCGAAGGCGTACTTTCGAACTCGCCTAATCCATGCACGGTAATCATACCCGCATCAAACGAAATGGTTTTATAATAACTGACCGGTCGGATTGATTGCAGTGATCCGAATGGCGAAGACACACGTGGAAAATATCGATTATTTAATGGTCGGCATTCAGCCATGCAGGTGGTGCAGCTGGGCATAAGGTACAATTATATTTTGAAAAATATACTGATCCCTTGATTGGCTTGGTTTGTATGAATTCTAATACTCAAATAATCAGTCTTTAAAAATGCGGTTGTATTTGTGCCTTAGAGCTTAGACCTTTATCTTAACATTGGGAATGTTTAAGGTAATCTATATCTCTGTGATATGGCTGCATGAACGTTGAAATTGTAACAAATGTTCGGTTGCAACCGCTATCCGTTGGGGTAGGTCGGAGTTTTCGACAGTCTTAAGAGCCTGGAGCTCGCTGTATTCTAATTTTCCAATGATGTTATAAACGTAATCTACGTGGTACACTTTAATGTAAATAAGCCGTTTTTCGCTTTCTTTTCGTATTATCTCAAAAATGATTAGCAAACTAGAAAATATCGGTCGATTGTCGATTTGAATGCTACACAGCTGCGCCCATTAGGTCATGTGAACTCTGGCGTGTAGTTTTGATCATTTGTAACAGCTGGAACTGCACTGAAAGTTGCTACATTGAGCTGGCAAAATTTTTTCGGTGGCGACAGGCAGTGAAATGGACGGCTATCTATTTCTGTTATGTCAACAAAATATGCACTGGACGCCTACTGCAGATTCCGGTTCTAATTTCTAATTAGCAACGAATGTATTTTGAGCGATTTTAAATCAATTTCAAAGGGTTTGCTTCCTAGTGGCACAATAGTACATCGATATCCTTATTTCTTACGTGATATAAATGCCTTGCACATATTTTTAAATAAATGTCAAATGTTAAAAAAAAATTATTCAGACGTATATCAGCACTTTTATAGAGATAGGGTATGGTAACGACGTCATGTTGGTAATGGGCTCGATCCACACAACCAATAAAAGTAATTTCGCTTCAAAGTATTTTGTGTCTGGGGTTGGATGAGCTATTTCATTAACTATCAAAGTTGCTGCATAATTAATAATAACTGTTTAAAGTTTAAATGACGTCATAAGTATGTGATCGTATAAACTACCTACAGCGTTGTGACATGTAACACTTAATAGTTACCGTTATTTCCCACATTCTACATTTACTTATTAGTGTAAAACAAAAACAGTAATATTTTAATAATACATTGAAACGAAAATATAATAATATATTAACTGAAAGATTCCGAATTTTAATGTTTAAAACATTACACTTATTTGTCAGCACATGTTGGCAACATTGCTCGTCCCTTCAGTAGTTTCATTCAACACCAAGCCAGTAGAGCAACCGCCCGCACAGGTGTTTATTATTTGCCAACTTCAAACTTTCATTTTGATGTTTTGCTTTGATTTTTAACTGGTTTTTCTGTGTTCTGCCTCCGGTTACTTACGATGTCGTCAAGAAGTACAGTTGGTGAAGGTTTTTGCATTAAGGCACAAAAGAAGAGACATCATCTTCTTGAGCTAGGTCACGCACGAAAATAAAACGCGCGCGCAAGGTGCAATGGCACCAGTAGAAATGAACTACGAATTACTAATTCACATACGAACTTGATGATTTTTCCTTGCACTCAGTTCTATGAGAAATGAGAGAGATAATCTATCGAAAGTTTGTTAACCACTTGGTGCATATAAAGGCGTATTTATTACGTCACAAGCACAAATTTAAAAGTTTTTATGCAATTTACGAATCGGAACGAAAAAACGTGTTGTATTTATAGTTTTTGATATGCTCTTCCAGATAATGCAATAATACAATCATGAAAATAGTCTATTAGGGCTATATGGGCTATATTTTTGAAAATCTGGTAACCCTGCTGACATATTGAAGCATTTGTTGATTTGTTTTCGTATATACACTGAACAGTTACAACACGGAATGAATTAACTGCTCTATTTTTAAAATTAAGTACTGTTTCACAAGTTTCATTTACCTTTTTAAAAACAAATAAATGAGATGTACTACATAGTTTCTTAATGGTTATATTACGATAGGCATTGTTATTATAAGGTAATTTTATGCTCAAGACGATAAACTGAATGATTGGTATTTGTAGTTTTATAACTTGAAATGAAAATGAAACTTAACGTTTACTAAGTAAAAAGCAAATTGTGTCACATTGTGTTTTGAACAAAAAAATTATACACTTAACATGAGGCGCCACCTATCGGCAATCCGTAAAACTTGAGTTCGCCGGTAAAAGCAGAAATGCTGCCGAATCGTTTGTTCAGTATCCTTAGAATAGTCATCCGTATTAGTAACGGTTTTGCACATTAATCTGAACATCAAGTACTTTCCATAACTTCAGACTGTCTTCTTTAGTATTAAAACTATAAAATAAATTTTGAAGAATTTTTACAATACAATTTCTACAACATGGTATTTCAATCTAAGCACAGTATGTACTACTGATTAAATGATTATTATAATAACATTTCCGGTAAAACTTTTTAAATTTTGGCAGTTTCAAATAATGAGATTAATGTGTCCAAGATCAACGAAATCAAAAGTTGTAAAGAAAATTTAAATAAATAAAATCTTCAGTTAATTCCTTTTCATTGTGATACTGAGAAGTCATTTTACAGATCGAGCTTGCAATACGAATGGCCAGTTTGAACTATATAAAAGATAGTTTTGGTTGGTTGGTGTTGCAAAAACTACACTCCGGGGTATCACATATACTATATGTATTCATTTATTCTTATTCCTGTAGCAATAAAGCGTATGTGCAGGGAATAGTTTTGTAAAAACGTGGCAAAAATAATCAACTAAATAAATACTGAATATTTGATGTGTACAACAAAACTTATTGGGGTCATTTTACAGTTAAACCAGAAAACATAATTTTCTTGTCTTTTAAAATGTCATTGCATATAAAATTCATATCAATGGTTATGGTGATATTAAGATGTTAAGAACCAGAACATAAGACTTGCATTGAGTGTTGACAATGATGGTAGTGTTAATATTAACGTAAGATGGTATTCGAGAATACAAAGGCTTAGTGTCTCGGTGCCATCTAATGATAATTTTATTTTATTTTTGTAAGATGGTATTGTTTACGCCAAAAAAAAATTCTGGATCTCTGAACATCTTTATTAACATCCACCAAAAAGAATCCTAGTTTGGCGCGGCGCATGCCCACTAGTTTGGTAAATATCAAATCTGTTAGATGCGATGTCACTTCTTTGTATCATAATTTGATGGATTTTTACGTTTACCTCATGGCATTTGGTCGCTGGACATAAAAACCATCTTGACTGGCATAAACTAAAATAACTCTACAACCTTTACTGAGAAATTAAAAAAACTACAACGTTAACATCATCATTAACGACGTTTGTAATTAACATTACCTGTCATTACCACCTTAATATTACCATGTTTTCTCTGTCATTACCATGATTGTGACAGTGCAGTAAATCGTATTGTATAGTTCATAACATTCAATAAAATTGGATGGTATTTTTTTCAATATCAATATCTATTTAAATCGGTTCCTTATTTATAAAAGCTACCGACTACAGAGCGTTATACACTTTTGTGTGACGTTTTGTGAAAACTTTTCCACCTTTCAATTAGGCTTACCAACTACCCGCGTGTAAGAGTCGGGACATCGGGGTTAAAAAAGCGGGATTTTCAGCTTATGAATAATTATGAAACGTCATGGGAGCGATAGATAAACCAAAAGCTCTTAGTCGCTAACATTCTTAATTAAATTCTTGATTTTATAGCCAGACATTATAGTTCTGGTATTATTAAATTTACAAATACAATAAATGCAAAAATTTGTATCAAAGCCGAAAAATGGAACGTGCAACAAACGAACTTAATGAAGTAAATTAGAAGTTACTGTCAATTTCAAAGTCAATTTAGTTTAAAAGTTTGTAGCTAAAACATTTGTTGGGTTCTTTATATCAATAGCATGTGATTAAACCAAGTTCTAATTTCCAAAAAGATGGCAAAACTCGAATGTGTGTAGTCCGACATGGCGCAAAGCTGGAAATGTATAAGTTTTTATTATATTCAACGTGCTAAAAAATTATAGTTTTCACTATCGCTGCCTAAAATCACGGTGGTTGAAAAATCGTCATCACGGTGATTAGAAAATAGCGGAAGGACACGATTGAATTTAAATATAGCGGAATTGGATTACAGAAATAAGATCTTACGTCTCTGTGCGAGTAAATTAATATTCTGTGCATATTAACAAAATAGCGCCCTGCTAGCATTGCCAGCGGGATATAAAGGACAGTTAGCAGCCCTATTTTCAATTCTTCTTTAAAGGGGTAAACAATTTATCATAGCTAATTTCCCCCCTACGTTTAAGGAAAATTGAAGAGTTTCTAAAGATACAGTATAGAAAGGAAATCCAATCTAAGCATGGTTAGTAAGAGCAACCATGACTTCATAAATCTAGATCCAAACAAAACAGTTGCAATTTCGGTGGGTGGTTTTATACGCGGCATTAGTTTTTGTTGTATCTTTACGTTCACCGATTTGCATCGGCCGCTGCGATAGTTATTCATTCTCTGTACGTGGGCAGACGCCCAGCGCAAAATCAATTACACGGATAATTTACATTTATGATCAATAGGTCCAATAAAATAATACAATTGCTATTGAACGACATGCGTTTTACAAGCCGGGAAATCAATCTCCAACGATATTGATGGAGTATTTCAATAGCTCTGTTAATGGAGAGGCTTGTTAAACGGGCCCTGCCCTCAGAATATACTTGAGGTAACAAGAAGCTTTGTCGAGGTGTGTTTACGGCGTTCATCTCGGGAAAATATTTTTGCTGGTCGATTTTAAAACGCGTGTTTTACAGCCAAATACCTGCATACTGGCATACTTTTTAACACAAAAGTTGTCTTTTTGGGTTATGTAATATTATCAAATGTGTAATTGAGCCATCGCACAGAGGAGTATTTGCACGTAAAAACCGGCCAAAAACGTTTGTTGGTCGAATGGTTCTTTAAACGATATAAACTTTTAATACGTTAGCTTTAAAAGACATTTTATCTGTTAGGATACAAAAAAATTTTTATAAAAATATACAGGGTGTTAAATTTAGAAGCCTCACCATTGGAATATCGAAAACCTGATTAAATAGGCACAGTTATGTAGCTTAATGGCTGATTTAATATGCAAGTAAAAAAGGAATAGATTGCGAATCGTTCAGCATTTGTTTTTTTTTTTAGGAAAAAGCCAATTTTTTTATTGTTTGTTATAATTTTTTAGTCTATTTGTACGGAAATATTGAACAAATATGATGTTAATATTTATTAATATCTTATAGAGTATTTCAAGTAATACAGTTATCAGTTTTTTCTATAAACTGTTTTTGAGCCATTGACACACTTTTTTTATTTTTTGTATGATCGCCATATTGCGTTTTTACATATCCAAATTCCATTTGTTTTTAAACATGATAAAATGTTATGAAAAAAATGTTCAGAAATGAAAATTATCCAGAAATGCAAAATTTTAAAGCTTACATTCTTGAGTTTGTTTTACATATCATTTTATAATTACCACTATTTTATCAAGTAGGCAAATGAAAATAAAGTATATGAAATAATTACCTACTTAAAAAACATTTATATACAAAACTTAAAACGATAAAACTGGCCAGATTGCCACCATAAAATTATTGAAAATTGCTTTATTACGATCAAAACAAATACATCTATAATTTTTGGATGTAGTGTTGCAATCGGCATTAAAAGAAACACAAAAATTAACAAATTTCTGTTAAAACAACATAAAACAAAAATACGGTTATTTGTGAAAGTCCCTAAATCCATTGTTTACAATTTGTCATTTTATCAGCTAAAAGAATAACGAATTCCGCTAAATATAGTACTAAGGCAGTTTAGAGACCTATCCATTTATTTTAATAGCTACCAAGTGCGCCAAAATAAGTATTAACTTAAAAAATGAAGTAGGGGCGTATTCCGGTTAAACAGGAAGTGTGAAAATATTTAAAAATTATTCTTTGCTTTCCACTTCATATCCATCCCAAATATCCAAATAATTTATTTTCATATAACGCAGTTTTTGAACTGTTCCTGAGCGTTGTATTAACCATGTACTTATTTTAGAAATGTATGTAATGTATGTAAATACTCCTAAAATTAAAATTCGCAAATATTCGCAGCTAACGCATTTCAAGTTTGAAAGTACGATCTTTTTTCTGTTTTCTAATACAAAAATTACTGCCCAATAGATATCAGAAGTATATTAAAAAAGTAATTTACAATTCTGTTAACAAAACGTTACCGAAAATTTTGTTACTTTCAAAAAATTCCATTTCTGTATGAAAACAGATAAACTGACAATAAAGATTATTAAATTATGTAATACACATCTGTGGCAGAACAATCCATTTTACGAAAAGTTCATTACAGATTCACTAATTCACTTGTTGAAGTGTAAGTTGACACGAAACGATAACAACAAATAAACTTGCCGTGCGTAATTGTCAACTTCTGGCGAGTTGCACCGCCACCTACTACCAAAAAAACACAAAATATTCACGGCCCTCTCCTATGTATTTATTGTTGTTTCAGGATTAACAACTTTTATTTTTGTATTTGACATTTTTAGTTAGTGACTTATGACCAGTTTTTCAATACAAATACTCCATTGTGATCGTTACTATCCCATTTAAATTTGTCAGTGTTGCGCAGCACAAATATAAAAACGGAAGACACATTTTTGTTTTTTTTTTTTAATTTTCATGCAATATTTCATAAATATCGGAATTCAAACGAAAAAACATGATTTTTCGTGTATTTGATAGATGGGCAATATTGTTTAACACAAAATATTTAAGAAAAGTGGGACTTTTCTTGTTAGCAACACTTTTCTTCATGCATTTATTAGGATAAATGTTAAGTGTACAATTGCTTAAATTATTAAACACTATAGAAGATGTGCAAAGTGACGCAGAAACTGATAAATTCTAGTTCATTCCTCCACTTAATGTTTCAGATACTGTCAATGCTGACGGTGCAGAAATGATCGAAGATTGCTGCTCAGTGGAATTAGTAAAAATTCTTTTTGAAATTTTTACTTTATTTTCTATAGTGTCTTCCAAATAAGCTTCTGGAACTCCACTTCTACGCCAACCACCGTGTCTCTTAAATGTCGGCTCCACTGTCGGCCAGAAAAGTCTCTGAAGTTCTGCGGAAATAATGTCCTGTGAAACTGTTCGTCTCCGGTAAACCTAAAAACGCGACAATTTTCCTTGGTATATTGTAGAAGGTGTTTATACCAATTAGTTGCACTGAATTTGCCCTCTTTATAATATACACAGAATCTACGGCGGTCCACACGTTTGGGTCTTAGCTTTACGTACTTCCTGTAAATCTCCATGCTGATGTTACAGTAAAGACACTTTTTTCTTTGCTTTTATGTCGTGTAATGTAACTACTAAGATACGCCCCCAATCTTCTACGTCGCCAACTGTCAGAATTCGCAATTCTTCCACGCGACAGCCTCCGTGCAGTGCTGTTATTGTCACAACCTTCATAGGGAGAAAGTTGTTATCAGGAGCATTATTAATGAAATTCTTCACATTGTCCATTGATAACACTTTTGACTTTTTTTGCGACATAACCATCATTTTGACGTTTAAGATATGCCAGATATTTTTTATAAGCAGATATGTCCACGTTTTCGTTTAACTGTATAGTGCTGCGTATCATTGAATACACAGACTAGAGTGTTGAAGCTTTAAGAGTTTTGACCTGTAACAATATTTAAAATTAGTTTTTGTCATAAATTTCTTAAATGAAACAAACCTTTTCACAAAAGTACGCAATTAGAAACATTTCAACATCAGCTGACTGAGATATTGACTATAAGTTTGTTATTTTAAGTAGAACGATTCCACTTTTTAATGCATTCGGTTAATGACAACGAATAAAATAAAAAAGTATTAAAATACTAGTACCCTTCAGTAATTTGTTTTTGAGTTATTTCAAAAACAATGTTTTTGGTGTTCACAGTAACAGTCTACAATATATAACTTTTTTACTTGACGACTTAGACTATTGGTTTAAATGGAAAAGTTTCATAAATTATTGAGGTATTTTGGGTGTGATTTCGGATGTTGGGGTAATGCTCAATCTTCATGCGCGTGAGAGGTGGCCGGCCAATACCGGTCATGTCTTGCCATGCTCCAAATCTAGACAGTTTATAGGTGAGTTTTGGCCATCCGTAAAGCCAAGTCAGTTTATCGGTCAGATTTGACTAAGCATCAAATCCTAGTTAAAGACCGTGATGGAATTTTGACGTATTCAGAGAATGCACGTGCCGAAGATTGAGCATTACCCCAACATCCGAAACCATACCCCTTAATGAGCTATTCAGAGAAGGATCGTTTAATCATTTAAAATAACAAAATTGTAGTAAATACCCCTCAGTCAGCTGATGCTCACTCGTTTTTTCTATTATGACCTTATCGTATCTAAAAATCAAGATACCTTCCAGATTAAACCACTTCAAATAAAAAGTTGGCTATTATACAGGGTTCCATTTTCGTTGTAATTGTAGCGTATCTCGGTAACTATTAATGCTAGAGGYTTGCGGTTTCGACATTACTGTATTACTTTTTTGTTCTGAGTTCAGCTGTACCGTCGCCAATTTTGTATAGTATTTTGTTTTAAAGCCATAGCCCACTTTTTGAAAATGTAACATTTCTCCAGCTCTCAGTTTCTCGCTTGGGTATGTAGATACAGAAAAACTGTAGACATTTTTTATAGATATTTTTATTTTGCATCCAGTGGCGCACCCCGTAATTTTCTAAGTCACATTCTTGAGGTATAACACAAACTTGAATTTTTTAAATGGAAACCATACTTGGCTTTGCTATGGTTGAAAAGGCCTATTTTTTCTGATTAAAAAATGTATACATTGTTAGGTTTATTTTTACTAATTTTGGAATTATTCTAATTTTTAAATAAATTAATCATATTTTACGTTTACATCCAGGAGGTAATGGAATAAGAAAACACACGATATAATTTATATTATTAAGTAAAACTTTTAATCCTTTAAAAATAATATATGCATATTTGAATACATACATAAGACTCCTAAGAGCGCTCAAGGATTTCTTTATCGAAATCTAGGCCATGTAACTAATGAAAATGATTGTTTATTTGGAGATAAGTACGTATGTATTGTTTATCAAAAAGTATTTACATCTATTTTGACGAAAAACGTAAAATCTCCTTAAATTATTACAAAAAATGGAATAATACTAAAATTAGTAAAGATAAACCTAACAATGTATAATACGTTTTCTTAATCAGAAAAAAATATTTCTTTTCAACCATAGAAAGCCTACTATGGTTTCCATTTAAAAAATGCAAGTTTGTGTTACATCTCTAAAATTTGACCCCTTAAAAAATCTGAGTACGCCATTAGATTCAGAATAAAAATATCTATAAAAAATGTCTCAACAGTTTTTTTGTGTCTACATGGCTTTAAAAGAAAAGACGATACAAATATGGCGATGGTGCAGCTCAACTCAACAAAAAAGTAATAAAGTAATGTCGAAACCGCAACGCTCTAGCATTAATAGTTAACGAGATACCCTACAATTACAGCGAAAATGGGACACCCTGTACTGTATCGTGAACATCAAGTATTCAACGTGAGATAGCTCAAAACTGTGGGGTGTGGATACCCTAATACTTTTTTTTGTTCTATTTGATGCCCTTTATCGAATAAACTATAGGGTAATTTTTTAATAACAAATTTGTAATCACTATTTCGGTCAGTTGATGCTTAATTTTTTTGTAAACACAACATTCTTCTCAAATATCCATAAAAGTTCATCATTTAAACCACTAGTCTACGACGTTAAATAAATAAATTAGCTCTTGTAGTCTGTTACCGTGAACATCAATTTACAGTATGTGTTAAGAGGGGCGTTTACCTAGAGCGAAACGGGTCATTTTAAGCACCTACCGTTTTACATTTTACCGAGTTATTTGAAACTTTTTCCAAGTGAAATTTCGACAAGGCAATGACAAAAGATGTAGCTACAACGTTGAGTTCGAGTTTTTTCTGAATTTGGTACGGTAATGAAAATATTTGTTGTTATATTTTGCTTAAAAATGCGTATTTTTGGCGAGCTATTTCTCGAAAACTAAGGCACATAAACGAAAAATTCGAACTCCACGTTGTAGCTACATATTTCTTTGTACACTACCAAAAACATGAGCACGATAAATAAGTAAAAACATTCAAAAAATCTAAAACCGCAAACCCTTTCGCACGAGTCCGTCAAGAGAGCGGAATGCGGATGCCCATCCCCACCAGGTCCGTCGCGTGGTATCCAGAGAACAGTGAGGCTAAGATACAAACCTGTCGGGAATGATCGAGCGGTATACGATTTATTCCGATATGACTGGATTTCTAAGATTGTATGTCTAAATACACGTGACAATTTTAATGCTAAAAGCTCTTTCACATTAGTTTACTGTCTGCCGAAGCAATGAGGAGGCGGAATGAAAATTATTATAAAAGTTCATCCAGAAATCATAGTCGACATGTAGTTAGAATGAAATGTTATATAGTTCATATTTACAGAAATAAATGGGTTATTCCATATTTTGAATAACCTGGTATAATATCATAGTAAGTTACTAATATAATGCTTACTTTTTTATGCACACGCTACAGTCAGCAATTTTCCGAATATTAGTTTAGCCCGTCTGATCTTTGCGTGATTTCAACCTATCGGTTACCCTCTTACGTCCCATGTCCCGCTGGTAATATGGGTTGCATAGTTTACATTTTGCCCGATCGCTCCAAGTAAATGCCCCTCTTAACACCTAACATTAAAAGAAATGCAACAGTATAACTGTATTGCGTTTTAGACTTGTAAAGGTAATATTATACCATGTCATGTGGACATTTTTAGCTAAAACTATAAAAACACCGGACAAATACAAACAAAATTTTGAAAATCCGGACAAATAACGGACACCAGATTGAATACGGACTAATAAACAAAAAAACCACTGCAAATTGAATCAATACTTCCACATTCAATTATCAAAATGACATTTACGTTTTTATTTCTTATACTGTAGGATTAGTAATCAGATCTTGAGCATTTTGTCTCTCAACACATTATTTCTAAGACAAAGTCCTCGTGATATTAGCAAAAATATATAAATTTTAAAATAGGTTTTTTCAAATAATTATAAAATTATTAACTTAACAAAAAAATTACAAGAGTGCTTTCTGATCAGAAATTTGATTTTCTATATAATACCAAAATTTTAAAAAAATCGTACGAGCAGGGACCAAAATAGGTTTTTTGGAAATATTTCGAAAATGTCAAAATTTTGAATAAATTTTCTAAGACACTTTTTGTGAGAAATTTTATTTGCTATCTGATGGCATTTTCATTTTTTGAATATATTAAATATATTTGGAGATATTTAGGAAAAACCGTTTTCTTTAAATGACGCTTTTTTGCTATCTTCTAAACAATTTGCTGCACCGAAAATTTATAAGAGCCAATAATACTCACAGTTATACTATTAATCACATACTAAAACGAAAAAAATATAAAAAATAAAAATTTGCAAAAAGGGTAGTTACGCCCCAATTTCGCCCCCTTCCCGATACCCTACTTACCCCACAAACAATAGGTCGCTTTGGGTAGTTGAGATCTATGCGTTTGCCAAATTTCAAGTTCATATATTAAGTCTTTCGAAAGTTATCGTGTATACAAACAAAACCACAGACACACAGACAAGAAATTTGTTATTGCTCAAATTTTTGTTTTTTGCGTTTTCGACCATTTTAAAGCGAATGAGCAAATAAAAATTTTTGAAAAATTTTTTCGCGATATAATACCCATCCGTTGGATGTGGAAGTAATACAAACCCGTCCGGGCTAAATCCGGACGATTGGTCACTTAGCAATGAACATTAGCCGCCTAGTAATGATTGCATGTCATTCATAGTACTAAGGCCGTAAAGGCGTTAAGACGCATTATCTATAATTTTATTTAAAGACAAATAGGTACAAATAATCATTGTGCAGGTCAGCCTCACACAATTTAGGTCAGTGGAGACGCGCCCGCCAATTTGTTTTGCGCAAATGTCTTTAAGTTGAGGGACGAGTACTGGCCACGGTAAATACGAAGAGGAACGCTGCATTAGCGGAAAATAAACTTAAAAGGTATAATTACGGAGGAGGCATTTAGTCCAAATATGTAATTTTACTTTACACTTAATGATACGCTTGGCGATTTTTGCTACATTAATCTAATGGGCATCTTTTACGGCGAAATTGTTACACACACGGACTCTCGTTTTATGTAAGGCATTTTTTACGAGGTTTGCGAATAGCAAAATGTGGTACACTAATCAGGCGAAGATTTCAGTTTTTTTTCTTTTTTTCAGGACGGATGTCGGACCGATTCCAACCGGTGGATTGGAGCTCCCCGCCCGGGAGTTCCACCGTCCCCGACTGCCCCAGAGGTAATGTCACTTTGACGCACTCCGTATTCAGACCATATGAAATATTTGTCGCTTTAATACTGTACAAACTTAATGGAAATAGTACGGAAAAACCGCTGCAAATTGAATCAAMACTTCCACATCCAATTGTCAAAATGACATTTACGTTTTTATTTCTTATATTATACCATTGATAATCAGGTTTTGAGCATTTTCTCTCTACACATTTTTTCTAAGACAAACAGTCCTCGTGGTATTAGCAAAATTATATAAATTTTTAAAATCGGTTTTATCCAAATATTCGAAATTTATTAATTTAACAAAGAAATTACAAGAGTGCTTTCTGATCAGAAATTAGATTTTCTATATTATACCAAAATTTAATAAAAATTGTACGAGCAGGGTCTAAAATAGGTCTTTTGGAAATATTTCGCAAATGTCAAAATTTTGGATAAATTTTCTAAGACACTTTTTGTGAGAAATTTTATTTCCTATCTGATGGTATTTCCATTTTTTGAATATATTAAATATATTCGGATATATTTAGGAAAAACCGTTTTCTTTAAGTAACGCTTTTTTGCTAATATCTTCTAAACAGTTTGCTGCACCGAAAATTTATAAGAACGAATCATACTCGCAGTTATACTACTAATCACATACTAAAACGAAAAAAATATAAAAAAATAAAAATTTGCAAAAAGGGTAGTTACGCCCCAATTTCGCCCCCTTCCCGATACCCTACTTACCCCACAAACAATTGGTCGCTTTGGGTAGTTGAGATTTATAAGTTTGCCAAATTTCATATATTAAGTCTTTCGAAAGTTAGCGTGTATACAAACAAAACCACAGACACACAGACAATAAATCCGTTGGATGTGGAAGTGAAAGTAACATTAGAATCGTAGAATTAAAACCTTGAGTTTACGAACTGTTAATTACTGTCTTATACATACAGGATGTTTCACGAATGATAATGACCCTGACGAAATTAAAAATACAACCCAAAATACATTCTCATAGCCAATGTGGTTATTTTACATAATGGTATTATTTTACAATATTAATAAATTGGGAATCCATGACGGCTATGCGCTATGGTTCCTGTCACTGTATTTATTAAAAGTCAAAATGTATTCAAATGATGAAAAAACACATATGACTTTGATTTATGGTGAATGCAATAATAATGCTTCCGCTGCTGCCCGTTTATACAGACGTTTTTCAAATAGAAGAGCTCCTGCCGATACAATTTTCAAGAGACTTGCATTAACTTTAAGGACAAACTGGCCACCACTGAAAAAGTCAAAAGAAAGAACAGCAACAGACCCTGACAATGAAATTAGAGTATTGGAAATGATTGACGAAAATCCTCATATTAGTCGAAGGGTAATCTCAAGAGCAACCGCTGTTAGTCTTCAGTACACCGAATAATTAAAGCCAATCAATTTCATCCGTATTACTTGCAATTGGTTCAGGCCTTAAAGGAAACAGATTATCCTAAAAGATTGTCGTTTTGTAGCTAATTTCGGGAACACCAAAATTTGAATGTGAGATTTTATGACAGCATGTGTGTACTATTGGGGCTTATGACATGAATTCTAACCGACTCTGCTGCATATATATATATATGTATATCTCTAGCGTCTATGTTGTACCAACCTAACTAACCTAAGTCCTACCAACCTGTATTTATTGTATACACTACATCTCCTTTTTTCCTTTGAAAGATAACCCAACATGTGTACATGAAAGACTTACAAAATATGAACTTATCTAAAGTTAACTAAATGTAACATTTATTTCTACACCTGTGAAAAAGATCCAAAAGGCACATCAGTAAACACAATACCTATTCTAGCAAACAACTAAATATAATCTGTAGGAAACACCTAAACATAATTCAATGTGGGACATAGTCCACAACACGTGAAGGCAATTTATGTTGCCTTTGAGGGCGACCTGAGGTAGGTCTATAACAGCCTACATTATGTTCACCTAAATTGCCTGGCAAGATCTCTTCAGGTTCTGGATCTGACTCAACCACTTCTGATTTGATAGTGACTGTCTCGGAAGGATCAGTCTCGCCATTATAAACTTTTTTTACAGTCGAAACATTTCTTGTAAAGGTATTTCCTGCCGGCGATGCCACAGTGACAGTATTCCCTATTCTATTTGTTATTTGATATTCAGTTGAGTCAAATCCACAACTAAGTTTATTGTCTTTCTCTTTTCTCATAAAAACAGTATCACCTGGCTGCAAACAACTATCTTTAACTTTGTTGCGCTGATCATAATAGATCCTTCCTCTCTCCTTCACCCAAGCATCTTTTTCCCTAATTTCTTCGTCAAGTAAACTATCATTACTACCTAACTCTGGCAATTTTTTCGAATTTTTCGGTTAAATAATAATTCTGCCGGGCTTACCCCTGTGGTACTGTGTGGTGTTGACCTGTACATCAATAAATAGTCAAATAATTCTTTTTTCCAATTTAGTTTTTCAACATGAGCGATTTTCAATCTTTTTAACAAACTACGGTTTTGTCGTTCAATTTCCCAATTTGCTTGAGGCCATAACGGAGCTGAGTGCTTAATAGCGATACCCTGATTTTCCGCCCATGATTCTAATTCAGCACTGGCCATTTGTGGACCATTGTCGCAAATGATAATTCTTGGCAGACCGTGTCTTGCAAAAATTTCGGTTAAATGCTTTATTAACGTGCTAGCATTTATACTAAACGTGATTACCACTTCATAAAACCTACTGTAATAATCAATTATTACCAGTAAATACTCTTTAGTTGGGAGAGGTCCCAAAAAATCCATTGCCAAAATCTCTTAAGGCTTTTCGGGCAATTTATTCCTATTTAAAGGTGCTAAATTTACTGTATTTTGTACCAACTGACAACCCTTGCAAGCCCTAACATATTTTTCAGCCATTTTATCAATACCTTCCCACCATACCTTACTACGGAGTCTATTTTTCATTGCCACTATACCTGGATAGCCTTCGTGAGCAACTGCTAATATTTTCTGTTGCAAACCACTAGGGATTACGATTCGTGTACCCCTCATAACGATTTTATCATAAACGCACAATTCATCTTTTAAAATTTTGAATCTAGATGTTTTCATCCTATCCCAGTTACTAGTCTCTATTGCGCGACGCACCTCTATCAAAGTTGCATCTTTTTCTGATTCGCGGTTAATTTCTTGCATCGTTAAGGCTCTTGGAACAGACTCTCGAACGACCCAGTACACATGATCATCTAAATCATCCATATTTTGCTTTTGGGACTGATTAAATTTAACTAAACGTGATAGAGGATCTGCAATATTATTGTTACCTTTTTCATATTTTACTTGATAAGAATACGGTTGTAGTCTCAAAATCCACCTTTCGATTCGCGCATTAGGTTTCGAACGAGGAGTAAACAGATATTCAAGCGGTTTGTGATCTGTTACCAGAATGAAATGAATACCGTACAACCATTGAAGGAAACGTTCACATGCGAATACTAAAGCTAAAGCTTCTTTCTCTGTCTGTGAATAACGTTTTTCACAATCTGTCAAACTACGACTAGCATAACAAATAGTTTGCCAACCGGAAGAGCCTTTCTGTACTAAAACCGCCCCTAAGGCGTCTGGCCCTGCATCTGCGATTACTTTTGTATGCGCATTTTTGTTATAAATTCCTAACGTTCCTGCATCACTCATTAAACGTTTTATTTCTAAGAAAGACTTTTCTTGCTCCTCCGTCCAATTAAATTTTTCCGACTTCCTAGTTAGTCTACGAAGAGGTTCACTAATCTGAGCTAAATTTGGAATAAATGAAGCACAAAAGTTTACCAAACCTAAGAATCCCCGAATTTCCTCAGGTGTTCGCGGTGTTCTAAAATTCTGCACAGCTTCTACTTTTGATTCCAATGGTTTGTAGCCTGATCCCGTAATTTTAAACCCCCAAAAACTCTATTTCGTTTTTTGCAAATTTACACTTATTTTGGTTTAAAGTTAAACCTTTCTCTTCCAATGTTTTGCATACCTTAGGTAAACGGTCGTCATGCTGTTCTCGCGTTTTTCCATGAATAATAATATCGTCCAGAAAATTTTCTGCACCCTCGCAGTCTTGCAAGATTGCTCTTAAAATACGCTGAAACATTTCTGGCGCGCAGCTTAATCCAAACATTAATCTTTTGTATCTATAAAGCCCGGAATCAATTACAAATGTAGTGATCTCTCTAGATTTTTCATCTAGTTCAATTTGATGATAAGCATCCCCAATATCTAGAGTACTAAACCAGTTACTACCGGAAATTTTATCTAATACTTCCTCTAACACCGTTAAAGGAAATCTTTCTCGTACTATAGCCTGATTCGCCCTACGCATGTCAACGCATAACCTAAACTTACCAGAATCCTTCACCACCGGTACCACAGGTGACACCCAAGGAGTCGGACCTTCTACCCTTTCAATAATATCTTCACGTAACAATCTATTTATTTGCTGTTCTACTTGGTCTCGTATTTTGAAAGGAAGACGACGCAAAGCTTGGGCTACCGGAGGGACTAATGGATCTATGGGCAACTTAAGCTGAAAATCCTTTAACTTTCCGATACCTGAAAACAATTCTTTTTGCATTGAAACATGATTAATTTGCAACTGAGGGCCAATCTTTAAAATTTCTAGTCGTACCGCTGTTTCAAAGCCTAATAATCCTCGACCTTTGCCTTTTACAACGACGAAATTTGCATCAATTTCCTTATTACCTACTTTAACATTACAATCAAACTTTCCTAGTAAATCTAATGCTTTTCCTTGACCATAAGGAAAGATTTTCCTATCAGACATTTTTTTATTTACATTTTATATTGTTCTTTTTACAATATTCCCATAAATCTTCTCCGATAACATTACACGATGCCCCTGAATCGATCAACAGATTTAAACACACGCCACCCACCTGCACTTCGACAATTTGTTCTCTGACCACATTAAGTTGCTGAGCACCCTCCTCCAAAGTGAATGCGTACTCCTCTTCTTCTTCTCTATTCTCCAGATTTCTTACCCGTGCAGACCGTGCTGTAGTTCGTCCTCGCTCGCCATTTCTTCTATTTCTGTCTGGAACTGCCTTAGATTTGCACACCGATGCAAAATGCCCTGGTTTGTTACATTTTACACAATTTTTCCCTTTCGCCGGACAATTAGGATCCCAGTATAGATGTCCTGGATAACCACAGCGAAAACAAGATGTTTCMCGTTTCTGTTGTGAAGGTTTCTTTCGAAAGTTATTTTTTTCTGTGATCTTCGCAATGGTTTCTGTAGTACCCATATTTTTAATCTGAACGCCCGTGACTTCGTGTGCTTGAGCAATGTCGATAACCTCGCTCAAAGTAATGTCTCCTTTTTCTAAAAAGCGTTTCTTGAGTTCCTCTGAGCGACATTTTTCTATTATTTGATCCCGAATTTCATCCTCGACTGACGTGAATCCACAATATTTTGCCTGTTGCCTTAATCTGGTGATAAACTGATTTATCGACTCACCTTCGTTTTGCCATAAACTCCGAAACACGTGACGCTCGTAGGTTTTATTCGTTTTCGGTTTGAAATACGCTGTTAACGTATTTTTCGTTTTTTCATATGCATTCTCTCCCTCTGCTACGGTGTCTCCATCCGGAATAGAATAAAATATATCCTGCAGCTCGGAACCTTCCATATGGAGCAAAATAGCTTTTTTCCTTGCAGCGTCTGTAATGTTTTTACTGGCGATGTATAACTCCACGGCTCGCAGCCACTTTTCCCATCGTGGAAAAACTCCCCCCAGCTCACCACTTGGATTAAATGGAGGCAATGCGGTATTGTCCATTTTCGCCGAACCAGCTCAATCCTCGTCGCCAAATGTACTATTGGGGCTTATGACATGAATTCTAACCGACGCTGCTGCATATATATATGTATATCTCTAGCGTCTATATTGTACCAACCTAACTAACCTAAGTCCTACTAACCTGCATTTATTGTACACACTACAATGTGCTTCTCAGATGATGCAAGATTTTCTAATAATGGTGGAGTTGACAAATATAACATGCATTATTATGCGCAAGAAAATCCACGTTGGTTTCGAGAAGGACATTTTCAAACTATCTACTCGACGAATGTCTGGTGCGGAATATTGGGGAATCAAATTGTTGGGCATTATTTTTTTGCGATAGTTTAAACGGCAATACTTATCTAATTTTTTTAAGAAACATTTTACCGGTACTTCTCCAAAATGTAAATTTACAAGTAAGACAGTATCTGTGGTTCCAACAAGATAAGGCACCTGCGCATTATCATAGAATAGTGCGAAATCATCTTGATTTGGTTTTGCCTAACCGATGGATAGGAAGGGGTTCAATTAATCCTTGGCCACCGAGAAGCCCGAACCTTACTCCTTTTCTGTGGGAAATGGTAAAAGAGAAGTATACCAAACACCAATTGAAAGTGTAGAATATTTAGAAAATAAAATACGTGATGCATGTAGATTCATCACTCCAGAAATGTTAATGCGTGTTAAAAGATCGCTTTGGGCACGAATTCAAGCTTGTGAAAATAGCGGAMGGCTACAMTTTGAGCATTTATTACATTGTTATTGAATAAATATTTTTCAAAAATAAAATTTGTTCTACAATACCGAATTTATATACAGCTCTCTACAMTTTATATTTTTTAAGACGATGAACAATTATCAATGTTACCTCTGCAAATGTATTTTGGGTTGCATTTTTAATTTCGTCGGGGTCATTATCATATACACTGTTGTGCAATTTTTGCAGAATTATGGTTTCGTACACGAATGATACACTTACATATTCTTTCACATTGTTATTAACGTTGTTGAAACTCACCATACTGTTGTGTATTTCTTGCCATGAGCATTTGCGAGAAATGCTTTGTTCCTCTGATGTATGATACGTGTATGTTAACGGTAATACCTCAAGTCAAGAATTACACAAAGGAACTAAAGTTCATGCTGTTACTTAAGCTTATCGACCAACTGGTAAAACATTCATAAGTGATGTAAACGACACCGTGCTTAGTGGATATTGTACCCACCCGTGCATTTTATCTTGAGCTCCGCAACTTATACCATCGGTTGACGCCACGTAAAAGATTTGCGGATTTATAGCAGTTTGACTAGAAACTGCGATCTTTATTTACTCGACGTAAAAATATGACTCGACACGCCAGAAAGAATGTTTTGAGAGCATTTTTATATTTTGCTTGGCCTCCGAGGAGCAAAAAAATTATACTTTGGCACATCTGTCATCTTTTTACATGAAAATCCATAACAAATGGATTATATAATCTTGTTAAGAAATATAGTTATCGACAATATCGGACAATATTTGTATAAACTATGCTAGTAGTGTACGTATGTTTGTTCCCCCCAATACAGAACGTTGGTATAGAGTTCAAATTCCATATCCCTTTCAGAATAAGACTAAATGTATATACTCAAACTTTTTATCAAAGCATATCAATGCTTAATTAATTATGCAATAAAAATATATACATATAAACAGAATGCACAACACAGAATTCTATAAACTGCCTTTTACAATTTAGTTTGTACAATTTTATTCAGCGTCAAATGTTCTTCGGGTAATCGCAGGAAAGTAGAAGCTGCATTCTAAAAACCGAAAGGCATTCGTAGGTATTCCATAATGGTTATACCAGATTTCTATAAATGATTCATGCATCCAAGCGCTTATGGAAATTATCGACTAAATCAATTTGCCGCCCCTCACGAAAGTGAACATAACTATTACTTTGACAGATACTTGTCATCTGTCGACTGATATATTTTAATATGAGAAAACGTGTGAGAGTGTATATTTTCAACATGACCTATACTATAGTATTTTGTGGGATAATTAACTTTAAGATTGGTGAAAGATAAGATTTCACGGTTTCGTTTTACTTTTTGGTTATGTAGCGTAATTATGAGGTTTAGAGATTTTGGCTGCAGTAAGTCTGTTAAATTATTTTACTGTGATAAACTAAATGATATTTTTAGCCTGCCGCAATAGTAAAATTCACAGTTGGGTTAAGGCAGTGACGTTAGTTTCACTGCCGAGGTACCGGGTATTTTACGGGGATCTTTTCTAATCTAAAAATTGTGAACAACTAAATTATGGTGGTGCAATGCTAGTTACAAAAGAAGTGCAAACAGTAAAATAGTACAAAAAAAGAGAGATTGACGGCGTGGGCTTTCAAATTTGCGGAAAATAGTTAAATTTACCAAGCCATGTCCCAAAGGCAGTGACCGCAACAAAAGGGGGTTATGACGTAGTTGCTTATATTAAGGTATATGTTGTAGCGTCGTACAGGGTTTCTATAAATGATTCGTATAACGTGGGCGGCGTTGATTTCTGAATTATTTGTGCCGTCTTTTTGTAATTACTGTCAAGCTACAATATGCACGGCGATAGTAGTTGAAGATTGCAGATCAATGTCACACCACAGCACAGCTCCGAAATGTGAGCTGTGTAAGGTTGCAGCTTAAAGTTGATTATCCTACAAAACACTACAGAATATGTTGAAAATACACACTCCCAAGCGTTTACTCATATTAAAATATATCAAATTTTCCTGAGAGGCGGCAAACTAATTTAATTGATAATTTCCATAAGCGCCCTGGATGCATGAATCATTTATAGAAACCCTGTACAAGCAAATTATTGTTATTACTTACCTTGAAAGGAAAATGTAACAGAAAATTGTTGTAAAACTTTATAAAACCATCAATTATCCTCATGCTTAAATACAGTATATGACAGTCGACAGGATAAGTCTATGGTAGCTTGGCAGCAGTTACAAAAAGGCGACACAAAGAATTCAGACATCAACGCCGCCCTTGTTGTAGGAATCATTTATAGAAACGCTGTATAAAATAAATATAGATAGTTGTCAATAAAAGTAATCTAATTTCATTTCTGTTTAATAAAAGCCGTTTGTAAAGTAGCGAGAGTTATCCAACTGATGAACTGTGAGGCAACGCCTATAGCTCATTAATCAAGGTGCTTTCGTTTTAATTTTGATTGAACCTTTAACATTACCACCAAGCACACGCTCTTTCAGATTTAGTACATCAATTTCTAGAATTGTTTTGGCAGTGATTATAAGATATATGGTAACATGAATTTTACATTTGAGAGTGCCTTTGTTATAATTTGTTTCTGACGATTGTACTTTAATAATATATTTGACTAATATTTTCTCGAAAGCTATGTTGGACTTCTCCACAACACCTAATTTCCCATTTAATAATTTTTGACGTTTTTACAGGAGCAGTTGATACTAACGCTATTTAAAATGTAATTTAAAGATGTTGGGTTTTGAATTTAAAGTAGGATGAAATTTTATAATATATTAGAAATGTAATTTAATTCTCTAAAGAAGGTATGTCTATAAGACGTACCGAACATTAGGATTGGGGTATATTTTCAAATGAAGTGTATTATTTTTAAATCAGGTTCTGCGAATCTACAAGATACATTTGTAAACATACTGACTGACATAAGAGTTCTTTATACGAGCTTTCTCGAACTCATAAGTATACGATTCATTCGACCTACAAAGTAACGATGATTCTGACATACTTGCGGATTAAGAAAAATGCACTCGTGGCGTACTAGCTTCACGTTCAGCCGTCTATATGGAAATTACCAAGAAATATAACCAGCTACATTTCTAGTGTGGTTCTTTTGTTCCTATTTCACGGTTACCATTCAAAAACATTTTACGACCACGAAATAATATGCAACCTTTTCTCCAAATTTATTGTCGCTCTTTATGTGTCTGTAACTGACCCACCTGGTTAGATACTCCAGTAAAAAAGAGATACTACCAAACTGTCACAGAATATGGATATGTCACGGACGATTCTAGATCACCGTCTTCTTGCATAATTCTGCGATTTATATTATTTTGATCGCCTCGTTCTGTATGGGACTGGCTGGAACCGGGCCAGTGGCGTAACATTGAAATCAACTATTGCAGATCACGGTCGAAAAACATTTTATCGTAATATTAAAAAGGTTCAATTATTAATCACATTTAATTTAATAATAATCGAAAAATAAGATAAAATGTTATATTCAAAAATAATTCTTTGTCAGCGGTTTTTTACAGAAAAATAATTTCTATAATTCTTTAAAAAAAACTAGTAATTACATGAATCTCGAAATAAATATGCTTTTTTGCAATATTACAGGGCTTTAAAAACACTTATAGTACTACTGTAATATGTTTCACTTATTATTTGGTCACATAGTTCATGTTCCTTTAGAGGAGTGTGTTAGCTATAAAAGATATAAGCCTATATGATGTATCCTTTTTTATTCACAAGAATGTTCCAAGTAAAACTATACTTGTATGTGGAATATAATTCTAATTACAGTTTTATTCGACACGTAACTATTTTTTTCTTGTAAAATTTTTGAGTGGTTTGAAAGTGAATTTTTATTATGAAATTATGGTTAGTGCTAGGTGGCTCGTGATATAACAAAAACCTTAGATTCAATAGATAACAGGCTCGAGCTTTGTGTGACAAAAAACCGCAAAGTTTAGTCATGGTTCATCTTTTAATATGTTTTAGTACTTAAGGCCTACATGAGCCAAAGTCAGGTAGTCTAACACCTGGTAGTGGTGCGCTTTGAATAATGGCAAACCGTTACATTTGCTACAAGTTTTTCGTAATACTCGAAAATTGACCCTATACTGTTTTATACTACTTAATTTTTATATGTAATAAAAGAAAGACAGTCAGATAGTGGAACATAAGCAGGCAGCAGTTGTTTGAAACCCGGATATCGAGCCCGCGAAGCTGATCGTTGCGCCACTTCCTGACTTTGCGAATGGATTTAGACTCATGTACACCATAAGTGTATTACAACATATTAAAATATAAGCCATTACTAAACTCTTGCAATTTTTGTGACGAACTCTTGACCGTTTGCGTTAGAAGAAGTAAAAACAAAATTGAGGATCCCAATTCTATTATATTCAATAGTATATAATATTTAATAGATTCAGTAATTGTCGTTATCCACCAAAAAGTATTTAGTTAATAATTTGTTTTCAGAATGGCCATAGTAGAGGAATTATTCAGTAGTAAAAAGACTGTAGTATCGCTTTAGTTCTTATATTCTGGAGCAGGATTAGAGTGCCTTCTTCTCGCTCTCGTTCTCGCTCACACAAGTATAAATAAAATTACTAGATTACAGATAACGTTATCGATTTGAATTTTTATTTGGGTATACCAGGCAAGTGAGCAATTTAAAAATAATAAGTTTTTAAACCGTTTTTGCATAATAAAAAATGCTTAAATAGCAAGTCACTATCTTATATTAGTAAATACTACAACCATACTTACAGGAAGGTAGCTACATTTATTGCTTCGGTTCAATAGTAGCATAAACTGTTAAATTTGATTATATATGTTACTCGTATTAAAAAACGTTAGCCTAAGGTGATCTAAAAGTAAAATGTCAGTTTTTTTAGTGAAGTATATGCATTAGGCATTACACAACAATGGATCTTATTAATTTTACTGTCGCACCCCGGGGCTTTAGTTAAATTAGTTGGGTAATTTGGAAACAAGCTATATAGTACTAGTTTAATGCTCAGTAGTACAATCAGCTCCCACCAGGGTGTTTTGATGCTCTTTGAGAATGACCGTTACATGATGGAAACGGTCGTTATGTTCATATTATTCTTAATACCATTCAACTTATTCCTAATATAGTAGAAGTCTGAAACAGGTCAGATGCGACTCGGGTCATTTCAATATAACAATATTAAATCAAGTCAATTTATTATCATTAAACATTGAAATATATCTGCAAAGAGAATAGGCACATAACGTATTTAAAACAGACCATTTGAACAGCTTTTGTATGTCGGATCCTGCCTGTCTTCGAGTCTAAGTATTCGACTAATTTGTGATTGATTATTTTCATTATTTATACTAGTATAAAGCGGATACATCACACAGTCATACTTCACGCAAATAGCTTGGTTGATTTTTAATTTACTACAATTAAGTGGATTTATTGAATCAAGTACACGTGAATTTTGAAAATAATGTTCTAAATTTTAACTATATATATTACTGCCAACTCGAGCTACACTATTATTACAACTGTAGAGCATCTTGTTATATGTGGTTACATTTTATTATAATAAGTGTTTTTTCAAGATAAATAGCAGCTGAAGAATGACAGAAAGAAGAATATTGCTTTCGGCTGATGAGTTTACAAGCGGTGAGTAATTAAACGGTATTAAATAAAGTAAAGCTTATCGTAAAGATAACGTGAAGAATTCTTCCACTTAGGAAATATCGCAGGAATTCCTGCAGACATTTTTCTTATAAACCATTATGAGGCAGTACACGTTTCAAAACACTTACATTTACTAATGGGGTTGTAGCTCTCGATCACAAATCGTTATTGCAACACATTTATAGGTTTTCCTAGACCCATTGAAGTGAGATACTAGCAACAAAAAATATTTCTAATGTTATATTGTCTTAATTTCGCCCCCTAGAATTTTCCGCCAAACTGAAATATTGCTAACAATGTCACTAGATCCGGCTAGAGTGGGGAGTGTGGTGGGATCGCATTTGACTCGTTGAAGACACATCTGTTTAGTGTTGCCAACTTAGCGGATAAAGTTCTCGCCTAGCGGGAAAATATACGTTTTAGCGGTTAGCGGATATTTTAACGGAATAAGAAAGTTTTTAATTATTATTAGCTGTTTCAATTTAGCGTATAAATATAGGAAACTTAGATATGAAGCATCTATAATCGATTTATTTATGCAAGGTGACTCGACGACTACTGTATTCCTTGCCTGAGAAATATTATACTTCCTGCTTATTTTACCTACCAATCCAGAATTTAACCAATGTCTCGCTAGTGCTTGTGGTTTTGCGTTGCAGCTTAGACCGTCAGATGACGCAGATATTATCTTAAACCAAGTAAAAAGCAACGAAACATATTTCTGGAAGGAACATGATGAGCTCAACAACGAGATTTTTAACGTTCTAGCATAATATGTAGGAAACTAATAATTTTTATGTAAAATAAATAATAAATCCTATTTTATATCAACAGATTACCCTGTCCTAAAAATTTTAGCGGATTCGATGCGGCATTCTAGCGGAATTTCTATCAGCCCCAGTGGCTGATGATCTGTTTGTTTGCATTTAAGCATTACAATTTTTTACGTTTATCTAAGCGATTTGGTAAAAAGATGAATAAACAGGGGTCTATTATTTTTTATGTAGATTCATATTCTGCAAAATATGTTCTACAACCCCATTGTGTTTTTACAACCTTTGTGAACGTACTATATATAACAAATGATCAGATTATGTTCCTAGATTTCTAACGGATTATTCGTCCACGCCACTGGTCACAAAAGTCCCCAGAAAAAAAAAACTATACGAATGAGGACCTGGGCGTGCCCCGATTAGCATAATCACGAGCGTAAAATTTCAAATTTCTTCGGCCAGTCAGTATGTATAGAGCACGTCGGTGACGAATAAATTAGGCATAAAACACGAAATTTCGCGTCATTGAAATTAAGTGGTGTTGCGGTAATAAAATTAATAGGAGCTGGTTTGTCCGGTGTATCCCGTCCGGCAGGCGAAAACAAATGTTTGCGCTTGTTACTGAAGCGATCGAAGGAAGTTTAAAAAAAAAGAACTTCGAAATTTCCAACCGTCAGTGGTTTTGAATGCAGAAGGTCATGAAATACTGAAACATCGGTCCTTACGTACTATAATGGGCTTTTGATAAAATTGAGGTAAGATCGCTGGAAAATAGTGTATATTTCTCAAAATCCACAATAGCACTGTCGCTACCAATTTAAAAACCTAAAAACGTTTTGCACTCACATTTACAGGACAGATAGAAGCGCGCGATACGCACGCCCTTGGCACAACCTCACGATAAGTTCCGTACCATATTTCAATTGAATAAAGTCAAAACAAAAGAACTTATGCTGTAATTGACATTTACGTAACACACACATATTTAAGAACTAAACATTCCTTGAAGACGACACGTGCATTGCTGTACAAGCAGTTGTCCAGACCAGCATACTTCTACCCCCTCTGTCCACTTAAGGTCAGAAATACTAGCCTAGCTTTACGACGCCACCAGTCTATAGACTGTAGCAATTTCCCGCAGATATCGCGCGAAGACGCGTGTTAACAGTTTGTTTCAGTTATCACCGACGCTCTAACCTGATAGCTTCGTAGGTAGGACGTAACTGCGTCTACTCGAGTCGGCAATTATCGGTATCTTTCAGGTACTAAGTAACGTATCACGTTTGTGACAATGTATTTCTATCTTAACTTGGTATCTACTGGCATCTTTCACCATTATTATTACTAAGGTAATATGCCTATTACTTTTTCGAAGACCTCATTACCCTTCAGCATTATCTAGTACTTTTCCGAATCATTAGTAATCAAGGTAATATATTGGACGTGTATTTCAGATGAAATTCTCGGCTGAACGTTTGCATTACTGATTTGCTCCACACTAGCATTACTTAGCAGGCGCCAATACATAAAGCGGACAAATTTTTATTTTTTTTATGCTAAGTACTCCCCATTTTACTAAAGTATGATCTAGTAATGTATATTTGTCGACGCTGACTTGTCAAGCGCCAGTATTCTGTAAATTATATTGTCCATATTACTAATATTCAAAATTTTTTCTTTTCCATTTGCTGTGTGTGTGCATTTTGTACTCAAACGGTTCAGATAGCAAACCGTATTCGTGCAGGTAGGTAGGTTCCTGTATAGGAACGAGCCTCGCAGCGGGTAACTCACACATTTTTTGTGGGTAATCTTAACCTACAGCTTGCTGTCAAAAGGCGGTTCTCACGGAAAATAGATACAGTAATATATTTTGGGTTACAAAGCATAAAATTTGATCATTGTACTGACGGAACGTATAAAAATACTAACCGGCAATATTGGTAATTATACAGAATACCGCACTTGCGCCAAATAAAGTGAAATTTTGCACACTCCTACAATAGCGTTTCAGAACATGAATATCCGTTTCTTGGGGTTAGATCTTCTTTTCGAAATATAAGGGATTAAGTATCTAGTGTTTTAATTTCCAATTATTTTATACACATTGTGTTTCTCCCTGTAGATACTGCATAGTGTCGCATGCTTCTTTAATGGTTCCTTTATGTGGCATTCTAGCCATACCTACTTATTTTCTCTGTGGATGCTACTAATCCACAATTTGCGACGTTCTTCTTCATGAGGTTTGGATGGAAAGCAGTAAAATTTAGCCGATTTGTCTGTGTTTGCATAACTGTTACAATCCACAACACAGCAATTTTGTTTACTTACACGCAAAGAGCATACATATTTTTCAGCACTCATGTTGATTACTGTCAAAGAATATATCTACTGGTGTTATTCTTTGATCACTAGACAAAGAATTAGTTAAGTTAGGCTACAGTAATTGCAGCATACACCATACAGCTGACAGCAACTGACAGCAAGTGTGTTTACCCTACAGTAAACTGTAGTTTACCCACCTATAGTTATGAATCCCCAACACCATATCGTTTTGTCATTACTGGTAACGCCATTGCCAAGGTCAAACGAAATCGAATTTGTGAGGATAGAAGTAAATCCCAAAATCGTTTTTTCAAGTACTTTTCAGTCATCATCGTTTGACCTGCACAACTGGTTGTGTGGGAGCAGTTACCTGTGTAAGAACAACAAAACATGCATGGAACAGATTTAAAATTTTTTAGCGGAGTGCCAAATTGCATAGGGGTTCTAAAGAACAAAAAGAATGGAAACATACAGATTACAATACAAAACAAAACGTACATATATCAAAGATGAAGTTCAATGCCCCCTTAACAAAACTAAAATCCACGTATTTATACCTTGAGTTCCACTGATTATAACAATGAATATATAAACTTCTCAATGAACTAAAAACAGGATATATGATGTTACAAGAGGTGCAGATGTAAAAATATATCGCATACAAAACACACGTAACTTGTTTAACTAAAAAACGCAAAATTTAAGCTACATCCATCCACATCTATTGTACAATTTAATCTATAGTTTTTCACGCTATTGTTTTTCTTAAATTATAAATACCAACATATACAACTATACAAATGGGGTGTCGCATTGGTAGGCAATCCCTCACTATAGGAGTTAAAATATTTTACTGCGGCAATCTCACTTTGGTTTTCTACGTCACGCACTAGCCTCATTGCAGGTTATCGTTTTCTAGCCTCTCTCTTTAGAACGAACACGGTATGTAATTTATTTAAGTGTTACTCAAAATTTTGGGGTTTTGTATGTAGCAATAGGTATGTAGGCATATTTTCTAGCGTAATGAGCTATTAAAACGAATGCTTAAAAGATCTTGAACCCTTCCGGTACTTGTGGAGGTGGCTTCATGTGTCCATAATGCGCATAGTAATAAATAGGAATCCTCGCTAATCATAGATTTTAACCAATAACAGTGGTCTAATCTTCTATCAAAATCTCGGTCTGAAAGAGCCTGATGTAAAACCATGTGATATGTATGTAGTTTATTGACCAATAAAATGCGATGCACCGTCGTTTTACAAATTCATAGCGATTATCATGGTGTTTGCATGTGGATTATTTTCTTCGTTTCTATAATAGCCCGATTTCTTCTAGGCACTGGAATGCGATGTACCCATCCAAACTCTGCAAATTTCTAGCTAAAGTGCCTTTTTTCAGTACACTCAGCTGCATGTACCCGTGTCTCCATTGTAGCATTTTGGAAACACAGGGAGTACCCGGCATTTTTGCTTCAATTACAAAAGTCCTAAACAATCAGCAACTTATTGAATAAACTCTCAAATTAGCACAATGTGCGTAGATCATTTCGTGTAAGACTACTAAATTACATAAATTACATTTCTAAATAGAATAACTTCTTGTTTTGGAAAATTTACTTTGTTAAATCCTTGCACAGTAATAAAATTTGATTCATGGTTTGAAACCAATATGACGCGGAATAAGTTCAGCTTTACGACGGTGCAATGGAAACGGTAGCTAGTACTAGTATTAGCAAATTACAGAAAAAAACTGAATAACTGGCTAGAAAAAGTATTGCAGAATTCAGATGTTTAGTTTTCTATCGAAGCTATCGTAAACTCTGGAGAAAGTGAATATTATACTGTTTTACTATCATATACGCTAGTTTTCTCTTTACTTATGAGATTCAGGGACAGTACATAGGTACGTATCAAGGATGTCAAATATGTCTATTAATATTGGAGTAATTTGCAGAATGCTGAAATACTCCGATTCTCCCAATTAAATACATGCACGCATAGTTAGAAACTGACATCCTTAAACTTATTTACAACCCAGTTGCTAAAGTAATGCATGCGCTGCTTTTCCCAGTCTGTGATATCAGTTGTCCGTGTGGATTATTCTAACTGCTGCATTGTAATTTGACGCTATTTTGCTCGTGATTTCTACATGATTATTGCGCTACTCCTGCATTTTTCTTTGGTTCTGCCATATTTGATATATATTTAATGTACTAAGTCACAAAAATTACCATCCCATGGAACATATTTCTAGAAGAAAGAAACTTTTTGATGCACTGTAAATCAATGTCAATATAGACCAGCATTTCAACAAAAATAATTAAGCTTCTTAAGTTGTATGTATTATGCTTGGAACCTATCAGCATCACCCATCACAGCCCATCGCGAACGACTTAAAAAGGCAAAACCTCGAACATCTCCAGCCTTTTTAAGCATACCGAGGAGAAAATGATACGCCGCATACGATCCGCCATTACAAAGAAACATGTCGCAAGAGTTACGGCACTTGAGATGTAAATTTACGAGCCTCTTTCCCTGCTGTTATCAGGCATCATAGGCGCTGGAGCATCATCCTTCCCCCTCATCGCTCGGTGAGAGGAGCCGGTTGCAAAACTCAAGACAGACACACACATACACCGGTTGATCACGCTTTTATCTCACAAATCAGGCTGAATACGGACGCGAAACGGTTGATGTTGATGGCATGGCTACTGGTGGTAATCGCGTGGCCGACATCTCGACTGCTGCCTCAGATAGGTGCGGGATTGTGGAAATTTCAGACACCCAAGGAGAGATATATGGATGTCAAGTTTGGATTTGTATAGTGCAACGAAGTTTTATGTCACTATTTGTTACTAAATAAAAATTAATTACAAAAAGAGTTATCTACATCTTTTTTACTTACTATAGAATGAGCAATATGCCAACGTTTCTATTAGTATAGATCTATCTTTTTACTCCATTGAAGTGATGTGCCTCTCTTGTGAACAATCCTAAACATACAGCAATTACGTTCCGAAATCATATTTTCTATAGTTCAATGTTTTAACTGTTCCGCTGTGTTTACGTTTTCCTTAAGCTTTCCTAATTTTATTTACACCACAACAATACTGATTGCCAAAATATTTAATTTTTGAATCCTTTTACGCCCAAAGAATACAATACACAACAGCTATTTAAAATAGATCTATTACCTTTTGATTAAATTCTATGATCCTGTCCAACTTTTGTTATTTCCTTCTTAAAATCATTACTGACAACGTTGTCATTAAATTTTCTTTCAATTAATTACATTTAAGGGAAATTTTGCTAAATACTTGATAATATTATTATAGATAACAGCAACCGTTTATAAAAAATATATATTATTAATGGCATGTTTTCATGCGGTTCACGTAAAGCTTATTAACAACTGCAGCCAATACATTTTCAATATTTCACTAACAATAAGAAAATGTACCGAAATATCCAGCTATACACTAGCACCATCGCACAGAACCTGAAGGACAACGATGCAACCTACTGCATTTGTCAGAAATGTACTAACGCGGCAACACTGATTGTGGATGCCACCCCAGACAATCTAAAACGCCTACCTATAATGTATGAGGCGCCGTTTAGGACTTAATTAAGTTTGCTCGTTATCTATAGAAAACTGCTACATATACAGAAGTTTTGTTACGTTATATTCCTTCCTTTTAATCATATTATATAAAAGTTAACTAAAATATATGATGCTTTAGATAGCGGGCAACATAAACATTTCTGAGCTTTTATATAAAAGTCGGTAACACGTAATATATATAGTAAACTGCTTTACCTCAATGCAACTATATGGCACTTTATAGGCCGGTAATTTACTGTTCTTGTAGGTGTATAACGAGTAGCGTCATTGTATGATACCTAGTAAGTGAAGACAATATGGCTGCCGCTAGAGCAGCGTAGTTAATGCTTTCACAACTGTAAGGATTGGTCAGGGACTGATATTAGATTATTTTGTTCTTTTCCTCTTTCATTTTTGTTTTGTTTGCGAAAAAAATCAGGAGTTAAGAAAAGCATAGGTCCTATTTATAAAAAGAAGCGATTCACCGCGTAGAGCATCCATTATTTAGAAACAATACCGTGACAACGACGGTACCATTTCTCAGGAACACTATGTTAATTCAGCGTTAGGCGATGTGGCAACAATGGGTGACTGCAGAAGTAGTTAAAAAAGTACAATAATAATAATAATATTCGGAAAATTGCTGACTGTAGTAGGGTGTGCATAAAAAAGTAAGCATGATATTAGTAACTTACTATGATATTATACCAGGTTATTCAAAATATGGAATAACCCATTTATTTCTGTAAATATGAACTATATAACATTTCATTCTAACTGCATGTCGACTATGATTTCTGGAGGAACTTTTATAATAATTTTCCTTCCGCCTCCCCATTGCTTCAGCAGACAGTAAATTAATGTGAAAGAGCTTTTAACATTAAACTTGTCACGTGTAATGAGACATACAATCTTAGAAATCCAGTCATATCGGAATAGATCGTATAGCGCTCGATTATTCCCGACAGGATTGTATCTTAGCCTCACTGTTCACTGGATACCACGCGACGGACCTGGTGGGGATGGGCATTCGAATTGCGCTCTCGTGACGAACTCGTGCGCAAGGGTTTGCGGTTTTAGATTTTTTGAATGCGTTTACTCATTTATCGTACTCATGTTTTTGGTAGTGTACAAAGAAATATGTAGCTACAACGTGGAGTTCGAAGTTTTCGTTTATGTGCCTTAGTTTTCGAGAAATAGCTCGCCAAAAATACGCATTTTTAAGCAAAATATAACAACAAATATTTACATTACCGTACCAAATTCAGAAAAAACTCGAACTCTACGTTGTAGCTACATCTTTTGTCATTGCCATGTCGAAATTTCACTTCGAAAAAGTTTCGAATAACTCGGTAAAATGTAAAACGGTAGGTGCTTAAAATGACCCGATTCGCTCTAGGTAAACGCCCCTCTTAAATAAAACAAACTACAAGGCAATCACTACAATACAAATAATGCAACGCCACTGATTAGAGACGGGTCGTTATTTTAGTAACCTTATTTTGGAACGTTATTATTTAATAACGGAACGTAACGTTCCCGACTGTGCACGGATCTCGTTATATTTTGGAACGTCAAAACAGCGAAACGCAGTCACGCAGCAAGCTGGCTCAAGGTCGGAAACGACGTGGTACGAAAAACGGCGACCACGAATAATCTGTACTAGTAAATCCGGCAACCAGCATAACGCGGAACGTGGAACCGCACGAGAAACGTGAAAGGAACTAATGAAAAACACAATCGTTAACGACGATACATAAAGTAACGCGTAAATACATCTAGGTTTGTTCAGCAGCAAGGTTTTTTATGGTTACTTATGCAATTGGTGATGACTAAAATGTTTAGAAGTTTTTTTTATAGAAATTGATATAATAATTAATAGGGGTCCAGTATTTATGTATTTGATAGCGTCAGTATTTAATTAATCGAATTGATTAACAAAACCCTTAAGTTCTTTATTTATGTATAAAAATAACAAAATATAAACTTAAGTGTAAACAAATACAAAACAGAAAATACTAATCCATAAAATTAAAAAAACAACACAGTCGAATATATAGGTACCTATTGGCAAACGAAAATGTAACTCTCATTGAAATAACAAAAAATCCGTAAATGCAACTTATAAAATTTAGTTCACGGCGAACTTCCAACACAAGAAATAAAATAAGATTACTATGAACTACATGTAACTGTTTGAACTAACTTATTGTTAACAAACTAATTTTTTTGTATTATGTCCTACAAACAAGATCTGATTGTCTGTACCTGAAACTTACGACAAAATGATAAGATGATTAATGTACACACCTCATTCCTGCAAAGACCGTTACTAGGCAACTACTTTAGCGTTACCAGATTATATTACATAAAATTGTATGATAAACATAAGCAAATCAAAGTGCAATACAATACATCTAATATGTTAAATACCTGCCGTTCTCTTAAATTGTAAAAGATTGAGTACAAAACGGGCACGCAACTGCGCAACACTGTGAAATACATCGTTCCAAAAAATAACGTTATTTTGGAACGTTACATTTCTGGAACGTTCCACACGAGTAACCGTTATTCCCACCTCTACTACTGATGAAATGTCAATGACGACATTAGTTGCCGACATACGTTCGCGCAGCAACCACATCATGACCGCTACTATTAGAAAGAGAGAGAAATGGGCACGTATGTCTAATCCGCAGGAGACGTACGTCCTAAATACCACTCCATTTAAGCAATGAAGGAACGAACGGCACAACAGTAAAATCAGTTTTCGGTGCTTGATTCGCAAAATCGTGACGTGAGGCACAAAAATGCTAACAGTTTCATTAACAAATTGCATGCTACGCTAATATTATTCTCATATTACTCGTCTACTATGGTGACGTCATGGCAGTAGAGGGGATACAGTTCCAGACTGTCGACGTCTCTGTCCAGGGGCAAAACGGCTCATTTTCGATTAGCAGTTTATAAACTGAGCAGTATTCTAGCTTTTTGAACAAATCTATTATTAAACACATAGGCAAACATCCTTTTTATTATTTATATATTATTATTTCATACCAGAAACGATATGTATAACAACAATAATGTAATATTCCAACCAAAATTTGATACCTAAGCATCAAGCAGTGAAAGGCGAGTGACTCAAACAATAACCATATACGCACAACCATCTCCTCAAACTCGAAAACGAAAGAGAACGTGAAGAGCCTCGACAATGGCCATCGTCTCTGTTCTTGCGGCTGGTCCACTACCGGTATGTAAAGCAGCATCACGATACACTGCGCGAGTAGTTTATAATGGGTGTCACAACACGCCAGAAAAAACCGCGTATATACATATAAAAGAAAGGTAATTCCATTAGTTTATGCCTATAGAACGTAGCGAATGCATTTACCATCTGTTGCCCGATAGAATTAGTTAACTGTAAACGACTCTTCCCGTCACACTTCGCTTTTAAAATCTGCCGGGATGGGCGGATGCGTCCGCTGGACGCTATCGTTCGATGAATGTGTTACGAATCGGTACGTGAATGCAAAAATAAGAGGCTTGTTTTTAACAGCTGTAGATGTCAGAGATTGTCTTGTTGGTGGAACGTGAGCAAATTATCAAACAGCAGATGGGAGAACTTTAACAGTTTCTCGGTTTTGCGTACTGATATAACACGCTTGTGTTTAGAGAACGGATACAAAATGAAACGGTACAAAATCGCTTCGATTGTTGGAAATGACAACAGTGAGATGAAAGCTCAGCGTTTCTGCTACTAAATTTCAATAATACCTATTTAGTCGTTAATGACTTCGTATGCTTTTATTCGATTATTAATAAGAATTTATAAATCAATGATTTTTTAATGAAAAAGTCGTTAACCTTTAAAGTTAATCTTCTGTAAAAACTATTTATTAAAACAATATTAGCGGTGTGTTACGTGTTACGGAGGTATAACTAATATTATACTACATTTACACTCAAGAAAAGTACAAATACCGTTGAATTTATTAAATACAAATAAACAAAAAACACCCTGGTTGTCAGGAAAAAAACAAAAAACCATTAGGCTGCCATCGAAATCCGTTAAAATGCAAAAACACGATGTTGTGTAAGAAATGAAACATAATTAGCAAAAAAAAGAATTCGTAAGAATAGTTTGCTGTAAAGTTCATATTTACATAAATACGCGTGTCTTTCTATAGTTTTGACTTTTGACTAACCCTGCGTATATATATAATCTATCCCTCTTCTACTTTTAGGTGTAGAGGGTGGAATCCTTTTCCACTTAAAAGAATACAAAATACAATACAAAAAGAATTACAATTCTAGTTTCCAGTCTTCGATGTTAACCAATGTTTGTTGCATCTTTTGATCAATTTCTCTCAGTAACACTCGCACACTTGTTTGCTTGCTTGCACTCACAACATATTTTCTTCTTTCCTTCTATTCCACTACTGCCCTTCAGATGGTTCTATCACGCGCCATGATTTCAGCTTGGTTCCACTTTAGGTCTGTTCTATTCATTATTTATTTCATTTCTTTATTCCAGGTCTTAATTGATCTCCTTTTCTTTCTTCTTCCCCCAGTCCTTGCTTCCCACACTTGTCTTACTTGTCTTTTTTCTGGTAGCCTTTTAATGTGTCCCCATCACCTTAATTGTGTTTTCTCAATATGCTTTTTGACACTTTCAATTTTTAGTCTTTCTTTCATCCTTATTCCTAATTTTGTCCATTATCGTGACTTTGGCTACTTTCCTGAGGTAATTATTTCTGTTGCTTGTATCTACTGATGTTATTTCTCCGTTAACACCCATGTTTCACTTCCGCATAGTAGAGTCGGTAGATATACAATATTATATACTATTAGTTTTATTATACACAGTGAAAGTTCATTACTGCCTGAATTGAGTTTTTTATTAACATGTATGATATTTTTAATGGGTTTTACAGGCATATGAAGAAATGAAAAAGTATTGCCAGCCTTGACCGAGATTTGAACTCGGGCCTTTTGAACACTAGTCAAACGCTCTATCCACTGAGCTACCAAGGCCCTATTCAGAATCGAGGTTTCTATCACTAATTCGTTCTGTATGCAGAAGTCAATTAGTCTCTCACCATTCATATATCTTGTTTCTCCACCATTTGTACCCATCACTTCCTGCCTTTCTAAATTATCATTTCCTATTCTTCCATTAAAATCTCCTACGATTATAGCTGTTATTTGTCTCATCATAAACCTTTGTTGTTTAAACCAAATTTTTTCTTTTTATTTCTTCCTTTGTATCATATTCCCCTGGCCCGTATACCACTATAACATCCATTTTTCCATCATTCTCTTGTGCGAATGTTACCTTCATAGTTCTTTTGCTTATTGCCGTCCATTGTACCAGTTTCTTCATTCATTCATTTCAACCCCGTTATAAATTAGTCCATATTCCTCTATTATAACCCTGTGTAATTAATCTAAATAAGTTTGATATGAGACATTTTCTTCGCACTTCTTAAGGTACTTACCAATAGGGTAAATTATCCTGTGAAGATGTCCAATTCCTCAACGAATGGAAAATATGAACAACACTCATGTCATAAAATGAACGAAATAGAAAATTTCAAATAGCTTTATATATTCAAAGGTAGGTATTAGTAAAGCCCAAATCTAGTATAATTATGCGTCTATCAGATGTCATCACTTGTTTAGCTCGTGATACACCACCAAAACGAAATTCTTTCCCAGGAAAACTCGAAAGAATTGTTTCCCAGCAATTTCCGAATCAAAACGGACGCGACACCGTTACATCTCTCACACCTTTTCGTGACGCAAAGTGTTCCTAAGTTATCCGAAAAAAAAACATCGAGCCATCTAAAGCCGCCGGATCCTTGTAATTGATACTTAACATCACGCGAGAGCTAATCTCAAATGTTCACCGCGACGATTACACGTCGGATGCTCCCAGTGTTGCCGTGCAAAAAATAAGCTTCAGTGAGTAATGAAAAAAGTGATCCTGATAGATCCTGAGTGATCGTAAATAAACTGTGAACATCCTGGGCTCAAATTATTTAGAGGGAGTTTTGGTCTTTATAAGTGTCCTGTACATATGCAGATCAAGTTAGAAGTCAAGATTTAAAAACACAATGATACTAATTTACCTACATATTTTTTATTCGTTAAAACCGCTGTTGTAGTCGACTTTCTGCACCATTGTGATTAAATGACATCAATAGTAGGGCTGGGCGATACCATTAGACAAGTATTGATATTCGATACCTGTGCAGTATCGATACTACTCAAAAGTATCGAAGTATCGAAATTACCAAAAGTATCGAAAGTACCAAAAGTATCGAAAGTATCTCGAAGTATCGAAAGTATCCAACGTATCGAAAGTATCGAAGTACCTAAAGTATCGAAGTATCAAAAGTATGGAAGTACCTAAAGTATCGATATTCGATACCTTCAATATATTTGATGCTGTCAATATTTTGGACGCTTCTATTTTTTTTTGATACGTACCTTTCCAACTTTGCATTGTTTAAACCTTTAATATTTTCATTACTATTAACAACACCGATACCTTGGATGCTGCAATACCTATGAAGCTTCTCATACTTTAAATTGGTTCAATACTCGATTTGAAACATATTTGATAGTTTCAATACCTTTGAATACTTTTAATACATGAATACCACGACAAAGTGGTATCGATACTCCATACCGGTAGAGGTAACGATACTTTGAGTAAGTATTGAAACTCTGCCAAGGCCAGATGAATGCTTCAAATTTTTCAATATATTTTATACTTTAAGTGCTTCATATAATTTTGAATACTATCGATACTTTTCAATACTTTCGGACTTCGATACTTTTAAACACTTTCGATACTTCGATACTTTTAAACACTGCCGATACTTCGATACTTTTGTATACAATCGGACTTCGATACTTTTGAATACTTTCGATACTTCGATACTTTTAAATACTTTCGATACTTTTGAATATGGTATCGATACTCGATACTGCCAAAGGTATCGATACATTGAGTAGGTATCGATACTTTGCCCAGCCCTAATCAATAGGTCTTATCAGGAACCAACCCTGTCAAAAAATGTCCAGCTTTTCTGTCCTTTACTCGTTGAAGCGGACGGTTTTGTAATTTTATCCATATCGTTTCAATTCAAGAAAGTCTTCTTCGATAAAACTGGTTTAAGTTCTGGTTTAAATGCCCCATGTTATTGTTAATTGTTTTTCAGAAATCTGTAAGCAGTTAAATTTGCTTATAGGTTGGAATCGTTATTGTAATTCATACAAGATACGTATGAAATGGAGATGTTTCTATACTGTTTATTTTTATAGTACTGACAGTGAGCCATAAGAACAACAGAATGTAAAGTACGCGCCAGAAAGAAGTCGCAGCTTAGGAATGAACCGTCCCCAATTTAAACGGAGCGAATCACATTGGTGGGCCAAATTAAAGAATTTATTCGCCACGCTAGCCTCAACTTGCGACCACGAATAATGACGGGCACGCTAGTGATTTAAATGTTTTGCAACACTTGTCGTCTCCATCACGTCCGCCTTCTTTCCTGGCGCGTATAATAACACTAACAGCATCAAACGCAATAAAACTTCCACAAAATGCAAGTAATGGATAAGTTACACAATCGCGAAAATTTCTAATCCAAGATGTTTATGTATGTGAGAAACTGAACATGCGCATAAAATCACAGCCAGTGTTGTCAAAATAAGTATACATCTATACCGCAGCTCACAGAACTTTAAAGTTACTTCATGGATGACATTTTTCATTACCTTCGAAAGTCATGTGTTCTAAAAAGCCTATTGTTGTCAAATATTTTTCGTTCGTAGCATTATATAAGGTTTAAGGCTGACACTGACAATCGACACTTCATTTTAGCTGTCAGTAACGTATTAGGTATTACCTAACGTTACGTCTTCATTACGACATGTCAATCTTCACACTAATGATGTTTTCGGTAAACGAAAACATCATTGGCGCAGTCAGTAGGATACTAGTTTTTGCTCTCACAAGTTCCCTAACATCTTGACAACGTTGCCCAAAGTTAAATATAGTCTCGTTTTTAAATGGTCGCAAAGTTATTATGTCTTGTATTAGACATTCGACGTTTCTTTGGTCCGAAAAAGTTTCAATCAAGGTGGCTCTTAACTTTTGCCATGTATCTATATCGGTACGGTTTCCTATCAATAGCAAAGCACGATCTCTCAACTTCCCAATAATCGCGTTAACTAAAGTACTGTTGATATCATCCTTAACATTAATCGCGTTACCATACTTATTCACTAATCTATCGCAAAGATTTATGAAAATATTTAACGTATTTACATTTCCGTCATATGTGATTATGGAATCTAATTCTAATTTTAGTACATTAAAGTTTATTTCGCGAGTCATATTTGTTTCGTTATCGGAATCGGATTCTAACCCTATTGTATTAAATAAATCGGCTACGTCGTCGATTTCTTCAGAATCGTTCGACATACAATTATTATAAAGCGTAAGAAAGGGAAATATAGGTACTCACAGTTTAAGGATAGGTCTCATGCCTTTTCTTGTCTTCTTAAAACTAGGTCTCGGGACGACTGCGATAGTCAGCTTTTACGTGGTGGCCTCTTGGTGAAGTTCCGTATGCAGCGGCGATACTTCTTTAACCTTCGGTCTCCACGGAGTCCTATGTGCTGTCAATGGGTTGATGGAGTCTTCCTCTGGTCTGGTCACGTGTTCCGCGTCGGCACCAGGTCCAAAATCAACTCGATTCGAATTGCCGGTAAATGGTTAACACCAACGAAATTTCGAAAAATTCTCCGACAATCCTACTGACTGCGCCAATGATGTTTTCGGTAAACGAAAACGAGTTTTTAAAAAAAATTTTATTTTAAAATTACAGCGTACAGCTCTAAAGCTATCTAGGAACTGAGCTAACAAGCAAAACTACATATGTAAGAAATGTCGGTATTGTAATATAATACGCCGACTTGATAAGGTGTCGCATGAGTGCGACATACGGGGAATCTCGATGTTAAAGTCCTGCGTTGGCGGATTTGTGCACTGGTTTCCCAGGGGGCCGAATACATGACTCACTAATCAACGCAATAATTGAAAACATAACTTTAAAGTGGAGTAACCCCTTTTTACACATATTTTTTTGTATCTGAAATAAGATTAATAGTTGCTACAAAATAGCCATTCTGTTTAATAGCTTTCACATTTAACGTTTTATTATTGTTATTTACATTCTATAATGAGTTTATAGGGGACGAAATGTTTGTGCCTGTCCAATAAAGCGAATAGGAAAATAGCAGTAGCTGAAAGAACCCTCGTGGTTACATAGATCCTAATAAACACTTACCTCATTCTTTTTTACCAAACCAATTTGCAAGTCATGCATATTTAACCTAAACGTATTTTGTAGATAAAAAACAGGCATACGGTAGCAAAAAAAAAACGTTACGTTGACTAGTCTGCTTCATAAAAAGTTTCGTTTCTCGGGTTATTAGTCCGTCGTCGGTTTTTTCTATTATAACCTACGACGAGGGACTAATAACCCGAGAAACAAACCTTTTATGTAAACCATGTCCGCGAAAGCCTTAGATGTTTTTCTACGAGTTTTACCTAGTCAGATACCTATGCTGCATTTGTCCATTCTTTAGTGATGTTAACACGCTAAAACTCACAAAGGAGCAAAATCAGTTGGCCACGTACCTAAATATTTGAAACATTTGTCAAGCAAATGTCTACAAGATGTGAACCCCGAACATGAATAACTGTGATTAATTTTAACAAAAAAAATACTGTAAGAGTAAAATGCATGTCTATGCTGTGCTGTCTACACCTCAACCAACTGCAGATAGTACTATTTCGCTGTCATTACAGCTCATCAGTGCAGTTTAGGTCTAGTGTAGACAACACGGCATAGAACTGGTTTTGCTTATATACCAAAGTAGTTCGTTAAGGCAGCTAGGTGGCTTTGTCATCATGTCAGTGTAATGCTGACAGATGGCATTGCCATCCTAAATTCTTACTGTACGAGTAAGTTACCTAGGAATGGGAAGAATCTTGTTTGTATTCTTTAAGAATACTGTCTGCATTTAGACATAAAAAAAACAAAAAAAAATAATATAATTTTCCTTATGTTTTCGTATAGACTTTCCTATGTTTAGGTTGTTAGCATCCCCCCTTCCTCCCCCGAGAGCTTCTGCTAGGTCCGCTACTGCTAAGCAAAATATACTTTGGCAACGTTGTTGACTACCTATTTGCATGCCTGCTGCCTACGTATACACGTATCCGATTATGAAGGCGCAAACTGCATGTCTGTTAATGATCCTGACATGTTCAGATCGCAGATATGTCATATCTTGTTACGTGATACAAGCGGGCCAAGTTCCTTGCCGCCTCGTCCATCAATTTTGGCCCAGCTTAATTTCTGAATTTTTTGCTGGCGTTGATATAATGAGACATATTATTATATTATGTGAAATATTAGACAGATGTAGCTTTTATTCAACGAAGCTTTTGCGTAAAGCGCTAAAGCAAAGACAGTAAAAGTGGCCTAATTCAGTTAGTAATAAACATAATAGTAGCTTTTGAGGTTTTTGACAAGTTATTAGTTTGACGTGATATCGCATCTTCTGGGAATAAAAAACTGGTTTCAGAAACAAACATAACGTTAGAAGCTTTAAATCAAATCAGAATATTTCAAATATAGCATTGAAGAACTATGTCTGAAAGACCATCAAGATTGTTTTCCTGTAAACTGGGTAGATATACAACAAGCGAAGTGGGCTAAAATAAAAGATAATATACATAAAACTTTTCAGTAACTGCACCCGTTTTCTTTTGCATCAAAATCCAAAGTGGAAGCTAAAACCGCAACGTTGTTCAAATACAAGTATCGTTAATGATATGGTTATTTAGATTTTGCGGCGACTATTAATAATAAATTGCTATCACTAGGCGTTGCCACAAATGCAGGATCTATTTAATGTAATGAATTAAGAGGGGCGTTTACCTAGAGCGAAACGAGTCATTTTAAGCACCTACCGTTTTACATCTTACGGCGTTKTTCGAAACTTTTTCGAAGTGAAATTTTGACATGGCAATGACAAAAGATGTAGCTACAACGTAGAGTTCGAGTTTTTTCTGAAATTGGTACGGTAATGTAAATATTTGTTGTTATATTTTGCTTAACAATACGTATTTTTGGCGAGCTATTTCTCGAAAACTAAGGCACGAAAAATTTGAACTCCACGTTGTAGCTACATATTTCTTTGTACACTACCAAAAACATGAGCACGATAAATGAGTAAAAACATTCATAAAATCTAAAACCGCAAACCCTTTCGCCCGAGTCCGTCACGAGCGCAGAATGCGAATGCCCATCCCCACCAGGTCCTTCGCGTGGTATCCAGTGAACAGTGAGGATAAGATACAAACCTGTCGGGAATGATCGAGCGGTATACGATCTATTCCGATATGACTCGATTTCTAAGATTGTATGTCTAAATACACCTGACAAGTTTAATGTTAAAAGCTCTTTCACATTAATTTACTGTCTGCCGAAGCAATGGGGCGGCGGAAGGAAAATTATTATAAAAGTTCCTCCAGAAATCATAGCCGACATGCAGTTAGAATGGAATGTTATATAGTTCATATTTACAGAAATAAATGGGTTATTTTATATTTTGAATAACCTGGTATAATATCATAGTAAGTTACTAATATCATGCTTTCTTTTTTATGCACACACTACAGTCAGCAATTTTCCGGATATTAGTTTAGCCCGTCTGTTGCTCGTACGATCTTTGCGTGATTTCAACCTATCGGGTACCCTCTTACGTCCCATGTCCCGCTGGTAATACGGGTTGCATAGTTTATATTTCTGCCCGATCGCTCCAAGTAAATGCCCCTCTTAAAGGGTGGTAAATGTTTCACAAATTCCGTTAATATGCTGAACACCTGGGATTTTTTGTGAATAGCCGATTGTCATTTGGAATTTTTCGGTTAATTATGGAAATATTATTAATGAGTCTGGAATGAGTTACGAGCTTCCTCGATGATATGCTGATTACATGTTCAGTGGACGGTAAGTATCTCAGGAATTGAACAATTCGAGGAATTAAACTGCGACTGGATTAACTACTAAAAGACGATCGACTGGAAAAAAGCCCAGCATTGGAAACTACCTTTAACAAGTTGTTCAGTGTTGTGTGCTGCCTCTAGAGTCGTAACGCATATTTTCCATACAAAATTTGATTTTTTGTTTCAAGGGTGTCGTTGAATGTGATCTTCGATGCTGAGTGTGATGGTGCATGTTAAATGTTGATTACGGCTATGACAGACACACAGTCAGACATGCACAAGGGTACGATTTTGCTTCATGGGTGTAAGACGTAACCATGGTATGTTAAGATGAATTGATATTCTTCATGGGTGTCGAACATAATCCGTGATACTGAGTATAATGGTTCATGTTAAATTTATATTAAGACTATGACATAACTTCTAACCATCGAGGATCATTATGAACATTTTCCCTTGTATTGTATTGTCAAGAAAATCTGCATGTGCTCTCTCCCATTTGAATGTATAATTTTTGTCGTTATTGTTTGTTAAATACCAATATATACAACCAATAAGAGGGGGGTATCGCTTTCGGACTAGGTATACTTTTTGGGAATTTTGGGTCTTTGTAAAATTTTGATTTGGTACCATGAGTTGAACACCGATTCCCGGGCTGACTGATCTAGTTTGATACTTTATATCAGTGGTTCCCAAACTTATTTGGTCTACCGCTTCCTTTCTAGAAAAAATATTACTGAGCGCCCCCAAAAATTATTTTTTTAAAATTTTAATGGCAATTCAACAAAAGGATACATGTATTAATGTTTCTACCTGTTACGACAAATATAGTAAAGAAATGTGTAAATTATAAACATTATGAAACTATTTATTGAACTCAAAAAAGGAAAGTAACACAAAAAAAGGTTAAAATATTCGAAAACATTTTAAGAGAAGGATGAACCTAGTGTGCTGCTACCAATTTAGTAATCCTCGGCTTTATTTTCATAAGCAGTGATTTTAAATCACGGCGATTAACTATTTATTGCAATTGGTTGCTAGATTGAACGACTGACTGCAAATTGTTGCTAGTTGAAAGCGACAAATATATCTGGATCGAATTCTTGATTCTTGCACAGCTACATAATAACAACGCAATGATACAAAATCATGCCGTTTTAAGACATTTTTGAGTCGCTTTCAAACTTGAAGAGCTTTTAGTGTTTGGTTACTAATAACACCAAAAGTATATTGATGTCTATATTGCAAAGAATAGCTTCCCAAAAAATCACGTTGTGCGCACACTGTGCGAAATATGGGATATATCCCATATTATATAAGCTAATCACGTGTATATTGTCAAAGAAAGTTTTAGGTTCACATACATATTTGCACTTCTATCGATATAAACTGGCGAATTAATGTTGGTGATTGGCGACATTTTTGGCTGTTGGTGACGACCAGTAGCGACGATCATCCAGCAGCTTCTGGCAACCTTGCGTGTTTCCATTTCCGAAATTCTCTCCTGGGCAAATACCTCCATACGCAGTTTCAATTTTGCTCGTGCATGCCTTCAAGCATTGCTCATCTATTTCGAAAGATGAGATGTCTCTGTTGGTTTGGTTTCTTTTCCCATCTCTCGCCACTATTTTGCAGTAAACAGGCGGACTATTGTGGTACTGTAATTTATTTGGTGGCAGTACAAGAAACGACTATTYCGTATTTCTACAACAAACAACAACAAAGTTTAAGCTCTATAACACTATTACTATTTCTATAACGTTGGTACGTGATGACATGGACAATTTACATCGTAAATTATCTTTCGGCATTATAATTGATGTATATTTGTTTCGACAAACTTTTTCATAATGACATCAAATGTCTTTCAGTTGCAGTACAAATGTATTCACTGGTACCTTTTTTTCTTAAATTTTGACTACTAATTTCAAAATTGGACTCCTCCACACCTCCATTGAAAAATTTGTAGCCACTACAGAGAAAACGAAATAAAATGCGGCAGCCAAACGATTCAACACCATAAAATTATAATTGCCCTGAAAGGAACAAGCGTGCACTAAAACAGCAGCAATAATCCTTGAATCCACCTCATGACGCCTCCCTATCGCCACCGATTGTCTGCAACAATCGGCAATTTCCTCGGCAGGTGAGCGTACCGAGAAAACCGCCAGCAGCAGAACAAAGAGACACGGTACACATGGATCTTGAGTAATCCTCTAAATAAATAGAAATTAACAGCGTACGCAATTACGGAGGGCAATTAAACAACGTCGTGTGCTGGATGGGCTGGATGTAATGATGCTGCTCTTATATGGTCATTAGCGTGGCACCGACGGCCTTAATAGATAGCTCAGATGCGATCTGGAGATGCGATATTAGTGCGTTTTTAAACAGTGAACATAGAGTTTCTCCGATGAGATCTATTGTCAATGCGCAAACAGACCGCTCTAGCTATACGGGGTGACTCAATTTCGACCAATAAAAAGCCAATTTGCGAGAAATTTGATCTTAATTGGGAATATCTAGGGTTTGCTTTAGCAAGGAAAGGGAGGAATGTATTGTTTTTTTTTACATTTACCAATACTACTTATCTTAAAAAATGGACGCCATGTCAGAATTAAATACTGTGATGTACATTTCTGTTCAAAAATCAAATCTACCCACAAAACTTGAAATTGCTTAACTGCGTACTAGATTATAATGTATTATGTTTCTGAACTTAAAATTCAGCAAACTTATCTGGTTTGGTGTCAAATAGGTGTTGTCTGCCATGGCATATTCAATTCGCATCTCAATTTAAAAATTTTTCCATTTACTATCAGTGTACTCTGTAAGTGGTCTAAGCCAAGGGACCATACAACGCACTTGTCTCTAGGGTCACTAAAATGTGACAGGTACCGATAACGGCTGCAACGTATATACTTTTCATAATAGTTTTTGATAGTACCATCTCTGTTATTGACGGAATATTTTCTGTATAGTAGCCATTGTTGCCAGTTGAAATCTGCCTATCTCTCTATCGTCTTATAGGGAAAAAGTATCGTTCTTTTTTGTTGCCAGATCGAACCTTCGACTAGAGTTGTCCGTACCTTATAAATGCAGTCACCTTATCTATATATATTAAATAATTCAATAGTCGACAGATGACAATGTATACATACGTCTAAGCAATAGTTGTGTCACTTTCCTAAGAGGCGACAAACTGATTTAATCGATAATTTCCATAACCTCCCTGGATGCAAGAATCATTTATAGAAACCCTATATTTATTGATGTGTAACGATTATTGAAAAGCTGTGAATTCAAGGATGTTGGTTATTTTGTGTAAACATCACCGAGTCCTAGGCGTCGCTCGTGATTCAGGAAAGAACCAAACATCTGTTACCTTTTAATTTTAATTCTCACCCTTTCCACATAACACACATTGTATCGGCAAGATCACAAAAATTACCTTACGTTTTTAATTGGATAAGGTGGCAAGTTGGAAATAACATGATTCTTACAAACCTAGTTTTATTCTAATGAGTGATAGAATGGCTTTTCATAAGTTGGTGTGGTCAAGTTCTTCTTTCCTAGATTAGCTGTAAGAAATATTAACACTGGCGTTAAATACTCACGAATTTTATCGGCAAAATATAGATTAAATGGTCATTGACGGAATGTTTATTTTAACTTAGCAATGAATTATAGATTATACATAAAATGTTGCACAATGTGCTTTCAATATATCGTACATAAGGCATATATTCGAAACAGTATAATAGGTAATCTATAAACACATTACTATATCCTATATTACACTACAAGCAATTATTACAAATAGACCCGTTTCGCTTTTATTAAAGCTGTTCAGTGCAGTTTAAGCCTAGTACAGGCGACATGGCATGTAACTAGTTTTGCTATATGCCAATTGTAGTGAGCGATGTAAGTGAAAATTACAATTGTAATCTATTAGCAACAAACTGAGAGGATGACAAAGCCACCTATTCGCCTTTAAAAGAACTATTTCTTAAAGGACTGAAAGTGTACAAAAATTTTTTGACTGTTATGGAATCATAGTACTTCGAATACTTAAATATAATAGGTGATATATAATTTAAAAATGAGTGATTTTTTTATTAAGAAATTATGATGTTGGGAACCAGTTCAGCAAATTAAATAAAATATTTCTTGCCCATGCATTTTTCTGTTAAATGCGAATTTCGAAAAAGTACACCACTATGCAGATCCCACAAAATAGGCTAAACGAGTCCCTTTATCCCTTAGCAGACCAACAAAAAGCCATACCAGAATTCTAAACCGTTTTGAAATATCATATTGTAACATTTTAAACCACGACACAAACTAAATTCACATTCCCTAAAAATTCTAAATGTGAAAAAGAACATAGGTAATAGTAGCACTATAGTGCATCTAGGTTTATGGCATTATTAGCAAAATAGCAAATTAAAAACGAAAGTACAATCACACATTCTTAATATACAGCAGAGTCCGCAATGGAAGAAAAAAACGCGGATCTCTACAGAACATGCAAAAAAGTAGATGTAAACTAAAAACAGGGGTTTTAAAATCAGTATTAAAAATGATTTCTTCATCAAATCACCAATCTGATAAAACTTATTAGGCCACACATTTTATTACTTATGTACATCACTTAAACCTCTTTATCCAAGAAATCTATTTGTCATACAAAGACAGAATTAAAGTTACTTGTAGGAGTTTCTTAATAAGCTATACCCCACCTAGCGGAGCAACCAGACATTATCGGCTATGAATAATTTTGTTTGTAGCTACATCACGTTTGGTTGTTGAAAATTTCATTGCAAGAAAATAAAAAGGCTGACTAAATTATTACATAATCCATCATTTCTCATTGGGATCTAATTCTTGGATTTATTTCAGGCAGAAGGGCCGCCGGTTCAAATGGAACCAGTGGACTTAAGCGTAAAAACCCCCGTAGTGCTCCAAGTGCCTAGATATCCTCCGAAAAGGTTGCGAAATCCCGCACCAGCGGAGAAAGCGCCAGCCACTTCACCAGGTAAGTGAATAATGAAATTGATGGTAGATAATGATTAAAGTATCAAGCAACGATCTATGAGATTGGCTTATGCAGAGCTTGGGTCGGCCGTCCTAAACTATTGGATTAGTGGCACGTTTCAAAGTTCCTAAATATGCCATATTAAAAAAAATCTTGTTGGCTAAAATTTTAACTTTTCCACTATAAATTTTTGAAATCTGTTAGTTGCGATAATTTAGCAATGAATAAAACATAGAAGCTTTTATAACAAATTTTATTTAATGCAGACCTGATGCTAACTGGCCGACCCGCGATCTATTTTTATGTGATATTTTATTGGGTTTAAATTTTCCGATGTATAAAATCAAAGCCTTTGCATGTCATAACGAATTTATACAAATTTAATATAAAAACACAAATTAGTAAGTAGATATATATTTACATTTGTTAGAAAAAATTTAGAATAGTGCACAATAAAATTTATACACGGTATCGATTATGTAAATTACAGCTTGTTAATAAGCACATTACAAAAGTCACGAACTAAAAAACATTACTCACTATCACTTTCACTGCTAAAATCACAATTATCTTCTATTATTAATTCTTGTACATGATTCGTTCTGTTTTGATTTTCAATGTCCAGTACATGCCGCACTGAATTTCTCCATGCATCGACACTTGTTATTTCAGCTTCGTGTCCAATTTTTAGCAGCATTTCATTGCTAAATTTTCCACCGGTGTTCCCTCGTCGAGTTCTTTGTTTCTTCTACTACCCCCATATCATTTCAATGGGGTTGAAAATGTGGGGGTAATCATAGAATGMTGTGTCCACATTCAGAAGCGAGAATGTCAATTTTAAATTTTAAATTTTAAAATCAATTATCTGTTTGACCAGTTGCCTTGCGAAATGTATTTGTCACAAACACCTTTTAAGTAAGAGTAGAATAGTTCCGATTTCTTCTTATTTTCAAAAACTATATACAAGTAGAAACTACGTTTATAACCCTCCGAATTAAAAGAAATTTTTAACCTGTGAAGAAACAGGGTAGAGAACGATTGCACACCGCGATCAAAAATTCGAAAGTATGGGCTCCCGCATTGAAATTGGAATGTTTTCCATTCACGGTTATAAAAATAGATACTACTCATTAAATTAGGAAAGAATGCGATTTAGTCATACATTAAAAGCTATTAGATGAGAAATATTTGTAGTTCAAATAATAATACCAAATAATGCTGATTGATTTATGTGTACGGAAAAAATCTAAAAAGGTCTAAACACAATTTTTGGGTACGATCCACTCCGCTGCAACAACAACCCGTCTGTTATTTACGACAGCTTCAGGTAATACTTGTACACCATTGTGAGCGGTAATCGGCTGTTCGTATAATGAGTCTCATAGATTGTTGCTTGCAAGTATAACACACCGCCAAAGCAGCATCGTACAAAACACTCTTTTGAGTGACCTGGTGGTGAACCTCCTCGGAGATGATGCCGTTGTTTTTTTTTTATTTGAAGACACTTATACTTATCTGAAGTGTATCGCATTGGGTAATTCGATATTTTCACATCACATTCGAGGAGGCTGTCCCCCAGGTCGTAAAAATAGTGAACAAAAGCAGTAAATCCCGTCCAAGCAGTAGATGAGCCTTTGTAATTCCTTCAATACGAGATCCGCCGATAATTATGTCCATTACTCCTCCCCACGACGTGTCCGATTACAAATTCACGGCGCGGAACGCGGAAAGCATCTTCTCTCCGGTACGCACAACTCGTAAACAACTCGGATAATGGCTTTTTCTCGCCTGCACCGCCGAAGAAAAGCGGAGACCTTATACGTACGGCGGCGCGTGCAATTTTCTATAAATTGAAAATAATCAAGCTACCGTTTCCCGATCCTCTGCCTTTCTCCGGCAATTGTAATCGTGGATGCCGAGGTTGCCATGTGACTCACCGGTTATGCGGAGACGAGATTCCGTCTCAGAAGTTAGAGGGAATTTGCCTTTCTCAATCCTTCGTAAGTTCAGGGTTGGAAAGAAAATAGAAAAAAATATTTTTTTTATATTTTGTGTGCAACGCTTTCGGATAAAAAAATATTTACTAGCGCAGAATTTATAACGATTTCTTTACAACTTCCCCAGGAACGATTTTGTAAATCATTACTAAAATTCACCAATAATTTCACAAACTTTTTTATTGTCATGATTAGTTATTAGTGTTTCTCTTAAAATCGTCAATGTCTCTAATAATTGTGGAATAGGATAAAAAGAATTCTTTGAATATGGGGCGTCTCTTACAAAATTAGTGCTTAAGCTATCACAACATAACTAAAACCTAATCTGAACCTAAGATCTAAAACTAATGCATCTACAATTTAATATTTACAAAATTCTGCCTTATCAATTTTCATTATTTGGAGAAAATGCTTTTGTTTGAAAAGTAATTCTAAATCCAGGCAGTTTGTTAACAAATTCTTGTCTTGACCGGTCTGGAAACTTTATACCTACACATTTGTATAATCATTCTTTTAATTTAGAAAACGAAAATGAAATATGGAGTGCACGTCCATACAGAGTATTTTATAGCAAAATGGTTTTTTTCCTTAAGTAGAACGTTTCCTGAAAGTTATATGTATATTACACTACTGTACAAGAAATTATTTTATGTTTTCCTGTTATGTGCAAAAATGAAGAAAAAGTACCTTTTTGCGAATAAAGTTCGCTTTTGTGATAGTTATAATAATAATACGCATTGCCAGTTGCCTCTGTCATCATTATCAACGTGTGCAGTGACGTAGTGCATCAGTTATAGAAGGAGAACAGGATTCCACCACAATGAAACACAAAGTATTGAAGTGCTCTCCGAGAACTAGTCGCAACCTGAAGATGCAATTCCTGCCAAATTTCTTCCAACTAAGTTGTGATTTATCGAACAGATTGTGATTTTACGAAAACGTGCATTTATAAACAGGCCTACAGAATCACATTTTCGTAAAAGTATAGGGTTTCTATAAATGATTCAGACATGCAAGGCGATTATGGAAATTATCTATTGAATCAATTTGTGGCCTACCAGGAAAGTGAACACAACTATAACTTTGACATATACTTGTCATCTCTCGGTTGTTGAATTATTTGATATATTTTAATATGAGAAAACACGTGGGGTGTGTAGTTTTAACGTATACTGTAATATTCGTGCTCATTGATGTTTAACAATCGCAGTGCTTATTGTAGCTTGGCAGCAGTTATAAAAAGGCGGCACAAAGAATTCAGAAATCAACGCCACCCCCGTTACAAGAATCATTTATACAGGTTTTCTATAAATGATTTATGCATCCAGGGTGCTTATGGAAATTATCGATTAAAACAATTTGCCGCCTCTCAGGAAAGTGACGTATAGGTAATTGCCTTCTGTCGATTTTTGAATTATTTGATATATTTTAATATAAGAAACGCCTGGGGGTGTGTATTTTCAATATATTCTGTATTGTTTTGTAGCATAATCTACTTTGAGGTTGCGGAAGGCTCACATTTCGGAGTTGTGGTGTGACATTGATCTGCAACCTTCAGTACCTACTATCGCCGTGCATATTGTAGCTTGGCAGCAGTTACAAAAAGGCGGCACAACAAAAATCAGAAATCAACGCCGCCCGTGTTGCATGAATCATTTATAGWAACAGTGTAGAAACCCTGTACAAATCGTATAGGTAAATCGCAACTTAGTTGGTAGAAATTTTGCCGGAATTACGTCTTCAGGTTTGCGGCAAATTCTCGAAAAGTTCTCCAACCCTTGTGTTTCATTGTGGTGTAAAACGAATCCTTTTGTTATCTTTCTATAACTGATGCGCTACGCCACAGCACAGGTTGGTATCGTACCAATGATGGCAAAGACACTACCTACTAACAGAATTGCTACTCAAAACCAGACATAAACTCACCAGTTAATAATAATGTTCGCCCAAGACAGTCTTGCAATTTGCACTCAAGGTGACGTCATGCGCAGTAGATCCACAAAATCTGTCACCTACTTGGCACACCATATTTTATTCCTGCCACGATTTGGAACGGTTTTATTTTAACTAATTATCTTACTTTATTTCTATTGTATCATATTAAATTAAGTTAATATACCTGTTAAATCCTACAGCGTTCGCTTATATTTATTTGGTTTTCGATGTGGCAATTCAATTAAGAAACCAGTATGAGATAAATGTGCAGTAATTCAACACTCTTTTAACGTTTGTCATTATTTCCAAAAATAATTGGTGATAGATGTTGCGTAAAAAAATTTTGAAGAACTCAAAAGTGCAAAAGATACTGTGTTATTAAGCTTTATGAGCACTTGAAGATGAAACGCTTCATATAACTGAAAATAATTTAAAATGTTCCTCTCCACTATACCCACACATTTTTCAATCTGCATTGATGTATTGGGTATATTTCGTAAAATAGAAGGTATGGTCTGTCTACTCATTATCTTTTCATGTATCTTAGATCTTGTTTTTTTCTGTTAACAACATCGACAACACCTGCATAGAGCGCGTCGTACGGTTGCCGCTTATTCAAGCAAAAATCGCCGCATTCTGCAGTTGATGCGTGGTTAGGTCGTGGGTATTAAATCTCGATGCTACAAGATGCGCACTACCTACTTAAACGCTTTAAGACGCAGTTAATGGCGCTGACATTAGAATCCTGCAGCCTAGAGAAAAGACAAGAGCGTTTGTTGGTGGATTTTTTCCGTGGGGTAAAACCGCAGACGGCGTCAGGGTAATAACACTCTTGTTTGTCTCCAGTGTCTTTCGATTTAACGCCATCGTTTAAAATACGTAGAACGTCGAGGACGGGTAATGTAAGTGCGAAAAAATCTAGTGAATGATATTATGTTGGGTCTGCTAACGACAGCAATTTCTTTTGAGAGAATCTTCTTCGTTTAGAGAATGTTTTAATTTTTAACTGCCATCATCGTTTAACAGTAAGAGTTTGCTAATGCTTTGGGAACATAACAATTTCTTCAAAAATACACAATCTTTAATATCCGATTTTCGATATATGGTTATCTTAAATTTACGACCTGTTCTAGTCAAATTTTATAGATATTGAATACACCAGTAAACGTAATGACTAAATTGCGAGAGACACTTAAAATGATTCGCTACGCCTAAATAAATAGAACCGTAGTCCGTTTTTTTCCAACACGTATATATGCATACCTACTTAAATGGACTAAAAATCAAAAACGTGTAGTTCATATACCGTTGTTGCTTCGGAAAATTTTTCTCAGAAATGACCTTGTTTTTGGCCTACTGGTTGTCAGTGAGCAAGATTCATACTTGGAGTGAGTGGAATCCACTTATTCAAAGAGATGCCTGTTGGTGTGTTCTATGGACTGGAGAAGTCACTGTACTGTACATCTTTAAAAGAGAAGTCAACAACAGTGAATATTATAGAATGGTAATAAGAAATATTTCGTTTACCAATTAGGAATGATCGTATCGATGTGAAGAATTAAAGAAACGTTGCTACCTTTCAGTTGCCCATGACTATACCGTGACTTGGCGGCTTTACATTCTTTTATATGTAGGGATATGTAAAGTCTTCGATGTATGCAGGTAGGCCAGCGATGTTTAACTGTATTAAAGCTAATATTGCTCGTCTTATTGGTGAAATCTGGCAATCGGTGCTAGAWAATTTCCAAAATTGGATCCTCAGGATGCGCTATACTAGAGACAGCAGCGCACTGATCCCCCCATTTTTTAATGCAGAATATGAATCTACATGAAAAAATAATAGACCCGTGTTTTTTTTATTTTTAGCAAAGCGTTGAGTTAATGCTTAAAAAATTGTTTATGTTTAAAATTTGAATTTCTGACGTCACCGATCCCTAACACGCTTACTGTAACTGTGTGATGTTGCCACGCGCATTTTGTAATCCTGGCCATGACAACCTCTAATAAAGCCGCGGCCGTAGTAAATGGCAACAGCGCATTTCTTGTAGCACAAGGCCGACTCGCCGGGATCCGAAAGTCACGCGTGTAAAATATGTAACGTCATATCTACTTTATTGATAGGGCTTTTGAGGTATTTTTTTCGAAGTATTCCTCAAATTTCGTAAAAGCTGTCATCCGTTTTGAAAATGCAAATCAATTGCCATATTCGCTTCAAGTTCGCTTGAAACGGAGCGAAATAAAATTGAGGTATACGTAGTGTTATTTCGAAGTATCCAGAACTGTAAACTGTATATTTTTGAAAATCAGAAAAACTTTCAGCAGCAAAGCTATACAGGAAGGGTGGAATGTTATATCATTGAAGGAATTGTCGCGATAATTTGAATAGGAACAAAATTTTGAGTCAAAGGCAAGCACTTCGTGCATTGGGGAAACCCAAGTAAATGTCATAACGTGCATACGCTGCCACAATCGCAGTATTAATTTAACTGTGAATGTTGAATTTTACTTACTTATTACATTGAGATCTGCTTTATTTTTTATAAAGCATCTAAAATACTGAGACAAATGGTTTATTTTATGAGCATTACGACGACCACATACGTTACAAAAGAAATTTTATGTAGGTACTTACATTATTTCTAATGAAACAATTTATTTGATATATTTAAATATAAAATAAATCATCTCTGAAGTAACAATAAATAAACCTGATATGCCAAACAGTTTGGTAAGATTTCCAGAGATGTTGAGACGTGTACGTAACAAAAGAGAAGCTATAAATATATTTAGATAAATATTTCTAAAAAATAAAGTATTTATCATTTCTTATATCTATTTAACAAAACATTATTAACAGTTGTACATTTTATACCATTATTGCATAAGTAGCAATTATTTAACAAAACATTATTAACAATTGACACGGGAGATTTTATTGTACATTTTACACCGTTATTGCATAAGTAGCAATATAGTTGCGATTCGTTCACTTAAAACATTTAAATAATCTTTTGTTTTCTAGGTACTTGCCGACATAAACAATCTCTCAAATTTTTCAGATATTCACATCTGTATCGCGTACACGTGCAACAACAATTTTATATGGCACCCCACCATTTATTAAATTGTAATAAGGACCTGGTCAATGACCATTAATTTAAATTTAATGCATTCAAAAGCAATTAAATTTTCATCCAAGCTTAAATGCAACATAATCGCTAATATAAAATATACTTTATTCGTCAAACGTCTAGGTAGTTGTAGTTAAATGTCACAAAAATACCAGCTGACGCAGTATCTTCTGAATTTGGCAAACCAACGATTGGCCTTTTGGTAGTACTTCACAGACTTTCTCAAAGCACGAAGTGGAAAGTTGTAAATTTAGCACTGAGTAGATTCTAATGCAAATATATATTATTATTATTATTATTAATCCGCAGTTTTGGTTCTAAGTCCAAAATTTCTGCCGACCATTTGCCAGTAACAGCCTAATCTAGATTCCAAATTATGGGTCTGAACACTGCACTAGTGCAAGGAGTACGTCATGTATCAATCCATTCGATTTAAACAGAATCGGCCTTGTGAGCGCTGTTGCCAAATTGATCCGGTCGCGGCCTTCTTAAAGGTGGCTATCCTGGCATGTCAGTCAGTGCGGTGCTATTTTATTTCCCCAACTCGCAACCGTAATTATGAACTATAACAACCTGCACGCGAATGGATGTATTAAACGCGATACGCTAGTCGTTTTCACCGTAAATATTAAAATGTAAAATATAGGCAGGTATTAAATTAAAATATTAAGGTGTAGCGGATATATCGCAAACAGAATTCAATCTATGGCATCCGCAGTATAAGTACTATAAAACTGCAACAACTATTTACTGAGTAAACTCGTTTAAACCTGAGTTACACTGTATATAGCTGCCATTACATCATTTAATCAAGTCGCAACCTTCAAAAAGCTAAATCGCCTAATTTGCGTGAAACTGAAAGATTTTGTCACAAGAGTTTCCTTTGCATGCTTGTTTGCTTGTTTTGTCAACTGTCAACGCCATATAACGTAAATAATATTATAACCAGTTATAACTGTTCGTGTTCTCGATATTTTTGTTAAAAGTGTGTCTTGTTCTTGATTTTACGGTTCTACTGAAAAAAATGTTTCTGAAATAAAAACAAACGCGTTCTCTATCTCAAAACCAAAACGTAAACACAGGTTACGCGTGTTCAACAACAACAAAGGCATCAAGCATGCAACAGGGCATTCAGCGCATCGGTGCAATAGCGGAGTGCGTCTCCGGGAACGGAGACGTATCACGAAATATTCGAATTTGGCGGAAAACCTTTAAGGGTAAATATAAGACACTAAACATTACAAATATTTTTTTCTATTGCCAGTTTCTAACCCCATTAGGTCCAGGATAAGTCACACATGTGTTGTATTAACGATTTGCTTTCAAGGGCTACAACCCCATTCCTACTTCTACAATTGCGCATGTCACGGACTTATTCTTAACCTACTGTATAGTTTACTAGGAAATTTTCTGTTACTGTTTGATATTATTGTAGGATGCAATTTGCGTAAACCAAACGAAATTGAAAGTAATAATGACATTATTTTAACCAAGACAATTAGAATTTTTCAATTTGCGCATAACATTAGGTATGCTATTGACACAAGTACGCTTCAAGAAGCAGCAACATTCACAAGTTTTACTGTAATTGACGTTATTGCTAAATATACTGTGAGATGTGCATTCTACTAGAGCCATGTTAAAAAACTTACTTGAGTTAATTTTTAAAGTAAGTTGATTAGTTTTTGATGTAAGTGCGTATGAACGTCTGTTTACTACTAACTAGCCCCGATGAATAGAAACATTTCCTATACACCGGGGCGCCACGATGAATAAACATGGCTTTTATTTATTGCTTAATTTTTATATACAGTTAAAGAAAAAAAAGGCAGACCTTTGAAGTCTGTTTACAGAACGCGGTAGGTTTCTCGTTGCGCCATTACCAGGTGTTCCACTAACTGACTGCCAGTGGGTACAGACTCATGTACACCCTGAGTACTACAGCATATTAAAATATGAGCCATTACTAAATTCTTGCAGTTTTTTGTCTTTTATCGGAAATGCTTTGTCGTAGATCGTGCATAAATGCACTACTTTGGAAGACCATAACATTTAGTTTTTGCGTTTTGCTCCTATTTCGACGACTTTTTTGGATTATGACAATGGTTTTCACGATTTCCATAGTTTTTCTCGCTGTGAAGAACTGTAGAATCAAAACTTGAACCGCCCATAATACCATTGAATATCTTCTGTCTTTAAGAAATATTAAATGTAAATATGGTAAAAAAATATTGACTGCATAAGATTAAATAACAACATTCCGTAGACAAGTACTGATTAGGACGATGTTTTAAATATATCATTAGTACGATAATTAAATTTCTTTCATCCTAAGGATTTTTATCCAGACTACTTCTAGATACGAGTATATTAAGAACTCCATACGAAACGCACCGATATGCCGTACATCATTTACTTACTTAACTTCACAACCTCAGTAAATGGGACATTTTCGTCTTTATGCGATATGTTTGCTTTTTTACTTCCACATCCAACGGATGGGAACTATTGTATCGCGAACAAAATTTTCAAATATTTTATTTGCTAATTCGCTTTAAAATTATCGAAAACGCAAAAAAAACAAAATTTGAGCAAAAAAATTTCTTGTCTGTCTTGTGTGTCTGTGGTTTTGTTTGTGAACACGATAACCTTCGAAAGACTTAATATATGAACTTGTAATAAAAAATAAAAAATGCTCAAAACCTGATTACTAATCGTATTATAGTATAAGAAATAAAAACGTAAATGTCATTTTGACAATTGGATGTGGAAGTACTGATTCGATTCGCAGCGGTTTTTTCTTTGTTATTTTCTATGCATTTCGACATATCCCACACAATCTTGTCTGATTTAATGCTTTTGTCACTGCCCACACCCTGATCTTTGATTCGAGTGCGAGAAATATGAGAATCACCTGATGCGTGTTGCATGTTTCCTGGCATGTGCTCCGAATGACGTCTTTTTTTAATTTATATGATTAATTTATGGGCAGAAACGTTTTATCGCTCCATGATACCGTCTTCAAGTTTATCTGCCTCTTTAAATATTACCTCGAGGATTTTCATCGTGCAACCCAAGCGGCAGGCTGAAGACATTCTTCAGCTGACGGATAAAAAGCAACTCCCGTGTTTACTCGCAAGGTCTACAGGCGGTCCAACCCGCCTTATCTGCATTTAATAAATACGCTCAACATTATTACACCGCTCGGGTATGACAGGGGGAATGAAATCTCTTAATTAAAATATAAATTATACATCGCCGGTGCAGCGGTCGGTAGTCGTAATTCAATTCATTTTTGCTGCCACGAATTACGTGGCGATAGTTGTCGGATTTAGCCGGAACTCCCCAGCTGCAATTCCTGTATGATTCCTTAATATTGGACACAGTACAAATATCATCCGCACAGTGGCGGATCCAGGATTTTGGTTGGAGGGGGGAGCTGACCCATTGATATATATAAGCTGTACTTAAAGAATGCAGCTTTAGAAAGAAATTAGCGTTTCAAATTAAATTGAAATTGAAAATTGCATTTCATCATGTCCCTTAAAAACGACGTGTGACGTCACGTTTCATTCTAGTTGTCGCGCGTTTGTCATCTCATCATGAGAATCGTCTGATGCATCTACGTACGCCGTTTTCGTGGAGTTGTTTCTTTGTGAGGGTTAGTAACGTAATATGAATGCCGAATATTCTTCTGAAAGCGGAAAATACAAAAATAGTGTGTGGTTAGCGAAGTGTAAAAATATGTGGTTTTGCGTTCCAAACCAAATTTATTTCGGTGTGTCCAAAATGGAAAATATCTAGAAAAAATGGTGCACACCAATCAAACGAGAGGAAACACTATGTACACACTAATCTGCGACAAAACACCCAAATAACACCGAAATAGTCAATACAAGATGTGAGAACGCCTGTCAGCGTCACAGATCTCTGCTGGCGCTTGAAGACGGAACGTGGTGTCGGCGCCCCTGCAACGATTTCAGTCATGTGAAATTGTTTACATTTCACATTGCAATTATTTCAGCATTGTCGGGGTTGTTTTGCACAAAACACTTCCTGACTGTTAGGACGTTAATTTCAGCAGCTAAATGTTGAAATTTAAAAAAGCACACAAAATTTTATTTTGATATGTGTATAATTCTCATTATCAAACTTGGACTCATAGTGAAAGAAATTTTTATCGTGGGTATTGCAACCCCTCTCTGATTATTGGCCAATTTTAGGTAAATAACGCTGTAGTACCTATAAAAATATGTCATTCACGGAGGTGAGAGGGCGTGCCTAGGAATCTAGTTTAAAGAAGTTAAAACCGGAATATACCGGTGATTGGTTTAAACGGTAATTAAATATTAATTACCTCACGCTGTCCCTAGTAGGGCAGGCAAAGATCATAGAATACGAGAGTCCACATCCAGAGTTCAATCTACAGCCACCCACTATCCACACCTAATAAAACACCAACCGAAAAATTAACGAGCTCAACCAAGTTAATATAACAAAATCGACTAATTATGTTAATTTTCGCTCGACACGTCCTATTCTTTTTTTTTTCAGTAAAACAAACGAACGAAGATCTCCTTGTTTACGTTTAGATGTCATTTTGATCCAAATTTTACAAAAACAAACAAAAGCACACCGCGTTCGCAACTGTTGACAATTGACACGACACGAAAGCATGAGCTTGAGCACGCGCAACAGAGGAAAAGCGCGCGCGCACGCGTGCGCTGTTTGTCTGTGGTGCGTAGATTAAAAACTCGACGCCTTATTATAGACATACAAAGCTGAAAAATACTATCTTCGAAATGTGAGCTTTATCCAACCTTAAAACTAATTATCCTACAAAATAGAAAACACTATAGCATATGTTGAAAATACACTCACACGTTTTCTTATATTAAAATGTAATAAATAATTCCACAATCGACAGATGGCAGGTATCTATCGAAGCAATGTAATGTTCATTATCGTGAGAGGCGGCAAATAGATTTAGACGATAATTTCCATAAGCGGCTATATGCATGAATCATTTTTACAGGGCTTCTACTGGGTTTCTGCATATAAATTAATTATTCGTGCATCCAGGGCGCTTATGAAAATTATTGATTAAATCAAATTGCCGTCTGCCAGGAAAATGAACACAATTATTGCTTTGACGTGTACTTGGCAACCGTCGATTTTTGAATTATTTGATATATTTTAGTATGAGAAAACGCGTGGAAGTGTGTATATTCAACATATTCTGCGGTGTTTTGTGGGATAATCAACTTTAAGGTTGCAGAAAGCTCACATTTCGGAGCTATGGGGTGATACGGTTTCACATAATTTTTAGGTTATGTATCGTATTTGTGAGGTTATGGCTACAGTAAGCCTGTTAAATAACTACACTATGATGGACTGAAAGATGTTTTTAGCCTGCCACAATGGTAAAATTCACAAAAGTGGTAGTAACGTTAGTTGCACTACACAAAGTTTGTAACCTGTAAAGGTTACCACAAGCCTACTATACCAATAATTATTGTAATTTCTTACCTTTGACATAAAAATAGAACCGTAAATTGTTGCAAAATCTTTATAAAGCCACCAATTTCGTGACAGACAACCTTCAGAACTATAGCCGTGCTTATTATAGCTGGCCAGCAGATAAATAATCCATTCAACGAGGGCGGTGTTGATTTCTGAATTCTTTCAGCCACCTTTTTGTAATTGCTGCCAAGCTACAATAAGCACAGTATACTGTACTAAAGACTGCATATCAAATTATAGCCACGAAATTGATGGTCTTATAAATATTTTCCAACTGTTTACGGTTCTCTTTCCCTTTCAAAAGTAAGTGTATAAGAAGAATAACTTGCTTACAAGAAACTGCACAACATTACTTTAATATACACACACATTGAAACATGGCTTTATAAATTTAATTATTTTCCAACTCTACGCATTCAATCTCAATCTTATTCCGTATTTTAAGGATTGTACTTCTTTTCTAACTAGGATTGCACCACCTCAGTTGTTGAAATAGTTGGAAGCTAAATGATTGTAGTCGGGAATATATGTGAAATTCATCATGTTTTAACAATTTTATTAAATGGTATAGGGTTATTGTCCTGGGGGAACTGCGACCCACAGTAGATGCGAAAATTAAAAGTCTGCTTAATCAAATTAGATACAATATATGAAAGACCCCTTAGCATAAATATACATAAATATGTAATTGTTCGTCTAAGCTGCCATTTTCAGTAGAAGTACAAGACTTCCTGTCTTGAAAGCACACAAACGGTAGTTCTTAAGCCGAACTTTGAGGTGGAAAGTCAGAGAGCTACTTACTGAGGAAAGAACATCACCTTTACTGGATGTAAATCTCCAGACCACGACAACCGCGTAAGTTCATAGGGATTTCGCCCGAAATAAAAGTTACAGAACTGGTGCAATTAAGAAGGCTTCAGCTAGTAGCGTTGGTTATATTGGGCGATAGTTTAAAGAATAGTACTCGTTTAGCAAGTGACCCTGCATGTCAGAAGTGCGTGGGGAGGGATGAGGGTACAATTTGCAGAACGTGAAGCTATCACACAAGCACCCACATAGTGTACCCTAAAATTTATTAAAGCTAGAAAACTATGTAACTGTCCGTTAAATATTTCAATAGAGATGCATTACAAGTTACAAGAATAGGCTTATTATGCATATTGCTATCTGTCTGTATTTAGTAAACCCAGTAATTTTCCAGTTGCCGGATGTGGCATTCAAGCCTCCACTACTGTCAACGCTGAACAAAGCAATCCCGACTATCTCTAGATATACGCATACTTTGTCTCATTTCATTGAATTGTATAAGCCCCACGTCCTAGAGATTACGATCTTCAACTAATTAAGTTTTCTGTAAATGGCCAATTCTGGATTAGGCGATTGTGTGGGCTTTTTTCAAGCGACCTAATGGTCGGAGAATGCAAATGACATGGGCCGTATGCACCACACGGCCATTACATAATATACACGGCCTCCTAATTAAAGCATTCGAAACACTTTTGGACAGGCTAATTTGGTGAACGGGATTTTTTCGTGTGGTGGCGTGCGGAGATTTTGGGAGCGGTTCGAATTGGTATCATTTCGATTCATTAGGCACATTAGGTATTTCCTCTCTTCGACGAAATTGTACCACATTAGGACAGGTGGACGTATGGATTCGAATTCAGATACTGAAGACGTACTTTGTTTTTAAAATCTTTGCGATTACGTGCCTTTCCTCCGAGTGTTTTTTTTTAATTTGTTACTATGACTAAAAACGGGGAAAATATTTGTAAATTTACCTCACATTTACTTACGTCCTTTTGCTCCTTTGAATAATTTTTTTTTATCGAAAATGAAGCTGACGCCTTTAACCTTCATCTGAATAAACTGATGCTTCGCTTTTAAAAGCAAATGCTTCTAATTGTTTTGTCATTAAGTGATAGGTTTTTTAATAAAGATGCACTGGCAAAGAAAAAACATTTTGGATTCGTCGTACATCTCTCTTTTGATTTTAGATTCATCAAAGTTCTCAAGAATATTGACATAGTGCTTGTTAATGTAAATTTTGAGTGCATTATATGGAATCAGTAGTGCAAAACATATAGGTACAGTGCGAATCTTTAACTTGGAATATATCAAATAGAATTTTTGTTTGTATTTTAACAGAATTTATTGTTAAAAATTATAGTGTCCAATGTGAAATATAAAGTTATCGGTTAATTTTTATATTTCAATCTTAATTTTTTAGCTATTTTTAGAGTGCATTTTAGCTAGGCGCCCATTACCAAGCTGTTTCATTGTGGAAAAAACAGTGTATGGATCAAATCAACATGGCGAAATCAAATGAGAAACGGTGTTAGTCCACCCACATTAAAATCAGAGCAAAGTAAGTCGCAATACTCTGTATTAGATTATCATTTAAATTAGAACTATTAGTAATGGGTATTTCTGTTACTTATAGAATTTTTATAGAATACAAAAGTGTGTGTTTAATATGACCACGAAGTCATTATTCCCAAGAATTATTATTATTATTATATTAGTGACAACCAAGACGTCATTAACGCTACAGATAATCGAATGCATTTCTTAATTGAAACATACTCCTTCCAGTAATCAAAGATGTCAGGAGAATAATTTACCCATCACACACACTTATTATAGTTATTTATTGATTCCCCTTTTGCTTCCAAGTTTTGACTGCCCCTAATCCTTAATACATACAGGGTGTCTCTAAATTGGATGTCATAATTTCTAGTGCGTATTCCTGACGTGAAATCATGACGAAAAGTTTATATAAACATGTGTCCGAAATTGCTTCATTTTTGATATACAGAGTGTTGAGTAATTTCGATTTCTTTTATTTTTTACAGAACGGTTTTTTGAATCTTTACGAATTTTGGGAGAATGTTATAATAGATTACGGCTAATAATCTGGCATAAAACATTTTTTCATATCTGTAACAGAGGCGGCGTAGGGGGAGGGGCAGAAGGGTTTTCTCTTTGAAAAAAAGTTGTGTGTGAGATGTCAAAAAGCTCGTCACTATTTTCAGAAAGTGCAACAAATAAGCTACAAAAAAGGACCTCTTATTGCATTTCGCTAGAACAAACCGCTTTCGAAAAAATCGACAAAACCTGAATTCCTACAGGTTGGCGTAAATAGACCAAAAATTAACTTTTTTTATTTTCCAAAGAATATAACGTTTATATGGCAACAATTTTTTGGAATTAATTGAACTATATCATGATAAATGGTCAGACACAAGGATTACCACCATATCTAAACAGTGGCGATATTTTGGAGGGGGCAAGTCTTTTTTATAAAAAGATTGTTTCCACATTTTTTAAACCGTTTCAATAATTATAAAGACCAGTAAAATATAAAAAAGAAAAAATTAATTAATTAATTAATTAAATTAAACTAATTATTTTTTAAAGCTAGATATGCAACTTACATTTGGCGTTATTAAAGATCTTTAAAAAATGCAATTTCTTAATTTAAAAACAATGGCTTGTCTTAGCAGTATAAAAAATAAATTTTTATTCTTTTAATATTTTTAACTGATCTTCATAATTTTTGAAACAATTTAAAAATGTGGAAACAATATTTTTATAAAAAAGACTTCTTGCTCCCCCTCCCCAAATTACCGTCACTGTTTAGATATGGTGGAAATCCTTGTGTCTGACCATTTATCATGATATAGTTCAATTAATTCCAAAAAATTGTTGCCATATAAATGTTATATTCTTTGGAAAATAAAAGAAGTTAATTTTTGGTCTATTTGCGCCAACCTGTAGGAATTCATATTTTCTCGATTTTCTCGAAAACGGTTCGTTCTAGCGAAATGCAATAAGAGATCCTTTTTGTACTTTATTTGTTGCTCTTTCTGAAAATAGTAACGAGCTTTTTGACATTTCACACACAACTTTTTTTCAAAGAAAAAACCTTCTGCCCGTCCCCCTACGCCGCCTCTGTTAAAGATATGAAATAATCTTTTGTCAAATTATTAGCCGTGATCTATTATAACATTCTCCCAAAATTCGTAGATTCAAAAAACCGTTCTGTAAAAAATAAAAGAAATCTAAATCGTGTTTTTAACTTCAACACTCTGTATATCAAAAATGAAGCATTTTCGGACACATGTTTATATAGACGTTTCGTCATAAATTCACGTCAGGAACACGCAATAGAAATTATGACATCGAATTTAGAGACACCTGTATAGAATGATGAGTATTTCCTAGGCATACATAAAGATGGTTTTACTTTAGTATGACGATCTATCATCATATTGTAAATAAAGTAAAAAGTTTTTCTATTTATTGTTAACTTGCGGCATTAAAAATGAAATAAAAATCATCTGCCCTGGTCAGTTCACTCTCACCTTGCCACTAGTTTCGCTCTGTTGGGGCTCATCAGGCAGCAAACAGACCACAACAGACCGTCGCCGTCGCTTATATACGCGGCGGGCGGACTGGTGCATGGGAGAATAGGAGGAGAGATGCCCTCAGTGTCATTTATGCGGAACTCTGCGAGCTAGGCGGTCTATAACTCTGATAGTCGTTGGCCTAGTGCAAGTTCCTAGCGATAGCATCAGAGAGGCTACTCCGTAAAGCAAAGATGAAATAAAAATAATAAGTGAATAACTTTCTTTATTTTCAGTTATACATTTAGTCGGCATACGTGTTATACAGTTTTACAAATTTCCAAGGTAATAATAGATTCATTGAGATGTTTTGGGTTTAAGATTACATATTTCGCCTTACGTATCTTTATGCCTGTATCTGTATCTCTTCTAATGCGAAGAACATTTTCAACCCTGTAAGTGAAACACCTCGTGGAATGCATAACAAAATATAAACACTTTATCATGATATAATAAACTACCTCATGAACAGCAGCAAGCAAACATCCATTTCTCTCTTCTCTATGTACGTGTGTACCATTGCCTAAATCTACGAATTCAACTTTCTGCAAGAGATTGGATGATAAAAACTTGATAAAATGCTGTATAACTCACGAATATACTAATTTGAATGCGCAAACTATATTTCTTAAATACGTAATTAATAAGTTTAACCTACACAAGTAATATCATAGTATCACTTGAGTGTATAGGACGCTTCAGTGTTTTGCACGGCTTTGTGGACTCTCAAGTCCATTACTGGTTTACTAAATATCCATTATCCCAATTACCTCACTCGTAGTCTTGAAATGATCCACGTCAGTTACGCTTATACCAATTGTTTTATTGATTCAGCTATCGAAAGATCATCTAAAACTTTAATTTTATCTAGATTCTTTTTGACAGGTTCAGCGTTTTCAAAATGATATGTAAGTAAAGAGTTCTTGAAGGAACATTAATAAATGCTTATCTATACTTACATACCTATACCTACTTATCAAATTGTAGTCATTACCTTGCTTTTCGCCTTGTCTAATGATATGAACTGCTTGGTTTTTATGGGGACCTTGAAATATTACATTTGCCCCTTATTAAGCTTTGTTTTATTATTGCAATAATTTACGAATGCCTTTTTTCTCTTATTTTTTCCTTAATTGCTCATTTGTAACATAAACAGCGCTCGACTTTTCATATTATTTTTCATAGGCATGTGTATTAAACTAATGGTGGATGCTTGTTTGTTAATCACACTGTGTTTAATTATTATAGTAAGTCACATGTTTTTTTTAATGTTTACGGTAATCTCTAGCCAACTTTTTTAAGAGTATCATTTGCTGGAAATATAGTCTTTATCCTAATTTAAACTTACGTAAACCAGAACTGGCAGATAAGTGTATGGTGATCTAACAAAGCTTTTTGCCATTCTTAAGACAACAATGGTAGAAAGAAAACAAGCCTTAACTGTAAACGCTCTGCCCGTAAATCGCACTTTTCATTGCCCGCAACCTTCGTAAGGAAATGAAGGTTGAGAAATTAAAATTTATAATTTTACCCGTCGACAACTTTGAATAAATCGGCATGTCACGGCCACGCTGGAACAACTGGCAGTACGTACAGCGCGTTTCAAAAGGGTATAACTGTCCTCATAAATATTAATGCACGTTCTAAAAGGACAATTTCTCAAAAAAATTGGTCATTTGTAAAGAACAATCGAAGGGAATGCAAGCTGTTTGCATACAAATATCTGGTATGGTTGACATTGCTGACATGACGACAATGGTGACACGTGGATTTATAAATGAAATTGATGAGTTATGTAAGCAAAATTTTGCGACGGATTCAGCGAAAATTCAAAAATGACTGATTTGCAAGTGCCGAATATTTACGGTCTATTTATGCAAATACAGTTTATTAGTGGAACTGATTTAATTGCACGAATGGTTTATTGCGTTGTTGTCCCAATCAGAAGGTTGTTTCGGTTTCGTACACTGTTTATATAATTCGTATTCAACTAAGAAACTATCTTATAGATATAACCAAATACTTTACTACACCAGTACCGCAAACTTCGGTAAATTCATCAGCGTCTCTGTCGGTTTGATACGACACATATACGACACTTCTACAGAGGTCAGGTAGAAACTGCTTAATTCTGCTTATTTATACGACAGATGATTAAAGAGAGAATGAATCTTCTGTTTATTACGGCTATATATTTGTACAATAAGGTAATGCAATTGAGTTTTTATTGTTATTGGGGGGGGGGGGGGGGGTTAACTGACTTAAGTCGGATACGCTTACTTACTAAAAAAACGATTGATTTGGATGACGTAGTTGGATGCAGAATCAGAACTCTTTATCAAGGTAGTATTGGTAGATTTAAGGCCTTTAAGTATTACTGAATTGTAGTTATTTCTACTCCCAACGCATTTCTTGTATTTTATGCCAACTTTCTTAAGGGTCACTGAACTTGCCTCCCACCCAAATTCCAAGTTTCGGTACCGAAATATAGTAGACAGTTTGCACCCACCTAGCACTACCTAGCACCACCTTTCTTAAACCTAGCACCCCTTAGTCCGACTCAATAATACATTCTAGTATCAGTGGGGGGGGGGGCAACTTCAGACTTTCCCTCCCTCCCGGTAGTTCAAGAAACGTTTMATCAGTACATATACCTTCCACCCACCTTGCACCACCTAGCACCACTGATTACGGAGCTAGCACCATCAAGGTTAAGTAGTTATACGGGTTCTATTACGGGAAGTGGGGATAGTTGACAAATTCATCTCCCCTCCCGTGCACTCAAGAAAGGTCATTATCGCTTAAATTAATAAGCTTCCAGTCAGCTAATACCACTTTGCACCAGTGTATTCACAGCTAATATATACATAAAAAAATGCATGTCTATGCTATGCTGTCTGCCCAGCAACCAACTGCAGATCTATATCTATTTCGCTATCATTACAGCTCATCAGTGCAGTTTAGGTCTAGTGCAGACAGCACGGCATAGAACTGCTTTTGCCTATAGGAAAAAGAAAATTAGCGCTACGCCCTCTTGCGGTGTTATTAGTAACGCTGTGAACCGACATTGTTGTATTGGTTAGTTTCGTATTTCGCCTAGTTAGTAGAAGTAAAAGCGTAAACTGTAAAAATAACCACATAATTTAACATTTGTTATTGATTGTTAAATTATTGAATCATTATAGTGTTCAATGTGTATTTGCGTCGTACCGAGAATAACCTAACATGAGCAAAATATACAATGCTTATTGTTCGGTTCCCCGATGCTCGTCGTGGGCAAAGAAGAATCCCGAACAATTTCCAACATGTTTGGTAAAACTGTAATTAAGAGGAACCTCAATCATTATAAATGTGTTGTCAAATGAAGCATATAAAATTAGATAACATTTTTCCACATTAAATAAGGCCATTCCCAGTTGAATTTGCCCATTTCAATTTGTGGGACTACTTCCAGCTCTTGAAGATTTTCTCTAAAATAAAAAAGAAAAACAAAAGGATACGTATATATGAAATAAGTATACGTTTTCTATTGCAAATAAAATCGCCTGGGCATGATAATGCCTTTTAAAATTGTTAACGTTTTACACCTGGTACACCTTAACAAAACTGCGGAGATATGTTTACACTTAGCACTTAGTGCAATACATATCTCCAACTGTAACTTTTTGTCCAGCTGTTGGTAAGGTTCCTTTTATTTCATGAGGGTCTGAAGCTAGTGCACTAGTCTGGAGGCATAGAGCACACAAATGCAACTTGTAATCATCCGATGTATTCATTTTGGCTAAAAGAATTATATGCCCAGCATTTAAAACTTCTTCGCCCTCATACACGCATCTGGATTTACTAGTCCCTCCAATGTATTGCAAATACTCCACCAGGCTTAGTTGCATTTTTCTTCATAAATATCTGAAAGGTCAGTTTTAAAATATATACTAATCATATTCTACTCACCTATAATAAAGTAAATCAACACGTTAAACTTGTTTAATAATCACAAGTATTTTAAAACACATAAACAGCACAACAATCAAATGTAAACACTGAATCAGCTGACAAATAATGTCGGTTCGGAAGTTTCCGATTTTCGCCGCTGTAGCGCTGCGGTCTTAAATTCGGTTCCCTATATAGCCTTAGCATGATATAAGTAAAATTTAGATGGCAAAGCCACCTAGCTACTATTATGGGATCTACTTCCTAAAGGAAATGACCTGTAGCCTGACAAATTGGCATGCACCTGCATACTTCAATTTGACAGCAGGCCCCCACGACACTAGACCTAAACTGCACTGATGAGCTATCTGGAGTTGGCTGCGGTGCAGACAGGACAGCATAAACATACATTTGAATGTATGTCGGTTCTTGCCCGCTCAAAAAAAGTGCCGTGGGGACTTGGTGTCAAATTGAAGTATGCAGGTGCAAGCCAATTTATTAGGCTACAGGTCACTTCCTTTAGGAAGTAGATCCCATAATGGCAGTTAGGTGGCTTTGTCATCATGGCAGTGTAATGCTGACAGATGGCATTGCCATCTAAATTCTTACTTAATATTATATACATATTTATTATATTTAAATCTTCGTGTTTAAGGGGAATTCGACTTTTGTTGAAATTAAAATAAAATCGAAAGCTTGGCAAAGAAACAAGAGTTTATATAATTTCAACATAAGTCGAATTCCCCTTAAACACGAAGATTTAAATACAATTAAATACGACTGCTATTTCGATTTAACATATTTATTATATTAGTTACATTTATGTGCCATTCTTAAGGGGGATGAATTAAAACGTATGTAACCACTCCGGCAAATTTTAGAAATACCTTAATGGGTCACTATAGGCTGATATGCTTCCAATTAGCTGGCACCATCTTGCACCAGTGAAAACCTACATAATTATTTAACTTCGATGGTACTAGTTATGCGGTAGGGGTGCTGGGTGTTTGCATAGTATCTATAAAACTAAAGCATTTCTTGAGCTACCGGCGAAGGATAGCCTAGAATTGTACCTTTCCAAATACAAAAATAAAACGTAGTTATTGTAATTGAAATTTAAATTAATCAGTTGGTACAAGGTACTTAACCCATTAAAATTCTTATAAAGTTTGCTGGAGTGGTTACATACTTTTATTTCATCTTCCTTGCGAATGGCACTTAAATATAAATAAATATAATAAATAGGTATATAATAGCCGTGAATGCACTGGTGCAAAGTGGCGCTAGCTAATTAGAAGCATATCAGCCTATAGTGACTGAGTGCAGGCGAGGGTAGCTGAATTTGTCAACAGGTGGTAGGTGGTCCAAGGTGGGCGGATAAAACGTTTCCTGAACTACCGAGGGGATAGCCTGAAGGTATTATTTAGCCGGACAAGGGGGTGATAGGTTTAAGGAAGGTGGTGCTAGGTAGTACTAGGTGGGTGCAAACTGCCTACTATATTTCGCTACCAAAATTTGGGGGGATTTAGTTACCTCTTTGTTAATTATATTTTTGTCTTTAATTATCGACTTGATTGGCCATGCAACGCTATTTACGTATCGAACTGTCCAAATGGCGCTAACGGCGCTGTGGCCTAAAAAAACCGTATTGGAAAAAGTACCTGGGGGTTCATTAAAAAACAGTGGAATTTTTTAACTTTATGTTCCTAAAGGTCAAAACAATCAATAAACTATTGAAAGAAAAATATATTCTTGTAAAATATTAACATAAAATATATAAAAATATTTAAAAATACAGTATTGGAGCCTTGTTTTCTGCTAGTGCAGATAATAAAGCCCACTGTATTAAATCTACATGCAGTCTGGACACAGAAAAGTATCTGCATCTTCGGCACACTCTTCATGCACCCAATTCCACATCAGTCGCTTCTCATATCCGCAACGTACCGCGCGTACGTCAACTCACCCTACGACTAGTTTCGCCCTGTTGGGGCTCATCAGGTAGGGGTGGAGAGCAAATTGACCACGGCAAACCGTCGCCTTAATCGCAGCAGGCGGACTAATGAAACACTATTTTTATTTAAGTAAGATTGTCCATGGTATAGTATTTAGTAACTTATTAATGTTGGATCTTAGGGTCGCACTTCTAGAATAATCCCTTTTCTGAATCTTCTAAATCCTGTCGAATGAAATTATTTTAAAGCTTTTGCCTGTGCCCAATTTATTGTATCGCTTTAAACAATAGAATCACTACAATGGCCTGCAGGAATAAAGAAAGTAATTTATCTCCATTGTCAGCAAGCTGATCGATTATTCGCATGATGTCCGGCAGATCTCAAATTACAGGTTCGGATTTATCGGGATTCCCAAACTGGTTGAGAGTGTTTCGGCGACTCCCACATTTTTTATTTCATTAATTTGAAGATACCGTAGCCGAAACGCCCATCGAAATCCAATATGCGTGTGCCGGATTCCATCGAACGAGCGAATGTTAAATGTTGGAAGGGATTTACTCAAGTAGGTAGTCTCGAAAAGTTGCAGTAGGTATTTATATAACATTGCGTGCATAACATGTTTGGACGCCTTATGTGCAAATAAAAGCATTATAAAAGATGTAATTCTAAACGCTAATCTTCCTATTAATTATTATATATCGCACGAAGATGGTTATTCCAGCAAGCCAATATTTTAATACATCAAACCAAAAGAGAAAAAGACGGGCTGTGGCTTAAGGGCAATAGGCCGAAGATTTGAAATTACACCCTCAACATTAGTGTGGAGAAATTGGTCTAAACAAAATGACTATCAGCGACGCAGACTCATAGTGGCCAAGAACAATACCTAAAAGGTGTGATTCCGTTGTGACGCCGACGTCTAGCAATAACGGACGGCCGCTACGTTCGCACGCTTTGCTTAAATAGTTTGGCGTCCGTGTTTTGTGATGGGTTTTTGTGCAGAACAAGTGGTGAAATAAAGTACTCACAATACAAAATGTACCCTAATGAAGCTTTAGCTGCATTGATGTTGATAGAAAAAGAAGATGGCAATGTTCTGAAACTATCTCTGTCTACAAGAGAAGAAATCTGTATAAGTCACAAAGATATTATTAGAATTAGATGGGGAGTTAAAGTGTGTTATTCTTACATGCTATTTCTAGTATTTTATTTTGTAATCTTTGTAGTGAGCATCAAGATGACGCTACTTCTGCTCTTCCGTCCGTCTCCGGGATATATAAAGGAAGTAAACATTTATGTACTTCAAGCTAAATTTATAAATATAGACTTTAAAAAATTAAAGGGGCAACAATAGAGGGTACGGAAGACACGAGGGACAACACAATGGTATAAGAAATATCATGCAACAAATAAGACAGCGAAGAAGTGAAAAGAGAGGAGAAAACAAAAGAAAAATGAAGAAAAAATACAGCGGACAGGGGTAATGCGACAAGCGATCCCACGGGGAACAGATCTCTCGCCGGTAGCACCAGAAAAACAAAGCTATGCGTACTCATGTTCGCTCCGGTTACACCTTTTCAAGCAAAAATTCACGCAACTTCTTCTTTATGTTAATCGGGGGCATAGATTTGAAACGCGTTTCTAAATTGTTATAAAATTTGGGAATGTCGTAAGAGAAGCTTCGTTGGAAAAAAACGCTTTTTTGCTGAGGTACGGTAATAACACTTTTCCTCCTGATGTTGACATGATGTACGTCCATTCTAAAAGTTATTAATTTGTATTGATACTGAGGCATTTTGTATAAAACTGTATTATGATATAAGACTACTGAATGAAAGTAACGACGACGTTCCATGTTCAACCAACGAGCTTCCTTCAGTTTATACGTAATTCTAGAATTTCGCCGAATGCCATTCACAAATCTAAGACACGAGTTCTGCACGCGCTGTATTTTTTGCAGAAAACTTGATCCAGACACTGACCGTAAACAGAATCACAAAAATTAAAATGAAACAGCACCAGTGCATCACACAACAATAACCTTAACCTGGCGTCTAACATGTGACTATTCGAATACAGTATTTTCAAGTTCCCAAAGGCTTTACTAATGCATTTACTGATATGCTCTCTAAACCTGAGATTTTCTGACTACTTTTTGATAACATAAAACAGTTCCATCCAAACTGACATTTAGCTTTGATCGCACGCTAGGAATATATTTTGGCTTTCCAAATAAAATTTGATTGGATTTAGTTAGGTTAATTGTCAAGCTGTGCCTCGCAAACAGAGATGAAAGACGACCGAGATCGCTAATGAGCTGGGCACTGGCGATATCCACCTCAGCAGGGGAAAATGATAGATAAACCTGCGTATCATCAGCATAATGATGGTACTGGCAGTTCTGTAAGCTACTACAAGTTCTTGAAGAATAAATAATAAACAACAACGGACCGATTATGGATCCTTGCGGGACACCAGAAGAAATATCGACCCAATAAGACATCTTCTCCCCAAAAACCATGCACTGACGTCGATTAGACAAAAAGTTGTGCACCAAACGAATAGCACTTTCATGAAAGCCACTGTAGTTAAGAATTGAAAGTAGCAAACTATGATTAATACTATCAAAGGCTTTTGGGTATGCTGTTTGTAACAAGACTATGAGCTATACAACATCCACTACAAACTTTTGACATTTGCCTCTCAGCAGCCATGTTGGTTTTAGTTCTTGATAAAAGTTTGACAAACGAGTCAATATGATATTTTATTTAAAACTTGGAAAAGGTCTTAAACAAACCCATGAAACGTTAATAAAATTAAGAATTTAGATGACAATGCTATCTATAAGCATTACGTTGACATGATGACAAAGCCACCTAGCTGCCTTAACGGGTACTACTTCCTAAAGGAAGTAATAATAATAATAACAATAATAATAATAATAATAATAAGGTTTTATTTAGGAATAACATACAGCCTTGCATATTGATTCATATTAAGGCAAAGTCTAGCTTTAGCTATTCAACTTAACCTTTAGCAGCAAGTAATAACACATGCTTAATCGTAATCAATACAATAAATAATACCATCAAACAAAACAATCAAAACAGTCAGCTTAAGGTTTGCTTTACTGCGTTGACAAAAGAATATTTCTTATTTCCTTACGAAAAACATTTGAAGACAATCGTCTAATCGCGCCAGGAACAAAGTTGTACGCAACGACTGAATTGTACGAAAAGGATTTGCTAAACGTGACCAACCGATGGGGAGGTAATGAAAGACTATTAACGTGGCGTACATTTATGTTATGGAAATCAATTTGACAGCGGCTCCCACGGCACTTTTTGCTGGTGACTTTGTCATCATGTCAGTGTAATTCTTACTTACATTAAACCAAGCCTTTGGTATTTAGGCAAAACCAGTTCTATGCCGTGCTGTCTGCACTGGACCTAAACTGCACTGATGAGCTATAATGATAGCGAAATAGATTTATCTGCAGTTTGTTGCGGTGCAGACAGCACAGCATAGACATGTATGTAAATAATATTAGTCTACGGAGAGTTAAGAGTTTATTGTATGATCTATTACGAAAAATTCTTGGATCGCTGACAACGACGGCCCTCTGCGCCTTGTAGCGCAGAAGAAAACATCTCAAATGCAAACAAAATGATTCGATCAAACAGAACATTGACCATTCTGGACATAACAGAAGATCTCAGAATTTCATTTGTTCTCGTGCAGAAAATTCTAACCAATATCAACACTTTGGACATAAAGAGAGTTGAATTAACACCATGGATTTTGCAGCCCGACCAAAAGCAAAGCCGTCTATCTTATTTATTGAAATTCTGTAACAGTGTGCCATTTCCTTAAGAGTGTTATAAGAGGAAATGTTTTAATATGTAATAAACTTTTTTGTATAAATTGGCCCACCGCATTAGTTGATCGTATCAAAGCAGCAAGTCAAATTTATTCTATAATATTGTTTTTATTAGTTTGGAATTCTAATATTTATTCTGAACTTTCACCAGCGACTGTAATTATGCATCAATTGATAAATGCTAAGTGTATGAATCTGTCGTTTACTTAAGAGCTAATTATACATGTTGCTTTGTTTAAATGCAGAGCTTTTTACAGTTTATTTCTAGAGTAGACTATTACGAAATACGTGAACAACGAAATCGACAAACGTAACCGAAGGGTTCAGACGCCCGCGAACTTAAAAATCTACCGTGTAGCAATGAAACTCTGCCTCTTACCAACTAGAACGTAAGTACTTATGTGTATCAAGGTCTGAGTAGAACGTATGCCCATATACACATTCAAATATATTTTTATAACGTATTTTTGTTGTGCTCGCTTGTAAAATAATGAGAAAAATAATGTTTTCACCTGTCACACGCGACTGCCGTTCGACCATTCGAATCGTTTCTCGTTCTGCTTTATCCGTCGCCTTAATGGATCGTTTCGATTGTCGCGTATAAAATTTTGCATTACATGTGTCATTTGTTGAAGAATTTACATTACCGGAAGGGATACGTTGCGATACAAGCGCCGTATTCAGTTACAAGGTTAAGGGGAGAAAGTGTTCGGATAATGTGGACACGCCTGCGGTGCCCGAAAGATATAACGTGCGATCGTACTAAACGTGATTTTTCTGACCCGCGACCTCACTTGTTTTCTTTGTTGTTTATCGCTGAAGATGTTGCAAAATTATACATCTCGGGTAGCTGGGACGTTTAACTTTAAGCATTGTTCTCTTGACCACATTAGTTTCCGTTGTTATTATATTGATAAGAGAGTAACGGACATCACCTTAATTCTAAATTTCAAGCTATATCATTATGTTGCTTTTGTTTTAGCGTAAGTCTTGTGTTTTACAATATGTATTGTTACATTAATTTTACAAATTAATGTAATTTTTTTAAGTGCCACATATACGGCTCGAGGACGAGGGTTTTTGCTGGCGTTCTTTTCCTGGGTCGCTATCTATCGTGTATGGTTCCATACCGGTAGACAACGCTTTTATTAGACCTATAGTAACGAGCAGATATAGTTCGCATTAAGTTGGGTGCAGATTTGGGTTTATTACCAACGGTTCATATGTTTATGGATGTTCTGCCTCAATCCAATCAAAGGCTATTTTTGTGATCATAGGGTTATGCCTTTGATTTTCTCGCTATACGAGGATTAAGCGCGAAATATTGGTACAAACGTCTCCACGTATTAGGGAATTGTACTTGGAGGTGAGTGCTTACTCCGCGGTTATTTCATATCGTTGCTATCCCTGATAAGCTTTTCTCATACCTACTATTTGTGCATTTTAGACGTTGCACGTAGGCGTTTTATGCTGCTTGACTTTATAACGTCACTATTGATTTCCATTTCAAACGGATGTATCTGAGCCGCCATATGTTGAAGTTGGATAATCGATAAGGGTCCCCTCGCTGCCCCAGTAGTTACAGATCCCGTTGGACGAACTACAACTAAGTACCCCTAGTGGGAATCTCGTATCTTAGTGTTAAACTAATCACTTTATTAAGAAAGTGATTACCGCGAAGTTAATTTCAATCTGGTTATACACGAACCTTCCCCGTATCTACCGCGCTATTCAGTTTTTGTAGCTTACACCCCGCGTGTTTTTCTCATTTTAAGCACTACTTTTCGTTGCTGATCGTGCACACGGGATAATTAAAACTTTAATCCGTGCATCTAGCAGTTGATGTATTGTTGTTATTTTTTTTAATTACGTAATTTACTTTATTTGTGAAGATCCCGGAACGACGTGCAATTATCGATCTAAGATTTGTCACTTCTTGCAAGAGTGTTAAGAATATCTATGCATTTACATATGTGTCTATAAATACTGATTGTTGTATTACTTCTTGTGTATCATTGCAATTATTGTAGCTACTAATTTCCTAGGATATATGTGTGTATGAGTGTGTGTAAAGTATAGTTAGTTATTAATGAATATTGCTTTTGTCCCATTCGTGGGGATAACTACCCCTTATTATTGATTTTTTTGTTCATTATACACGTTTACAATGGCTGTTTCTATTTCTTTTGTCATCTCCAAACCTGTTACAAGGGTAGTTGGGTAGACTTTGGTATAGCGCAATACGTTCTGTCCAATTGTTGGCTTTCTTAGTAGTTCGAAGCTAATGATTACTATTCGCGGTGTTTTACAAAATCAGAACTGCTTGGTGCCCTCCCAATTCTTTTTTTTTAATTGTGGTTATCTTTATCTATAATACTGCCCCGYCCCTTCTCCGACTTTAGAGCTGCCGTGGTCGAGCATCATCTTATTTGCTTATTAAGTAATTAAGACAGATGCGGTAATAGTATCTTGAATTTTGTGGGAGTTGGTGCCATCAGTAAACGATTTAAGTATTTCTGACCTCATCAGGCTGGTCAATTTTATTTCCAGCTAAAATGTAGGTATGCATATAAATAAATTTTACAGAAATTAAGACACAAGTTGAACCTCAGCGTAGAAGTACTGTATTACTTATCATTAATGTAAGTTTACAAATTGTATTTTCGTACCCACATTTTACTCAAAAGGAGCCACATTTGTGCAACAATTAATGGTCTGAAAGGAATTGTACTTTTATTACCTATTTATGCCCTTAATTTTTACTTTTACAAAAGGCACATGTAAGTTCGGTTTTAAAAGTAATAAGTGAACTTATAATAATAATAATAATAATAATAATAATAATAATAATAATAATAATAATAATAATAATAATAATAATACACAACTTTTGGCTCAAGCACTTTACCTCGATCCATGATGGACTAACGCAGGCATACAATAAAATTTTGAATGAACCCGTCGTCCAATAATAACTTGCTTACCAACCATGTACAAAGTTTTAAGTTCAGTACTGACAAACAAGATCTACGAGCATGTTGTGGAAAACGACATCCTTCCCGTAGAACAAAAAGGATGTAGGAGAGGATCTAGAGGTTGCAAAGACCAACTCCTAGTAAACAAAATGATCATATCATCGGCAAAGAAGCAATCACGAAACCTAAGTATTGCCTGGATCGGCTATAAAAAGGCTTTTGATGGTATACCACACTCCTGGATAATAAAAGCGTTAAACATCTACAAAATATGTCCACCCATAGTACAATTTATACGACAAACAATGAAGAACTGGCAAACAAATATGTGGCTCTGTCATAATAAAGGACACATCCACATTGAGAACATAAATATACGGAGGGGGATTTTCCAGGGAGACTCCTTGTCACCACTTCTTTTTTGTTTGTCGCTCGTGCCACTCACAAATAGGCTAAATAGATGCAAGTACTGTTAATCATCTACTGTATATGGGCGACTTAAAAATTTATGCCAAAGATGAAGAACAACTACGCCAGTCCCTAAAGCTCGTTCAAGAATTTAGCTAAGATATTTATATGGAGTTTGGCATAGACAAATGCGCAACAGCTAGTTTCAAACGGGGTAAGCTGACAAAAGTAGATAACGAGATAATCAACGAACGAATGGTATTTAAGAGTATTGATGCTGATGAAAGCTATACGTACCTGGGAGTTCATGAAAGTGACGGCATTCAGCATAAAACAATGAAAGAACAGGTGAAAAGAGAGTACTACACTAGAATATGCAAAATCACTGGAACAGAACTCAATGCAAAAAAACAAGATAACCGCAATTAACAGCCCGGCTCTTCCAGTTGTAGCATACAGTTTCGGAGTTATCGATTGGAGAAGAGAAGAGATACGGGCCATGGACAGAAAAAGCAGAAAGTTGTTGACAATGGGTGGTATGCTGCATCCAAAAGCAGATGTAGACAGAATTTATATAAAGAGGCAAAACGGTGGTAGAGGGATGCTGGAATTAGAAACAGCATACAATATCGCTATCGTTGGGATCAGTGACTACATTGAAAAAGAATATGACAAACACTCGCAATGTTTAAAAGAACATTATGCACAGAAAGCATTATAATCAGTAACTAAAGAAGCGGCGCAGATAAAACGACAGTACGGCATACAAACGGGAAATATCCACCAAAAACCAAAAGAAGTTTTGAAAACTAAAGCAGATAATGAAAAGATAAAGTTATTGACAGATAAACCACTGCATGGACAGTTTTACAAAATACTGGAAAGCGAACCTATTGATAAGGAAGCATCGACAACATGGCTGCGTAGCTCAGGATTAAAAGCTGAAACTGATAGTCCTATTATAGCTGCCCAGGATCAGGCACTATGTACAAATTATTACAGGAAACAAATATTAAAACAGCATGTGGATGGGAAATGCCGGAGGTGCGGAATATCTGACGAATACATTGGTCATCTTCTGGCAGGATGTACTATGTTAGCGCKACATGAGTACTTAGCTAGACATAATAAGGTTGCTGGGTATATACATTGGGAAGTATGTAAACACTTTGGAGTGGCAGTAAGCGAAAAATGGTACGAACATCAACCAACTGCGGTTACGAAGACGGAGCAGGTAACGGTTATGTGGGATATGGCTGTGCAAACCGATCGAACAATTAAAGCATCATTATACATGACAAACAAAAACGAATGTGCTGGATAGTAGACGTTGCCATACCCGATGATCCTAACGTAGTTAAAAAAGAAAATGAAAAGATGGCTAAGTATAAAGATCTGGAAATAGGGATACCGAGAATGTGGCATGTAAAAGCAACAACTATACCCATAATTATAGGCGCATTGGGGGTAATAAAGAAAGGACTCCACAACCATCTAAAGGCCATCCCTGGAGAACATTCTGTAAGAGTACTACAAAAAATAGCTATTAATGGTAGTGCACACCTACTATGTAAAACACTTGGATAAATAGAGGAACCCTAGGCTTCTGGTCGAAGGTCGGTCCCTCACCCAAGAATGTACCTAACACGGAATATATGGTAGTGAAATGAAAAATAATAATAATGCATTTATTACCCAACATGAATTTCCATTTACAGGATAAAATAGAAAATCAACATTTTGATTAACTACACAGCACACTAATATAATATACTACTGCTCAGTTACTACAAACGACAACAGCTTTTTTAGACTATCACAATGAATGTCACAATGTCCAGATACCCTATTAAAGTTATTCGACATGCGAGTTAACAAGCACATTGGTTCTAGTATTTGAACAATAAAAAGTGCCACCATCCCGGTAACCAAGCTTAGGTACTCTTATATTAAATAGTGCCAGCGAAGGACAGTCAACGTCGCCATGAAATACTTTAAATAAAAATGTTAAACTAGTGCGTATCATTCTAGCTTGCAGAGAACTAACGTCAAACCTTTGCAACAAGCGTGTATGATTATATCCTCTATGCGGTAAATAATTGTCTACTCGATACGACAAAAACTTAAGAAATCGTCTCTGAATTTTCTCAGTTTGGTTTATGTGTACTTGATAATGAGGATACCATATAAAACTGCAGTAATCCAACTTGGAAAGAACAAAAGTAAAATATAAAGATTTCAGTACACTAATATTATTAAACGATGCTGAGTTGCGAATAATAAAACCTAGAGCTTTATAGGCAGCTTTAACCCTTGAGTCTATGTGACCAGTAAAAGATAATTTACAATCATAACTCACACCAAGATCTTTAATGCTGTAGAAGCGCACCAACTCGGCTACTTCAATGGTATAATTAAATATTAAAGCTTGCCTTCTAAGGGTAAAAGTGCAAACCTTACACTTGTCAATATTAAGAGGCAATCTATTCACAGCACACCATCTAGCGTGTAGCTAACCGCGTAGGTTAACCTGCCCTTGCAATATTAAACAGTCGTCCTCGCCGGATACCTCAGAAAATAATTTCAGGTCATCCGCAAAAAACAGATGATTAGATTCTAACGAAAGTGATAGATCATTTATAAACAGCAACGGCCCCAAGTTAGACCCCGGAGGAACTCCGGATGTTGCTAAAAAGTTGCATGATTTAAAACCATTATATGTAACATATAATTTACGTTGAGTGAGATATGATTTTACTAGTTGAACGAGATAATCACTCAATCCAAGCTACTCTAATTTCTTAAGTAGAACACAATGGTCCACCCTGTCGAAGGCGTTCGAGAAGTCATACACTGCATCAACTTGACCTTTATTATCTATACTATTTGCAGTAGACTGCATAAACTGCGCTAAGTTAATTACAGTAGAACGTTTTGGATAGAATCCATGTTGGTTAGGTCAAATGCAATGCTTAATTTCATTAATGTGCAATAACATCTCGAAAACCTTCGCAAAATTTGATAAAATTGCAATGGGACGATAATTTTTTAGGTCAGAGGGATTGTTGCTCTTTGAAACAGAACACACTCTTGTAATTTTCCAAATATCGGGAAATGTAGCTGTAGACAATATAAGATTAAACAAATACCTTAATGGTGAGATAAGAACCCTTAAACAATCTTTAATTAAATTTGAACGACTTATATTGCCGGCAGTAGAGACATCAGAAAAAAATTTTGCGAAACCATTGACTATCTGGCGTGGATCATCAATTTTTTCATCATTCAAGAAACATTCATTAGGAATTCTCGAACCCCGTTTCTTATTTTGAACAAAAGCCCAAAAACTTTTGGAATCATGACTAAAATTTGTTTGGATTTTATTAATGTAATCATTTAAATTCATTAAAGTGATAAATGCTTCCAAATTGTATTTACTATGATGGTAAGCCTTAAGTTTTACAATTTTTATAATTTGTGATGTAAGTAAGTAGCTAATTAGCGTAGTTAGGTTTATGTTACTTTACTTTGTTTATCTTACTTTCAAATTCACAAAGAAATCCACCCTGTACAAACATTTGATAATTTTTATATTTGTACTCGCGTCTATCACACTCTTCCTAATCAAAGATCTGGACCCATTTTTCCCCGTCCTCTCGGAAGCACGCTTAAACGCCTGCCGTCACCGGACGTATGGGTGATGGTGCTAGTTTTTATGGGGCACCGCGGAATGGGTCACGACTTGAACTATCGCACGCCCCTCGAGCGCATCTCCGTTCGCGAACCGTACGGGGGAACCACCGCGACTTATACGTGTGTGTGTGTGTAGATCGTCTGGCGGGTCATCCGCGGATCCCGCAAGAGACTGTCTAGGAACACACACGCCGCTAAATAGCGGGATGAACCGACACCATTAGTTATCGAAAAAGAGACGGGCTGAAGACGCGAGWTGCCGCAAATTGCGGTTTTGATCGGGTTTTTCGAGRTTGRTTAGGTTACATCGACTAAAATATGTGAGGSAATACTAAGTAAGTACCAAAGTAACCTACTTAGATTACCGTATACATCGCTGCATTATTTTAAAATAAATATTAGGTATTGCAGGCAAGGTGCGCCAAATTGAAGACTTTTAAAAGTAAGCTCCTTCATCAAATGCAGACTGGTGTCTGAGGGCCAATATTAATTGGAAACTCAATGGTAAAAACACAAGCCGATACCTACCGTAGTATCGAAAATACAGGGTAATTTCCTAAAATCGGCATTTTGCTATAAATTATTAACAATATTTGTAAAAATGTCTACTTTCCTTTCTTTAACAACAATACATTGCGAAAAGTGCGTGTTAATTATAAAGCAAACAGTGGGAAATGTACTGCTATTCTTAAAATAGCTTCCGAAAGTACAACGCCTTGAGATTATAACAATACCTAAAAATTAATTTATGAATTTGTAACACTATTACGTTCTGTAGATTTAGTAATCTGACACAAAGAACCGAAACGTCCGTACAATTCTATTAAGGTACCTGGGGGTAATAAGGAGATTACAAAGTACACGGCTGATTTTCACAGAAAAATAGGTTTAGAAGTAATCGTCTGCCATCTGTTAAATGAGAGAAATACTGTCGGCATATGCTGAGTTAAATTTCATCCAAATTACAGCTCTATAGCTTTGCTAGCTCTTGTGACATGTGCGTATTATAAGGATCATATCATTTAGGTAAGTTATTGCAACTTATACAGGGTGGACCAAGTGAACGTATTTCTCCAATAACTCCACAGCTACTGAAAATATGAGAAACTTTTTTATACAAAAGTGATCCAGGTTTATATGCTGCATATTGTAAAAATATTTTTGTAAACGGTTCACTTCCGGTTATACCGTAAACGCATACCAACTTCCTTATTTTAAATAGAACACTCCGTATATTTTTACTTTTTGTATTCCTTGTTGAATTCTACGGTTATTTTGTATAACATATTATACCTCTAAATGTACAGTTTTAGAGAAAATAAGCGCTGAAGCGCTGTCCACCATTTTAAATATCTCCCAATATGAGACACCTAGAAGACTGCGGTTTGCGCACCGCGTTAGTTAAGAAAATGGGCTATCATTTACGTCTTCAAGCAGATTTATTACTTTTAAATTGAAAGTAATACATCAGTGGCCATATGAAATATTTCAAACTGCGATAAGTCAATTTTTTAAAATGGAACATGCAACTTTTTTACACCAACGGATGCAAAATTAAATTATCTTTAATCTGATATGTTATCCGTATTTATTAGGTATTAACATTTTTACCCACAAAAAGCGTTTTTCTAATTTTTTAAATTTAAATCGCTTTTATCAGGTACGCCTTGACGAGTGATTGTTTTGTTCACGTCATAAAGAAAAGCCACAGTTTAAAAATAAAAAATAAGTATTGAAAAAGTTTGTTTACTTAAAACTAAAACAGAAGGATCTAAATGTGTACTGTTTATGACTTAAATGGTGTTAAAGTTTTCTTTTACATAACAGTACATGTGTAGAATTCTTTTTAAACATGAAATAAACTAAAGTAAGTACTTAAGTGTTGCATTTAATTTAAACGATCCAGACAGTACCCTCACAGTATATTAAAACCACAACTTATTCAAATACATCCAGGCCGCTTATGGACATTATCGTTTAAATCAATTTGCCGCATCTCGGGAAAGCGACATACACTTGTCATCTATCGATTTTTGAATTATTTGATATATTTTAATATGAGAAAACACCTGGGGGTGTGTATTTTTAACATATTGTGTGGTGTTTGTGGGATAATTAACTTTAAGCTTGCAGAAGCTCACATTTCAGAGTTGTGGGGTGACATTGATCTGCAACCTTTAGCTACTATCGCCGTGCATATTGTAGCTTGGCAGCAGTTACAAAGAGGCGGCACGAAGAATTCAGAAATCAACGCTACCCGCTTTGCATGAATCATTTGTAGAAACCTTGTACAACAAAATTTTCTGTTATGATGCATTACATTTTTAGTCATTGTAACCTCAAAATGGAAATAACGTACCGCAACAGATTTTAAGACCCCTATCATTAAGTTAGCACCACATCACCGCCATGTTCTAAACCCGTTAACGGAATTGAATTATGTATATATCAGAATTTGTTTCTAATTAACTGATGTCGAATAGTGGCGGTTTCATTAAGATCGGATACGTATTCCGCTACCTCCTCCGATGCACTGTAATTTCCAGATTGACCATAACATTAGCATTAAAAATTATCAAATATGTACCAATAGTACATTTGCAGTTTCAGTTTATTAAGCTATTCATATTTTCCTTCTCACAATGAACAGATTGCTGGCTAGGTCCCAATGCCTGTGATTTATTGTCTTTTAGGTCCTGCCTTACAGAATCTAGCTATACAAGTCAAGGTTTGGAAGGCCCGAAAGTTACATTGAAATGATGTCTGCTTATTGCGTATATTATTCAAGCATGTATTTAAATAATGCAACATCGTCGCAATATTGCCGTCTTATGTACTAAGTGTATATAAGATCATTTGTTTACAACTTCTCTGTAACAAACAGAATGTTTCAAAAATGTTTTGCAGAACTCAAGCGGTGAACACGATGTGCTTTCCACGGTCAACAGGGTTAATTCTTGGCGCAATTCAACTTAAAAAACGAATAGCAATACCAGTGCATCGATAAAAGTTAAAAACTGATTGGTTTTTGTGTGTACACCAAAATTTGTTCAAGCAAAACAAGGAGATCATTGGGTCTTCTTATTTCTATGTCAGTAAGTATATTTGATAGGATGGAATGCCTACCGTCTTTTGGGAAATTAATATAACAATGTCAAACAACCTTTCTAAGTACACATTTCCCAATTCCACCTTTACCGCACCATTCGCATAAATTAAAGTGTGGCATTGGCAGCCGCAAATCATTTGCCACCATTTCTGGTACCAATTGTCTTACCGTGTTTGGCAATAATAGACCAATAAATCAACAAAAAGTCATTGTGTCCTACAATAGAAATCATTTGTCTTTTGTGTGCGGCGCTAACGATCGCTATTGTAGATGTTGTTGTGCAATGCTCGTAATATTACCCGCTGCCATAATTCGGCGATAGTTGCGAAGGTTGAGGTTGGCGATTTGAAAAGTGAGCTAATCCCGTCTGATTCTCACGGAAATCGAAACGGTTAGTCGCTTTCGACGGGTTAAGTCCTTCGGGCTCACTAGGTGCCAGACAATAACGCTGCAGTATACCGTACGGTGGTTATGATTGGACGATTACACTTTTGAATACAAAACTCGGTCCACTTTTGAAATAGATTTTGATTTTTATTTATTACGACTAACAAAAAGTAGGCTTTTGCTTCGTAATGGGGAAGTTGCATGTTATAAATATGCGCCTCATCCTATAAATACCAAATCAAATAACGTTATACAAAGGAAATAGTAATTAAAATATTCACAAAATCAGTTAACTGAAAAGGGTCAATCATACCATTGATTATGACGTAACATACCGTTACCCACCCCTTACAGCGCTTTACGTTATCGGCCGCCAATGTTGTTTTGGTTTGTGTTTTAGCTAAGCATTTGTGCAGTTTGTTTTGTAGCTCTATTTTTTTATGTTCCATGTCGAATCGCGCATTTGCCAGATCAATAGTTACCTACGTGGTGCACATTGCCACAACAGAACTTCTGTTATTCTTTCTTATACTTGTCGACTGATTTCCACTCATTTTGTTTAAAAGCAGAATCTACTGCCATTTGTCAGTGAACGACATTAAACATTTGAGAATATAATCGTGGCGTCACGATTGTAATTATGGTAAAATCCCTAGATAAATCTATAAATAGAGTACTGCAATTGATTGATATTTTTACATTTCGTGGTGAACATGGTGACTTTTGACACTAGCACCTTGACTCAAGGCAGCAGTGAGGTTTGGTAAGGTTATTTTTTTTATAATTTGTTAATGACCCAGTCAATTTTCTGACTATTAGCCAACTCATTACTCTTTTATATATTTTTAAGAAAAACACATACACAATACACCCATGCCTTGGGCGGGACTCGAACCCGCGATCTCAGGGACCAGAGGCAGGTACTCTATCCCCTGGACCCACTGAGCCATAAATAACTGGATGTCGCTTACATACCAAAATGCATGTAAATTATTTGTGATAGGTTGACGCCACTTTAGCGCCTAGCCGCTGGTCCTTGTACTAAAATTTTGACAAAGGTTCGCTTCTACGGTAAATATAACGTTAATGATTGACGGTTAAAATCGTGAGCTCATCATCTGTCTGCAGATTTCCAAAAGATGATCGTTGTAGTGTTTGAGTAAGAAACATGTACCGTACAAACTGGATGTTACGTTTACTCATAACCTTATTATATAGTTAAGGATCTAACCTAAACTTTGAACGCGCCGTTAAATTGATAGTACGAGTACCAGCGGCATGGTGGCTACTTATCACAGTTTTGAATGACTTATGCGACATCCAGTTATTTAGAGATCAGTGCCTGGATCCCTTTAGTGATTTCATGTATAGTCCTCCTTACCGATGTGATTAGCAAATATTATCATTGTCAGGCCCTTATATTTATTATATTACAATATCTAATGATAATATACAGAAGCATAGCATATCATGTATATACAGATATTGAATTACAGATTAATTACTGAAATCTCTTTTACCGGTACTAAATCTGTCTATCGTCACTATCCATTGGTTTAGCTCTTAAATTTATATAGGCTATGAGCGCATACCACTTTGCAGCGCCTCGCAGCGGGTACTCACACACTTATGGTGGGTAATCCTAACCTACAATTGGAAGGCGGTTTAATCACAGTGATATATTTTGGGTTACAAAGCATAAAATTTGATCATCGTATAAAAATACTAAACAGCAATATTGGTAATTATACAGAATGCTGTAGCTTTGTCAAATAAAGTGAAATTTTGCACACTGCTATCACAGTCTTGTGGAACATGAATATCCATTTCTTGGGGTCACATCTTATTTTCAAAATGTGTGTGTTTAGGTATATAGTGTTTTAACTTCCAATTATTTTACGACACTGTGTTTCTGCCTGTAGGTACTGCATAGCGTCGCATGCTTCTTCAATGGTTCATTTACGTGAGTGTTTTCAAGCCAAGTAAAAAAACACGGCCTAAACGCCTCAATAATCGGTCGATAAACACCAAAATCTGTTTGAAACCACACTCGCGACACAACACCGAATACGGAACAATGTGCGTCATAATGCAGGTTCACGTATAAAAACTATTTTTGAGGAGATTCATCTTCGGAAGGCTGTGTTTTAGTTGTGTGCAAGATTCGGCGATGGTCCGGTATTCTACCTAATCATTTTCMCTGTGGATGCTACTAATCCACAATTTGTGACGTTCTTTTTCATGAGGTTTGGATGGAAAGCAGTAAAATTTAAAAGAATTGTCTGTGTTTGCATAACTGTTACAGTCCACAAGACAGCAATTTTGTTTACTTACTCGCAGAGAGCATACATATTGATTACTATCAAAAAATATATCTGCTAGTGTAATTCTTTGAACACTACACTTACAGTACGCTGACAGCTAATATGAATAATTGTTTACCCACTAAAAATGCCAAGTTTCACGGATGGTGGTGCCACTTGAAAGTTCGCTCATAGCCTATAAGCGTTTCAGTTTAAGATGGCAGCGCATCCGTGACAATAGTTGCAACTAACTACTCAGAGTAATGGCAGTAGCTTCCCATTTTAATACATACGTTTCTATCCCGCCTTACAGTTAATATTAAAACATTATCACCACGTCGATTGTGGCGTTTCTTGTTGTGCGTTTAGGTACTTAAACTGCTACAAGTAGTTCTGTTTGTAGCTGCATCACGTTTGGTTGCCTTAATCGTTTTGTTTTAACCGTGAAATATTGAATATTAACGGAGTACTCGGTCAATAATCAGCGTTTTTCGTAAGGGGTCTAAACCTGTTGCACAATGTTGAGTTTTTTGAGCAATTTTCTTACACAAATACGTTTTTTTCGTTTTTTATGTCGTCTGAGCATCTAACCTCAAAATTATTGTAGAAGAGAAATGAGCAATATCATCGTTTTCTGCTGTGTGCTGGGGTGTAATTCCCTACATCGGCGAAATCTAGAGTTCAGTTTTCAACCGGAAGTGCTCTATATTTTTATTTTGTTGTGACCAAGTGCACTTTGAGATATAAAATCAATATTAGCTACTGTTGACTCGTATGACCCCTGCAGCAAAGACAAAATAAAACGTAAGAAAACGAAAAGAAAACTAAAAGCAAAACTAAACTGCTACTCTGGGGCGAATTTCAAAATTAATGGAAAATACATTAACACCTATAACTGCACTAGAGAATAACTGTTGAAATATGTTTGCTGAGTCCTCCTTGGCCTGTCCCCTCGACCTCTTTGCACAATTTTTCAGCTCCCTTAAAACTTCACGGAGATCCGACGAACAGCAGATTTTTGTATGCACAGTGCAAACAGGCGGATTTCATCAGGTTATTTCGACTTTAATATAATTTGAACAGTGAAGAGCACTTAATCGTTATTCGACCATAATCATTGCAAATATAAAACTTCAAATTCCAGTAGATTTAACAGTTAAGTAGGTACTTAAATTGAAACGCCAATAGTATGGCTCTGTAACGAAGAGATTAGCATCTACAAATTATTGCCGTATTATTAATATCGACAGATTCTCAATAATTTGTACTAAAATTATTCTTTTTTTTCAGGTAAGTCATCAAAAATATTACCGCTGTGTTACTGGAATACGGTGAGTGGTATGCCGCATAAGTTTCATCTTTAAGGGAATGGAGAAGTTGCACAATTTTCTGAAACATGCTAGTCCATAAGAGAATCAAATTTGACAATATATGTCGGAAAAAAGAACTAAATCAGCCCTCAAATAAACTTGAATTATTAATTAGAAATTTAAATTAAAGTCACGCCTCCAAAACGGACTCTGACGTCACGTGCCGGCCAGGACTGCGCACTGTGCCCATAATCCAGTTGCTAGCCAAAGAATTTGCTATTCTGCTAGCAACGGGATTATCCGCACTATAATCCGCACCTTGTTCTGACCCATCTGGCACCTGATGTCCAGTTTTAGTTTTCTAATTCATATTGTGGGTTTACTTGAGAACCGATTTAATTTTGTCTGCCCCAAATCTGTTTCTCTTTCGCGCTAACAACTGTTTACCAGGATATAAAATTCATGTAACTTCCCCATTGTAATCGACTTTGTAACTTAGAATAATTGCAGTAAGTACATCGCCCGTTTTAAGGTATTCAAATTGAACTGTTTGCAACTTTATAATGTTGTGCTTAATGGACCAAAACGAATCCCATCTGTTTATCTATTTTAGTTTCCGAGATATACAAGGGTCATGTCATAATTCCTGCACATATCAAGCTGGCGCTGAACTAGCCATGATGGAAAAACAAGTGCTGTCAAATTATTAAAGTCTATCATTGGGGCAACACTTAACTATACATATATTATAGAATGCGGGTAGTTCACTCAGTTTATGTGTAAACAGTTCACAAATCGGAGTAGTTTGATGCAATTGAACGCGTCACTGTAGCGGATTAATGTGCGTATATCAAAATTCAAACATTGCGCGATAAAACGGTTTCCGAAATTCACGGTGCGGTACAAGAAGCTTGCCAGGAGTCGCGTGTGGATAATTCAACAGTAACTTGATGGAGTAAGCGTTCCAGAGCGTTGAATTAGTGTTAAACACTACCACAGAAGTTGGAGACCACATACTGCTACCGGCAACACTTTTGCTGCTATTGTGGCTACAATAATAGAAGAAGACCACATGGACAAACAAGCAATACGCAAATATCTGAAGGAAAATGTATTTTTCTTCTTTGTAGACAATTTAAATGCATGATTCCAAAAGTGTAGACGAGATATGAAACGATAACGCTTGATCTCATAAAGCAGTGTCAGTCAAAGGAGTTTGCGAGAAGAACTGCTGTGAAATTCTCCCACATCCCCCGTGCAGCCCTAACATGGGTCCTCCAGATTTCGTTCTATTTTTCCAGTGAAAAGGAAAACTTCGTGATGTCCGATTTATTGACATGGAAGGATAGAAGCTCTGCAACAGCATTTGCGCTCCAACTGCTGAAACATCTTGACAAAAATGGCGTATTAAACGACATTACTTTACTGCCGAAGCTATGGCAACGTGTTTTGGATATGCAATAATGAACGACTTTATTGCAATTTTTTAAATATATGATTAATTTGCGAGCTGTTTTTTGTGTGCAGGAATTTTGACACGACCCTCGTATTTTGCAACAACATAGGAAATGTGATATTTTTTCAAAAAAAAAGATGGATTAAACAATTCCAAAATGTTAGGCAAAAATATACATTTCTTAGTGCCTTCCCAAATACATTGCAACGAACCTTTGGGTATATACAAGACATGGTTTACGGTTCAGCTTCCATACTCTTAATTAATCTAAACCCATTAGCAGCACCTGTACTGACCGGTTCGCGACCTCAGGCTACCGCGATTAATATTAATGCTTCTAAATTAGTGTCGATAAAAAAGCAGCCTGACAGGTCATCGCGTTTTCCCTTTCGAACGTAGCGCATCCGCTATCATCAGTGCACAATGCCACCGTAATTAAACAGTATTTAGCCGAGTGTTGTTTAGAGGCTAACAGTTGGAGTGATTGAACGGTTCAGGGCTTTCACTTTCACAGATGCAATTTTTTTGAGCATTCATGTGTGGCAGTTGTTGATAACGGTACGTTTGCCTGTTAATTTTGAGTATGAAACGATATGAAAATTACACAAGTTATGCAGTAATGCACCTAATAATTAGTGGGTGGCTACCAGAAATAATTAGCAAAATCACAACGGCACCCAGAAATTAACCTGTATAATCTTGCATTTGTTTAGATCTTCACGAAGAGTGTAAGATAAACATTTGAAAATTGTTCATTTCTCGGGTAAAGCACCTAAAACAAAATTTCTATTGACAGAACTAAACTGGACTTTACAATTACTAATCTGACATTGTAAATTGTATTTGGTAGATTTACACCGGGTTAAACGGGTTGTTTATTTTACATCTACGAGTATAAGTAAACATTTTTGTGTACTTACTTAGAAGAAAACAGTACAAGAATGCGCAACTTTTTGCGTAACGCCGTTTTTCTCGTTAGAAAACTATTCTTAAAAACGTTAAACGCATATTTAGTTAGATACATTATAAAACAACCGCTGCAAATTGAATCAATGCTTCCACATCCAATTGTCAAAATGACATTRACGTTTTTATTTTTTATACTATACGATTAGTAATCAGGTTTTGAACATTTTTTCTCTCTACACATTTTTTCTAAGACAAACAGTCCTCGTGTTATTAGCAAAAATATATACATACATTTTAAAAATCGGTTTTTTCCAAATAACTCGAAAATTATTAACTTAACAAAAAAATTACAAGAGCGCTTTCTGATCAAAAATTTGATTTTCTACATAATACCAAAATTTTAAAAAAATCGTAGAAGCAGGGTCCAAAAAAGGTTTTTTGGAAATATTTCGAAAATGTTAAAATTTTGGATAAATTTTCTAAGACACTTTTTGTGAGAAATTTTATTTCCTATTTGATGGCATTTTCATTTTTTGAATATATTAAATATATTCGAAGATATTTAAGAAAAACCGTTTTCTTTAAGTGACGCTTTTTTGTTAATATCTTCTAAACAGTTTGCTGTACCGAAAATTTATAAGAGCTAATAATACTCGCAGTTATACTACTAATGACATACTAAGACGAAAAAAATATAAAAAAAATAAAAATTTGCAAAAAGGGTAGTTACCCCCCAATTTTACCCCCTTCCAGATACCCTACTTACCCCACAAACAATAGGTCGCTTTGGGTAGTTGAGATTTATACGTGTACCAAAATTCAAGTTCATATATTAAGTCTTTGAAAAGTTATCGTGTCCACAAACAATACCACAGACACAGACAAGAAATTTGCTTTTGCTCAAATTTTGTTTTTTTGCGTTTTCGACCATTTTAAAGCGATTGAGCAAATAAAAACTTTTTAAAATTTTTTTCGCGATACAATACTTCCCATCCGTTGGATGTGGAAGTAATACCTCGCCTAAAATGAAATCATAGTTATTCATTAATATATTGATTAACACTCTTTATCATTTTGATCTTGCACAAACATGCAATACGTTCGTCTTAAAGACAAATCAGGTAATTTCTAGTCATGCTCGATCTACAGTAGTGCGATTTGACTTTGGAAAATCTGCGCTTCAATTTGTATTCTGTCGGACTTTTCTTTATCAATACAATCTTTGCTTCTTTGCATTCCGCCTCTCTGTTCTCCTTCCATCACTCCTACTTCATTTGGCTTTGACGCGTCTGTTCTACGTTCCGCAATGCCCAAGGTATTGAAAAAATTTTTTTGCAAACATTAACTTTATTGGTATAGAGAAAGTTAATTATTGCCTGAAATTTGTTTATAATTAATGTTTGACTGGTACTCAAAGGGTCCCGAGTTCAAATCTCGGTCAAGGCTGACAATACTTTATCATTTCTTCTTATGCCTCTTAACCCATTGAAATGTCATCGACGTTAATTATAAACAAATTAATTTTATTGTTTTTCAATGTTAAATGATACGCCCTAGTGTTCTGGCTGCGGGATGCTTCTTTAAGATACAGTTTTTCGTTTCTTGGGCAGTGTCCACGTGCCTTATGAGAAATATTCTTTGCCAGGTTAAATCACCTAAGCCGTTATATTGCTCAAAAATTTCTTTCCTATCTTCATCACTAATCCCTCCACAACACCTATCCAGCATTTTACATTTTTCTGCAACACGACGGTCTTTCTATTTTCGTGCTAGAACTACTTTCTTTGTATCTGGGCTGTACTCTTGACCTGCATTTTGCAACTTTTTCGCCAATTGTCTTTTATTTACTCGTCCGTTCACTTTCCTTTTCTGCGCCTTCCACAACAAAATGTTCTGGTTTCCTTTTCTGAACATTTCCGTTAGTATTTCCAAGACTGCCCGTTTCATTGATTGTCTGATGATTATTAAAATTGTCGATTAAGCGACCGTGATCGTTACAGGTTATTGTTTGTTCTACAGTATGCATCCAACATAAAAGTTTTTCGCACCTATGGCAAGCACTAAAGAACTCTTGCTTGCATTTACGCACTTCGCATATTCTGAATGGAGGATCTGCATCAGAATCGTAGTCTTCAGATGGAGAATGATAAGAGTTGGAATCATTATCTTCTTCACTGTATTTTTTTCAGAATCCTGGTGTTCATAGTGAGTTCCTGCATTACTGAACTGTACATTTGCTTCAGTAGCCGACAAGTTTTCATTAGTCATTTCACTCTGTTTGGTTTTCAACTTTTTTTTTAAGTTTTGCTAGCGAAATATCTTCATCTCAGTCGATTTGACTATCACTGGTTTGCACTTTTTCTGTAGCCAAAATCGTACCTTTATCCAACCTTTTACCATAGAACATTTTCGCTTTATTTCCCACTCGAAAACGTTTATATTTTTGAGTTTTTAGTTTATTCGATGACACTACGTTTCTTGTTCCATCATCCCATAGCACTAACTCATCCATCATTTTATAATTCTTGTGAACCAATAATGTTGGGTAAAGATTGTCTATAAAAATGTTATTTATAGAACTTATTAAAAGTTTGTCAAAAAAAAGTAGACCTTACACTTATCTGATAAAAAAAACCGCACCATGCAACATTTCTATGAAGTTTTTTTTCCGCATAGTTCGAACTACGAACTTTTAGGTTATGTTTAGAGACACATTGGTCATGTGATCAGCAGATACGCCAATGCTGCCGACAACACGTTTCCTAATATTTCTAGCTCACGAACTGGCGCAGCTTAACATACGCCTTTTCGTGATAACTGATTTATGAATTTCAGTTAGATACGCCATTTTTTATGGTTGCATATCTTACTTATTACTTGAGAGGCACTTACGCCACTTTGTGAGGCGAAAGAACGCCAAAAAATATATGTCATCGGCATATCTCAATTTTGCAAATTTTGTTAGTTACGCCACTACGTGCGGAGACCGACGATATGTATCGGATATATCTGCGCTAACGAGTGATATGTCTCGAGGAGGCGGTGCGCCAAATACGGTCCCCAAATCGTATGTCTAATTTTGATTTTGTTTTAAACAAAGTGTTAAATCTGTCGATACTTATCATCCGTCATTTATAGTAACCATTCATGATATAAATGTATCTGCTCAATAATTAATGCTTTTTATGATTAGTTCGTTTTTAAACAGCCATCATATCCTATAGTCTATAGTCTATATATTCAAGCAATATACTATCAGTTTCTAAGTGATATTCAGCTTTTTGATAATATGGTTAACATTTTTTTATTTTTAGATCTAATAAAATAAATAAAACAACAGGGAAAGAAAAATTTTGCCAATGTAGTAAAGTAGTTTGATAAGTGCAACAAGACCCCTAATTATAGGCAAAAACATGGGCGTACCGAAGGGCAGCCGCCGCCCCCCCTGGACCTGGGTTGCCAACTCTGAGCGCTTCCAATATCCCATACATTTAGTTGGTTAATTATGTGTGTACACCTAAAAATTTGTCTTATTTACAAAATTGTAAATACAGTAAAATTTATAGGCAAGTGTATTTCACAATTTTAATCCAGAACTTATATTTGACCCTTGCAAATGACCTTCTTTAATAAATCGTTGTCAAATGGTTTCCAAGCTTAATCGATGCCATGTGCGTTTTGAAGCTGTAACTGCAACATTCTTGTTATTACGAATCGTTGTCTTAGGGCGGATATAGCTTTAAAATACTATCTTGGTCAGGATGAGTCATAACACGATTTCTGCTTAGTTCAGCTCTTTTACCTTTTCCTATAAATATTGTTCAACTAACAACTGTTATATGGAATCACATCAGAATCTGTCATATATTCTGTGATTAACTCTAGCTTTTGTACCAAATTTCGAAATTCACATTACATTTTAACAATTAATACAAAAAACAATCTTTAGCACCTATACATATGAACTCCTAGCTTAAATTTCTAATGCTTATAGTGTGAGAAGTTGAAACTGTACTAAAAGCTCATCGGTTAATACATTAGTCTTTGATATGTGCTAATTCTGAATCCGAAATCGTGGTCCTCCTATTAGTAGAACTTTTAAGGTGAAATTTATGTTCCTTTGGTACTTCGCATGATATCATTATATATTATGTGGATCGCGGATCTTTATTCTCCCAAATAAAATGTATCACTTCATTTTTTGTTAAACGCGAGAGCGATGCAACTGAATGCTCCTCACCTGAGTTCATCAATAACGGAATTAGTAATAAAGGGGTTTTGTGTGATCAGTTTACATAGAAAACAAATAATTTGGGTCTTTATTTGACAGAAGATGTTTTAAGTCACCTTGCAGAGATTCCACGAAAATTATTCATAGAATAAATATTTCATTAATTACTTAAGTACCTATATCTTATAACAATTTATTATTTCCATTTATATTGAATGGGCCTGTTGCCCCCCATTTATTATTGGAAAATATGAATCTACATAAAAAAGATAGACKCTTGTTTTGTTTATTTTTTGCAAAGCGCTTAGTTAATGCTTAAAAAAAGATTGTTTATGTTTAAAGTTTGAATCTCTGATGTCAGCGTTCCCTGCCGCGCMTAGTGCGGTGTAACTGTGTGATGTTGCCACGCCATTTTCTGATCCCGGCATTCCTGTCGGCCGAGGTGAGGTTTCTGAAATCGAAGTCGCAGCAGCGTTGCCGTTTTATTCCAAACTCGCAATCGTAATTATGAATTATAAAAACCTACACACGAATGAATGTGTTAAACGCGATTCGTTGTTAGTTTTTTATTGTAAATATTAAAACATAAAATATATTAAATTAAAATTATAAATTGCAGTGGATATATCGCAAACAGAATCCATTTTATGGCAGCGGAAGGATAAGTTCGTATTTCAAGTGATATTAAAACTGGAACAACTATTTATTAAGTAGGTAAACTTGTTTAAACCTGAGTTACAGCACGTTTAGCTGCCATTACATCATTTTATTCAAGTCGCAACCTTTAAATAGCAAAATCGCCTAATTTTTGTAAAATCGAACGATCTGGCCACACGAGTTTCCATTCACATAAAATTCGTCAATCATGTGTAAGTCAATTTTTGGTAAATTGTCGAAGATCCTTTCGCATAATTTTGCAAGGTCTATGTTTGAACAAGATTGTACCAAGCAAAACTTTAACGCGTCCTCCGTTCTCAAACCAAAACGTAAACAAAGGTACGAAGACACAGAACCACAGAACATACGCGTGTTCAACAGCGACAAAGGTGTCAAGCATGCAACAAGGCATCCGGCGCATCGGCGCAATAGCGGAGTCCGTCTGCAGGAACGGTGACGTATCACGAAATATTTGAATTTGGCGGTAAACCTTTAAAGGTAAAAATAGGACACTAAAACATTACAAATATTTTTTCTATTGCTATAGCATTCTATTGCTAACTCTATTAGGCCCAGGCAAAGTCGCACATGTGTTATAATAACGATTTACTGTCAAGGGCAACAACACCATTACACTCTACAGGACGTTCCTGATTTGCCCCCCCCCCTAGACCAAAAGCTGGGTACGCCCATGGGTGAGAAGATAATTCGTAAACGTATTAAAAGTACTAGAAGTAACGACGACTTTCGTTATCATCTTCATATGAGGTTTGTATTGAGCTAAGCAATATAAAAAAAACTTAGAAAACAGCATTGACTATATCTACACTAATATTACAAATGCTTTTGATATACATAATTAATATATATCGACTACTTCGTAAGCTTGAATGTATGGATTTGATTTTTAGTAGAAATAAAAAAATATGTACCTGTATTACAAAAATGTATGCATATTCTTAAGAGGCGGCAATTTGTAGAACATCAAATTTGCATTAAATGCAATGAATCATAAGCCTCTTCTGCTTCGTCAAACCTCTCATCACAGCATTTCGAGCGACATTGAGATCCAACGCCGTTGCATTTTTTCTCGGCGAATCAAAAGAAAACCTACCGCTTCCTCCTTCGCATTTGCATTCTCGTACCACCTTTACTCACGTAACGACCGTATTATTATGCCAAGGAGATACGCTGCCACACGTGGACGTAACAACAAAGGGATCTAATTGGGTGCATCGGGCAAAGCCTCATCGATATCATTTAAAACGGATTAAGTCAAACGGTGATCTCGCAATATGACGTGTTTGTGAGGTGAAAGGTTTGCATAAACTGTTGAGATCGCCGCGGTTTGTGGGAAACGCCGCGAATGAGTCAGTAGACGGTGATTTCCTTTGTTGGTTTTCGCTTTTTCAGACTCGTCTAGTGACCTGGACACTTGGTCATAAAAAGTTATTATTGGATCCAGTTTGTCAAAATACTGCGTAATTTTAAAATGTTAAATTTTTTAATGCCTTTCTTCATATCACTTTTAATTAAAGCAATGTTTATTACTTCATTTTACATAAAACAATACTTACTGGCATGATCTCCTTAGGACCAATCGTTTACTAGAAAAACTTATTTTTGTGTGTCTAGTTGTATGACCCATTTACATTCCAAATGATTTAATTCCAACATTAGTTTGCCTTCAATTTATTAGACAGTACAACAAACGATAAATGGTTATGCAAGAATAACTAATATACTTCACTTGTAAACAGTTGCTCTTACCGGTATCAGTGAGTTAGGGAAGGCTGTTGTAAAACATTGGGCCAATTTTTACAGTAGACATGTGTTACGTCGTATTTTGGGGATCATTTTGTATAAATCGGTAATAAGTCATCTAGCGGTAGCTTTGTGAACTACGACGTAGATTGATACATTGCCGATTGGCCAATAAGCGTTTGAGACCATTGGGAAAATACCAGCAACAAAATAAAATAAAATTGCACAGTTTTTATGACATATTTAAGATAGAGGTATCCACGACAAAGATAGGGGATTATGGAAGGGAACTTTTGTTAGTTTGTCAATATAAATTTACATTTAAGTATATAGCCGCAGTTACTTTGGAGTAGATCAATATTTCAACGATCTCAACATATTTATGTCAAAACAGATTTAAAAGTAATTTCTAAAAAAGAGCAAAGGTACGAATGACAATTATCACATATGGACCGTTGTTCAACATGCCTACGTTTCTAGAGACAGCCATTGTGTACGTATACTCAAAAATGAAATGCAAAAATTATTGCTCATCGTGATGTTTAATAATCGAAAATGTACCAGCGCACAGATGATGGGCGCAATGCACCTGTGCCACTTCTCAATGTTATTACGCTTCTAGCATTGATCTGCAGTATCGTCATCAACAGCAGATTTCTTCTAAATCCCTTTTCTTTTGTCATTTTCATCAGTGACCGGACCTTATAAGTAGATTTTCTTTTGGCGCTTTAGATTTTTGTAAGACATCTTTCTTTTTCTTTTTTTATTTAAAGCTTGTTTTCTTTTGTAGCTTGCATATTTTTGTTGTTTTATAGCATCTTTTCCTGATATATCTGTAGCTGTCATAATCTTTTCCACCTTTCTTCCTTTGTTTGACTTTCTTCTGGATGTTGTCTTTGAATATAGCTAGATTTGTTTGGGAAAAGCAAAACACTGGACAGGGCATCAGAACTATAACGCAACGATTCATTAAAAGTGGATTAAACAACGAACAAGTATTTGGATTTGTTCAATAAAAGTAGCGTGGTCAGCAGCAGAGAAGCCAGAAATCGATTTAATGAGATTTGTTACTGTAATTTTAGTTTAAAGTTAACTAATTAATAATAATATTTATAATGTGATAGCAGTAAGCATAATACTTTACATTATTCAGATAGACTACATATTACAATAAGGCAAATTGTTGACGCCACTACAAAAGGGACTAAGAAGGCAGGAAACCTGATTTCTAATCTTATTCCGGAAAAAAAACAATCAAAAATACAGAATACCCAAAGTGCTGGTCTCTCCGACCGTGCTAGAAAAGGAATAACTATTGACGAGACATAATTACAAGGAAAACACAATGCAAAACTAACAAATATGAGAGTGCTGAATTCACGAGAACTGGCGAGACATCCAGAGACGACGATAATCTGATCTAAATTTAAAATATCTACACTTTTTTATCTTAATCTGAATGCTACTAAATATTTTTTAGATATTGTAAGTAAAGACCGAGTGAATAAAGCAGTGTAGTGTCTACAGGGGGGACAAGAGTCCACGAAACCTAGTGTTCAAAGGGTGCACATCAGTACGAAAAGTGATTTGGTTGCATTGGTAGAGTAACTGAAACTGTAAAGTATGAGCATGCCGCGTGTAACTCACGTCTACGGGCCATGTTGGGCCATACTGCAAAAATTAACTTGTGTGAATTCCGAGAAAATTTTCAAATTTGGTAAATGAATCGCAAACAAGAGTTTTGCAAACGCTTAATGCAGTTTACATTTGCTTTGGTTAAGCAAGGACCATACAAAACATCGCAATAATTAATGTGACAAGACCTTTGCATCCGTTAGTTTTATTTCTAAGTGAGTAGGTAAAATGTGGCGAAAAGGTATGCAACGTTCATTTTTTAGTAATGATATTACTAAAACGTAGTTCCGTGTCTATACGAACACTCAAACTTTTCGCTACTTTAGAGCACTGCAAAATACTATTGCGAACTTTAATCTTCATTTCACAATTTAAAACTATCGTCAAATCTCTTAATAGTTATTGCTATGTTCTGTCGGTTACGTATGCGCCCAAAGAATCACCTTCGGAGAAATGTACTGGTCAAAGAAATAAATTCTAACTTACGCAAACCAAAAGGAACATTGACAGGCGTAAACGCCTATGGATTACTGGCGTATTTAAGGGGTCCGACAGGTCCAGCTTATAAATTTGCAAGTTTGATAGTGTTGCAACAAATGTTTATATGTTACCAGCAAAGTACGTTATGCAGTCAGACCTAGGTTTGCCTAGGCAAAGTCCGCATTGGCAGCCTACTTTAGGCAAATTTGTGACAAGCAAACTCCGAAATAAGCTGATATCCCGATTGCAAGCGGTCGAAACTTGTCGCTACCTGTTCCCATGTCGCGAAATTAGCAGGCGCAGTTCTTCAAATGTAGAAGGGTTTCAAAGAAGTAACTGTACCAAAAAATGCACCACCAACTATGGTAAATGTAAAAGATTAAAATTCTTATGCTAGTATCACAATTTGACACCCTGTACTAATAAGTAACATAATTAACACTAAACGTACTGTATAAGAGCCCCTGTATAATATGTAGGTACCTACTCTGTAAAAAATGTATCATGCAGAAGCCCTAATTCTACCCAAAGAGACCTCAATATCTCTTAGTTGGTTTTTTTAATGTTTTTTTGCAAATACCTACCTCTTTTTGAACAAGTGACATGATAATAGATACCATGTGTATTTTATAAGGCTCCACTTTGATTTTAAGATTGTTTCTAATTATACGGCAATACGTTTTCAGTTGCTTTTCTTTTAATATGAAAGTTTATTTTATTTGTGATTGTTCTTTAACAGGCAATAAATTAATAATACAAATTAATTAGTTTTTCTTATATTGCAAGCTGTGTCTCGTTCTCGTACATAAAATATCTTGACAGTATGATAGTACTACAGCAGGTTATTTTGGAGTTTGCCTTCATTGTATTGGCAAACTTAAGGTTACCGTACTAGGGCTCAGTGTCGTTACATCAACACGACGTTTCGTAAACATACCAGTATATCAACACAGAGTTTGAAATCGCGACGTTTCATAAACATCCCATATCACAGATACAAGATAAGCTGCGAATTTTGTATTGATGTTTTTAGAAGTGCTAATATGTAGTTCACTTGTACATTATGGCACGCTAGAGCTACAAGCTACAGTTTGCAGTCACGTAGTCCTAAAAAAACTGTATTTGAGAATTTGATAATGTGTAATATGATGATAATGGAGGCGCAGTTTTTCTACGCGAAGCGCTTTCGCTGTTGACCACAACCGTCAACAACTCTCAGATTAGGGGTTAGTAAGGACACCCTTGATTTGGATGCTAATTTTTGCATCTTTCCTAAGGCCTCAGAAGGACGCTGCATGTCCTTTTTTGTTTACCTGTTTTCGGGATTTTTAAAATTTGTGGGTTTGGAAATCATGTATTCAAGTCGACAGCCTTTCTCATAGTATATGACCTATATATTATGAAGTAATTTTAATGCAGTATAATTAAGGAGTATGAAATAAATGAAGAATGAAATAGTTAGCTTCTTCACGTAGTTATATAGTTTATGTTTGCAGGTGTTCAAGTAGTAACTGTGTTCTTTGTAAATAATTTATCATACAGATGGTATGGAAAAAATAAGATCCGCAAGATTAAATGTTTGCATAGCAGATCGTAAGAAATTCAAATCGATTATATACTTTACATTATTTATCTCTAAAATGTTACGGAACACCTGTACCACCCCCAAAAGTACTTAGGAAGAGGTACCTACACAATAATGGATGTAGACCCATAGGTATTACAAAAGAATTGTTGGTAATGTTGAAAAATAAATGTAAAAATTAAGATGAAATTTGTTTTTCTTGAATTATCGTTGCGTGAAAAAATTGATTTTGGCAGGCATTACGATTTTGTATATACACAGGGTCCGCCACGTAAAACTCCCCAGGCTCGTATTTTCTTTATTTTTTTAGGTACAACCTTAAGTTATATGTCAAATTGTAGGTCTTTTTAAACTCTTTAAAAATAGAATATTGGGTGTCCAAAATTTTTTTTGCAGAATATCATATTTTGCAAATAAAATAAATTTTTGTAAATATTTTTTAACCTTACCCCGTATAATAAATATTGCTTTACAGTTGGATGCCGCCTTTTATTTTCTTCAATTTGTGTCTTTACCATGTATGCGTAATTGTTACTCCTTCTTAGTGAAAAATAAGAAAAACTGTTCGCCGCCATTTGCGTGCGTGATGTAGAAAACCAAACTAGCCTCATCGCAGGGTTTCGTTTCCTAGCCTCTCTCTCTGCAGAACGAACTTTGTACTTTATTTATTTAAAAGTTACTCCAAATTGTGGGGTTTTGTGTGCAGCGATGGGTATGTAGGCATATTTTGTACCGTAATAAGCTACTAAAATAACACTTAAAACATTCTGAACAACCCTATTAACAAAAATGGCGGCGAATAGTTTTTCTTGTTTTTCACTAAGGAGTAAAAATTACGCATACATGGTAAAGACATAAATTGAAGAAAATAAAAGGCGGTATCCAACTATAAAGCAATATTTATTATACGGGGTAAGGTAAAAAAATATTTACAAAAATTAACTTTATTTGCAAAATATGATAATCCACAAAAAAAATTTTGGACACCCAATATTCTATTTTTGAAGATTTTAAGAAGACCTACAATTTCATATATAACTTAAGGTTGTACCTAAAAAAATAGCGAAAATACGAGGCTGGGGAGTTTTAAGTGGCGGACCCTGTATAGGTACTGCATGCCGCAAAATCAAAGATGTAGCTAATAAAACTTTAATATTTATGTTGGTTTGCATAAATGAGTCGCCAAAACCCTCTGTAGCATATTTTTTTCATTAATTCATTAATTTTGAAATAAATTCGAACATGATTACGATGCATAACCTATAAATATTAAACAAAGAAAACCAAAACACACATAATAGACTTTAGTTATTAATTCCGTTTCTGGTAGTTCTACAGTACAAAACACTGCAACCAACCGCAAAAACATAATTTCTTCTGTTGGTGACTGCGCATCGCAAAAGCTTGTATCATTGTTTAAGAATATTCTTAAACAATGCTTGTATCGTGTAAACGGGGACGTCTATGTAACGTCGCATTGATGTATCGTCCTGTTACCCGTACTAGAACATAGGCAAAGTTCTAAACTTCCATAATTTCGGACTTTGCCTAAAGTAGGCCGTCAATGCGAACTTTGCCTGGACAAATCTAGGTATGACTGCATACCGTACTTTGCCGGTAACATATATGTTGGGTTTTATGTTTTCCTAATATTAAGACTCTCTTTCTTAAGACCCTCTTTCTTAAGACCCTCTACGCCCAAACCTGAGATGAGCCTCAATCAGCTCATAAAGTAGCGCACTTATCCTATATGTAACTATATATTTTATGCATATTTATTGTTCATCTGTTTTAATGTTGCACTGATGATGACCGCTTTTGTAGTTGTCGAAAGCGCTCGACTGTTGTTTGAATGCATCAAATTATCATCTTTAAAGAAAATATCGGTCTGACATTTCAACACTGACTTTCAAAATTCTGTTTGAACTTGTGTTAGACATTTCTTCTATGTTATGTTCTTTTACAAAGATCGATAACTTTCGACAGTGTTTAATTAGTGATAGCGTTTTTCTGAAAACATTATAATAATCTCAAACCTGTACTGTTTTCCGTTTAATAATATGTCTATTATTAACGAAAAATAAAACAACCGTTTTAAAATGCATGTCTATGCTGTGCTGCAACCAACTGCAGATAGATCTATTTCGCTATCATCATAGCTCATCAGCACAGTTTAGGTCTAGTGCAGACTTACGGCAACCATTTCACTTATCCGAGATGTATTTCAGCTACTGTACACCTCGGATTACAGCTACTGTTTCCTTGATATTTCGCAGCCTTGACAAAGCCTTAATTGCATTTTTCCTTTCCATTTTTCTCACACCTCCGCAAACCCTAAACAGTGTGCGACCTTGAAGTGCGTACCTGTTGCACCGAAAGAGCTATTTCCTGCAACGGCAATCATTTACCGTCGAGTTAAACGTCCCGTCCGGGTAAAAAATGTCAACAACGCCAGAAGAATTCTAAAAGAACCAATCACTTTCATTAATCAATCCATTAAGTTACATTATATCGAATACGCTCTCATTGTACGAGCGATGGCAACATTCATGCGATTGCTCCGCTCAACGTATGTGTTTGTGTATCCTTCGCCAGAGAAGTAGGCAGTAAAGTTTACAATCAAGGTGGAACTGCACAACTGGATCTAGTTAAAAATGTATTAACCACTTACCGTTGCGCTAATCGCCCGCTTGCGGTCTTTGTTTGTCCTTTTTTTGTGCCGTTGATTACATAAAAATTGGTTTCGGATTTGAAGCTGCTCTAATTGCTTATTCATGAAAAACAGACGGAGTGCTGAATAGAAAGGACGTTAGAGCAGGTTAGAAAGCAAACAACATAAACAGGGCAGGTTAGCAGCGCAAGGAATAATCAGGAGTGCTGAAGAATATTATTCGAATCACGTTTAAATACAGTCATTTATTTAAACAACATTTAAAAGTTTTAGTCTATAACTCTGTCAGTTGATGTTCAATTTTGACGTTTTAGGGTACATTCCATGAAAAACTACCGTCAGGCAATACCATCTAGCGGTGCCAATAGGTACTATGACCAGTAACGTTTAGCGTTAAATGTAGAGCTCTTTATATACAGATCCTTAATAAGTAGGAAAATAGATCCTATTTCAGTAGAGAACGCTTGGAATTAATACATATACACACTTCAGAAACGCATAAGTAATCATGCCGGAAAAGTGGGAAATTCCAGATTGCACTAAGGAAACAGCTTGCGCTGTGTCGCAAAATGAAAAAATCGAGAACAGTTTCAATTATTATACAAACCCTACTACAATGTATTTCTTAAATTGAGCATCAGACTTGTCCATGTTAAAATTATGGTTGTACCTAAGATACAGTTCATCCACAGCTATTTTTCTTACACTGTAACATTTTACTCGGAAAATGAGAAATTTCCCCGTTATCCATCAGAAGAATCCAATTTTTCATCGTTCTTTTAAAAAAAACGATTACGCTTTAATTGACCGAATACTGTCTACAACTTTGTCATTTTTAATGGAAAGATTCCATTTTGAATAGCGCATTCGATAACGCATATCAAATTAACCAAAAAGAAAAAATACTGCTATTCTATCATTTGTTTTTCAGGCACAGCCTGTTGAATAATTTGTGTTCATTAAACAGTCTATAGTAGCTAATTATTTATTTCTAGTCGTAGAATGGGCATCGTATATACTATACAACAAAACGGAAGATACAAAGAAAATTGCAAATGAAACATGAAACAAGAACTTACAGACCATGTCACACAAAATATTCTGAAAGCTTACAATCATGAAGACTAACAATTCATGCAATCAACTTTGGAGAAAAGAGAAGGCATTGAGACATGAAGCTTTGTAAATGAATGATAATTTGTAGACTTCTTTAAACTGTCGCAGAAATGGTAAAACTAAAAACCATCTTGTGGTAATAACAGATTGTAGGAAATTGCGAAAGGTACGTTTTGTTAAAGTTGATGTTAGCTAAAATTAACCCAGTGAACATGACAATACCTTAAATTGAGGTATGTGATTGGTTTAGATTTTAAAAACAGGGTTGATTTTAGCTTAAAATGGAGAAGAGAAACCTGCCCAAAACTCATCTACCTTTAAATTTATCAAAATTGACAGTGCCATCTTTTTACAGTAGTTCAAAACAAAATATTCTACTTAACATTTTTGAAAGGCACAATCCAATTTATTTAGCAGTGAAACCACATTTTGTGACTTTTTCAAAAGATATTGTCTCAAGCACTGCAAATGTCATGTACCTAATGAACAAGAAACAATATTATACAAGGTGTTCCATTTAAATAATATGTAATATAATAATATTATCTTAAAGGGTTAACAGACATAAGAAGAACTGAAAAAGTATTGCCAGCCTTGACCGAAATTTGAACTCGGGWTCTTTTGAATACTAGCCACTACCACTGAGCTATCAGGGCCCTATTCAGAATCGTGGTCAAGGCAGCATATATACATCAAAGATCATTATGTAACGCTGCTGAACGCCATCCAGGGCATTTGCAGTTGAATCGCTCGTCGCTCAGTATTTTCCAGCAACGGAGCGTAATTCGCTGTGGTGGCCAGATTATGGCGACTAGCAGCTAATTACAGCAGCATTACATAGTGACCTTTGATCTATATATACCGCCTTGACCACGATTCTGAATAGGGCCCTGATAGCTCAGTGGTAGAGCGTTTGACTAGTATGCAAAAAAAATCTCTGTCAAGGCTGGTAAATTTTTTCATTTCTTTTTATGCCTGTTAACCCATTAAAATGTCATCTATGTGAATAGAAACTGAATTCAGGCAGTAATAATATTATCTATAACTTTGTTCAATAAAATAAATGATAGTGTAGTTCTCAACTGTTTATATTAAGAACAATTTTTGCTTGTTTAGATTTTAGAATTTAGACAACGTTGTAACTCTTCGTCGCACCACATGTCATAATTTTGTATTACCGGCAGGTGCATTAATATCTAGTGATATAAAAGATGACCATTCAGAAGCTGAACTATAGAATCATCAACGTCCGAGTATTAAATACCTTTAATTCTAAGCCAAACATTCCAATTGTCTTCGCACTGTCCAAAGTTAATTTATTTTAGAACTAAAAATTAGTACGTTTCGTGCTACACCTCTAAATTTAATACTGGCATGAATAAGAAATGGTCAGATATCTGCACGTCAATAGACGTTACTATCGGCAAGCAGCAAATCAGGAAGTGTTCCTGGATTAGCACTGATTTACGTATATCATTATTACTTTATGAAGGTTCTGTTATAAATGTGGAAGTTTAACAGCGATTTAGTTGAGCGTAGATTTACAAAAATGATTGATTACAAAATAAATGTATTAGTCCATTCAAAAAGGCTATAGGATGACACATAGATGGCGTTGCTAGATTTTTTTTAATTTAGTACTAAGCTTCAAACGATACGTGCATAAATTTGATTCGTAAGTTATAGCATTTTGTGTGAATCAACTTTTGTTTTGCAAAAAAATGGAAAAAAGTGGAATTCGAGTTTTGATAAAGCAATGCTTTTTGATGAAAGAAATACAGTGAAAACCGAACAATGCCTTGATAAACATTATCCGAACTCTGCTCCATCGAGACAAATGATAGAGAAGTGGATTGCTGAATTTAAACGTGGTCGTACCAGCACATATGATGCAGAGCGCAGTGGACGCCCAAATGAGACTGTTATTCCAGAAAACATTTTAAAAAATCCACAAATTGGTTATGAACGATCGTAAATTGAAGGTGCGCGAGCTAGCTGACATTGTAAAGATATCAGATTGTAGTGTTTTTACCATTTACATGAACATTTGGGTATGCGTAAGTTCTGTGCAAAATGGGTGCCGCGTGAGCTCACAGTCGACCAAAAGCAACAACGAACTGATGCTTCGGAGAAGTGTTTGGCATTGTTAAACCGCAATAAAATGGGATTCTATCGTCGATATGTGACCATAGATGAAACATGGCTTCACTATTACACTCCAGAATCCAAAAGACAGTCAGCTGATTGGACAGCAGTCGACGAACCGAATCCAAAGCGAGCAAAGATGCAACAGTCGGCCGGTAAGATGATGGAGTCTGTAAGTATTTTGGAATGCAAACGGAATAATATTCATCGACTATCTCCAAAAAAGAACCACCATCAACAGCGACTATTACTGAGCTCTTTTGGATCGATTGAAGGCTGAAATCGCAAAGAAACGGCAACATTTGCAAAAAAAACAGTGTGTTTCACCAAAACAGTGACCGTGTCACAAATCGATGAAAATGATGGCAAAAAACCGCTGCAAATTGAATCAATACTTCCACATTAAATTGTCAAAATGGTATTTACGTTTTTATTTCTTTACTATACGATTAGTAATCAGGTTTTGTGCATTTTTTCTCTACACATTTTTTCTGAGACAAACAGTCCTCGTGATATTAGCAAATATATATAAATTTTAAAATCGGTTTTTTCCAAATAACTCGAAAATTATTAATTTAACAAAAAAATTACAAAAGCGCTTTCTGATCAGAAATGTGATTTTCTTTATAATACCAAAATTTTAAAAAATCGTAGGAGCAGGGTCCAAAAAAGGTTTTTTGGAAATATTTCGAAAATGTCAATATTTTGAATAAATTTTCTAAGACACTTTTTGTGAGAAATTTTATTTCTTACCAGATGGTATTTTCATTTTTTAATATATTAAATATATTCGGAGATATTTAGGAAAAATCGTTTTCTTTAAGTGACGCTTTCTTGCTAATATCTTCTGAACAGTTTGCTGCACCGAGAATTTATAAGAGCGAATAATACTCGCAGTTATACTAGTAATCACATACTAAAACGAAAAAAAAAATAAAAATTTGCAAAAAGGGTAGTTACCCTCTAATTTTGCCCCCTTCCCGATATCCTACTTACCCCACAAACAATAGGTCGCTTTGGGTAGTTGAGATTTATACGTTTGCCAAATTTTAAGTTTGTATATTAAGTCTTTCGAAAGTTATTGTGTATACAAACAAAACCACAGACACACAGACAAGAAATTTTTTTTGCTCAAATGTTTTTTTGCGTTTTCGACCATTTTTTGTTTATTCGCTGAAACAAATAAAAATTTTCAAAAGATTTTTTCGCGATACAATACCTCCCATCCGTTGGATGTGGAAGTAATTGATTGGATTGGGCTTCGAATTGCTTACGAACCTACCGTATTCTTCAGATTTAGCCCCCAGCGACTTTTTCCTGTTTTCAGATCTTAAGAGAATGCTTGCGGGAAATAAATTTAAGTCCAATGATGAAGTAATTGCTGAAACTGTCTAAACTGAAACTATCAAAAAGTTGGAAAATCGCTATACTCGTTGTATCGCCTTCGAAAACAACTATATTGAATAATAAAATCGAGTTTTGTCAAAATTTTGTGTTTTCTTAGTTATCCTACGGACTTATTGAATGACCGATATTCGGTAAGATATCCTTTCTAGTGGGTTGAAATTCTAATTTGCATTTTGGCAACTACGAAGAAAAACCTGCGCAGTTATGAACTATATGCATCCTTTCCAAGTCGCTCCTGGCCGCTCATGCTCTCAGCTCTCATCTTAAGCAAGAGGGGGGCGTTCCGCTCCAACCTTGATCCGAAGAATAGTAAAATCTCGCAATACCAATTGCATTCGTGGGAAACCAGATGAAAAGTGAATCCCTTGGAATCACTTGCGAAATGGGCGGTTGTTTATGGATAGTACCTTGTACGGCGGCGGTGATCTAATTAATCCGATCGAAAGGTGGCAATTAAAATCTGTGCGCTGCCTAGGGTACCTCTGGGAGCAACTGAATGGATTTAGCACCGAAGGGTAAAGGATTGAGCCGTTTGAAGTTCCGCCTGGCGGCAAATATTAAGGTTAATGCGGCCGTTTCGAACGGTTTTTTCAAATTAGCAACGCTCGCTCGTGCTAGCAATTATGGTAAGCAAGACCGATCGAAATAGGATACGTAGCAGGATATACGCAAAGCCGATTCAACTCTGATGCGGTAGACACATATGCTGCCAAGTGGTAAAAACGTACTTTGCATAAATGTTTGCGGATGCGGGTAACTTAAGTATCTGCAAGTAAAGCTAAGTTACGCATTTGCATAAGAATTAAGCAAAATCCAAATTTCTAAAATAAAACAGTGGTGGTCGAGATTAATACTTTTTTAATGCGAAAAAAGTTAAATGCTTTCTTATAGTTTTATTCAGACAGTGGCACTTGGCACATGTATTTCTATCGTTTGCATTGGTTTACATGATGTGGCTTTAAGTTCTCCTATATAAAAATTTATAATAATAAAGAAAACGTTTGTCTGTATAGGTTCACAAATAATTTTCTTTCAGCTGCTATGCGTACTCATCAGTACATGTATGTACAGGGTGTCCCATTTTTGTTGTTATTAAAGTGTATCTCGGCAACTATTAATGTTAGAGGGTTGCGGTTTCGACATTGCTGCATTACTTTTTTTGTTAGTTGAGCTGTACCATCGCCATTTTTGTATCGTTTTTTGTTTTAAAGAAAGAGAGTAAACTGCAACACCAACCTACATTTCAGTCTGACCAACGACGAGTATAACAACCGTGAGATACAGTCTGCCTTTAATCGTCATCTTTATGCCGAATATATACCAGCTCTCGAATCCCCAAGTTATGTAAAGACTGCATTACTTCCTTGCGTTCAAGGTGTCCTAAAGAAGCAAATATCACAAATTCTTCCTTCTCCGAAAGTCAAAACGAATCTTCTGTTATCTAGAGGCTTTTATAGCATTCCTTCTTGTGGTGTCGCGTATTGGTGAAACAATAGGATCCGTTAAAATCCGGCTTATAGAAGACAAACACAGCATCAAAGCAGGTTTGCTTCCTTACCCACTCAGCGGTAGCTGAACATCAGTATCAAACCGGTCGTAAATTCCTAATACCTTATTTAATTATATCTCAATGTTAACGAAAGACCCCTTCTACACCACCCACAAATTCTGTGATGCGATAGAGATCTGTAAATACCCAAAGTAATCGTATCTGTGAAGATGGCTATCACCTTTCCAGTATCTCCTGTAATACTATCAGGTTAACTCCACCTTCACGGTCTCTCCCCCTCCGCCGTCTAAGCATCCCCACCCCGTGCATAATACTAGGCGCAGTTCTGTGTTCTACTCGGACGTCTTGTCTTGAAGATGCCCGTTATAAGAGCTGGCGAAACGTCGACCGTATTTCCTAAACCTAAACCATCGTGATCTATCCGAAAGAGTCCAAGCTTTCAAGATAATGTTTAAATATTATAAACGATTTAACATTTACAAGGTGTTTGTTAATTTTTTTTAAGTATTACAGAGCCTTATATAAGACAGGTTAATACAGGTACTGCTGTGCCTGCAAAAACCAGGTCTGTTAACTGTCATAAAGTCAAGTTTAAACTTAGATTTTAAAGACTTGCATACAGATTTGGCTCTTGTACTTGGCATCCTCATTTAACCTCAAACAATTTTACCCACCCCATTCAATGGGGTGGGCCAAATTAACCACACCCCCGAAATTCAAATTAAACTAGGCAGCACTATCTAGCGCACCAGGGATGACGTCAGCCCAGAACATTTACTTATAATATAAAAAGCTATAACAATGGTAAGTAACTGCGTGGTAATAAAGCGCCACCTTGTGACTGGCAATTCAAATGGCCTATTTTACGTACTTCATTTATTGGGTTGTGTACCCACTAAGAAATGAAACTACTTGATACACTAAGTAGGATTTACCGAACCTAAAAAACATAAAAAATACAAATCATCAATCGAATATCATCAGCCTTGTTACAACTAAAACACTATGTAACTAATCCTGTATTGCTTGTGAACACCCTTGCGGATAGCTCTTGCATGATAACTTTTTTTGGAAACGTTAACTCTCGTTGCAGATAATGAACCTAAAAAAGCTTCGCTAAATGACATCCTTTGTATAGCATACCACACAATAAAATATAAATTTATTTTTCCCGTGTCTGTTGGCATTTTCCCGATTCGCCAACTCTCGTTTCGCCAACTGAAAAATTTCTACCTGTTTTAGTGCTATTTCGCCAACTCCAAGGGCAATCCCCTTTAAAGGTGTTGCGTTTTGCCAACCACTGATTAGGCCGGGGTCAGAGTGGTTTCTAGTAATCTTTACAATTGGGTTTATGACATGAGCAGGTAGTAGGTTTATAAATCTGCATTGTAAAACCCCTTTTACCAAGAAAATGCAACAAGGTTATAAAAACCTTTTATTATACACATTTTTGTTATCTACTTCTATTACTTTAATTAGGGTTAGGGGTGGTGTTATGTTTATAAATCGCAAGTACCTAAGCAAAAGATATTTATTCATCTTTTGGACGTAGTAGAGTTACATTGAAAAGAAACACTAGGTTAAAACAATGGAAAATTTCGATTTAATTGAAACAAAACGAGGTCAGCCTTTGATTCTTTATTCGGGATACAGGCTGGTGTTTTCGAAAAAAATAAAAACGGTACGACGCGTTGGAGGTGCAACGATAGAAAGTGCAGTGGAAGCCTGGTGACCAATGAAGAGAAAAAAATAGTGTCGGAGAAACAGCACACATGCAACTCTAACTGTGCTAAAAATGAAGTAGCGAAGAAACTGTTTGTGTGCAAAAAGAGGGTCAGAGAAGAACACCTACCGATTGGACAAATATTCGAACAGACGATGATGCCTTTAATGGACGCTGGATATGAGTTTGTTACCGATATGCCTTCTTTAGAGCGTGTGAAGTCTACACTTTATCGGCAAAGAAATATTGCACTCGGTGTTACGACCTTTCGGTGCAGAAGTGAAATTGTGTTACCAAATCATCTTACGGACAATTTTTTATTTGTGGACAACGGTGGCGAAGATCGAATTTTTGCGTTTGCTAGTGAGGAAGCAAGACAATTGTTGGTGACTACGTCTGATTATTTTGCAGACGGAACATTTAAAAGCTGCTGTCGAAATTTCGATCAACTTTATACCATACACGGTGACATCGGGAGTAATGGTGACGTTACAAACATCATTCCTTTAATCTATGCAGTATTGCCAGACAGAAGCGAAAGAACATATATACAATTGTTTGACGAAATCAAATTACGTTTACCATTTTGGCAGCCAAAAACATTTAAGGTCGACTATGAAATAGCAGCAATCACAGCGTTCCGGAAGTCATTTCCAAATTCTGTTGTGAAAGGTTGTAACTTTCATTATAATCAAAGCATATGGAGACGAGTGCAACGTCTTGGGTTGTGCACAGCATATAATGAAGATTCAGAAATAAGAAGACATATTCGCATGTGTGCTGCACTGTCACATTTGCCCCGCAGTGCAATAGACGACGGATGGTTGTATATAATGGAACACGCACCGCAAAATGATTTGTTAGAAGAATTCAACGACTACTTCGTAGAGCAGTGGCTAGAAAATAGTGCAATGCAAGTTATATGGATTTGTTATGGAGAGAGACATAGAACAACAAATGCGGTGGAGGGATGGCATAACCGCTTAAACAGAAATATAGGAAAAATAAATCCTCACATTTATGAACTAATTAAATCATTAAAAGAAGATTCAAAATTCTACGCTTTTCAAGCTCGACAGACCGAAATTGGAATGACTCCTAGAAAACGATTAAAAAATATGTGAATGTTGACAATTTAATACACAGTGCAGTGTCCGAATTTGTTAGGGGCAATATTCACGTAGGTGACTGTTTATCTAAATTAGTATATGTTATTAAATTTTAATCATTGCGACATTACTTTCATGTTTGACCGTATGTTGAATTTGTTATATATTGTTGTTCTTATATGAATACTGAATCTCAGGAAATTGTATGCAATTCACTGATTATGTACAACACTTTTATAAAGCATGTTTTTTTATTATTGTTATAGGTATATTATTTTAGCAGGTTAAGTTGTTATAGAAAAATTTGTCTTATCTGTTTTTTTTTGTCTATGTAAATAAAATCTCTATGAGTTAGACTGTGTTTCATTACACACGATACTAGTTGTTTTAACACTAAATAACCCAACCAAACAACTAAATAATCAGGTGAGTATAATAATCCGCAACGCGACATTAGGGTGGTCAATACTTTGGTTCTAAGAAGCAATCTCATTACTTATTCTATACAATAAGTAGGTAAGTAATAAATATCTATATTGTCGTACGGTTGGCGAAACGCAACTCATCCAGGCTACCTGCCGAATACGGTTGGCAAAACGGGAAAGTTGGCGAAACGGGAGTTGGCGAATCGGCACTAAATCTGTCTGTTAACTCCAAGTAGTTTTAAATTTTTTGTTTGGAAAAAATGTACACTCAACTGTGGCACCAGGTGAAGCACTAAAATGTGAAAGATCGTGCACAATTAATCCTGCTTTCTTTATATTTAGATTTTCACGACTCAAATACATGCAGGCCTTGTACGTTTGTTTTAAATGCAACTTCCACAGAACAGCAAACTTGCGTTACAAGCAATAATGAGGGATGTGATTGATGCAGGATACACTCTAAACCATTTATTTGAGTTTGCTTGCTGCCTCGTTGCTTCATCTGTCTTAAACCAATTATATCTTATGTTACCTGCAGCTGCACATATTGTTCAGAGAACCATAATAACTTTTCGAATGACCAAGATTCATATTTTTTATTATATAAGTTTTGTAATGTATTTGGTAAGGGGATGGAAAATTCATGTTCTGAAGCAAATGGTTTTACAATTATCATCAGTACCGAACACCTACCTGCTTTTCTAAGTTCGCATGACACGGGTATTATATCACCTACAGTCATCGGGGGTATTTCTGCAGTGTCAAAGAAAAACTGTATATTCTTTCGAAAATTCTCACCTTTTAGGGTCTCGCACTGTATGTACTCTTGTTGTTTGTTACTCGCACATCACAAATGGACCTGATATTTGTGCAAGTTCTCGTAGCTCTCTGTTTTAATAAACTCGGCGGCATATAAAATTGTTCCTACATAACTACATATTTTCCTTGCATCAATCATGTCGGTACACTTTAGCAGGCGGTTAACTTTGAAAATAACAGACCTACCTTTGCAAAAACAACAAACATAGTGTGAGAATTAGAATGTATATGACACCGCGCTATTTAGTGATAACGCGGTATCATCCACTCGTCTCTGTGGAGAACTAGTCTGAACGGTAGCCCACTGTGCTGTGGGCGTTTAAAAACTGGCAGACGCTCCCATCGACGATTTCTACAAAAATGCAGTTCTCAAGCATAATAATAAAATTACGTCTGTGGCATGTCGTCTGCGTTAATACAATCTGTGGACAGCATAGCTATAGCCCCAACGCAGACAACACGGCCCAGAAGCCCACAGCATAGTACCGTTCAGATTAGTTCTCGAGTAGATGATATCGTATTGCCACTAGATGGCATGGTGTCATCCACACTGTAATTCTCGCATACACATCGCCCACCTTGGCGTATACAGGGTCGCTACAAAGTATGGAACCAGCAGGATATTTCAGGTTGTGTTTGACCGATGTTTCTGAAATTGTGCAATTTCTGGATTTTTTTCAACTCCTTGTCAGCTCTCGTTTCCAACATATGGGCGCAAGTTGCATTTTTTTAAATGGGAAGGGGGGGCAAAGGCACATCATTGAAAGGATATTTTATCATGATTTCAAAAATGTATCACACTTGTACAATTTAGTGCTTCTAAGTTGAGAAAAGTCTGATAACAAACTTGGGTCTTGCAAAACACTTCGGGATAAACACCACACATTATACCAGATCTTATTTGCCTGTTTTCTAATCGTGAAAATACTGCGCGTTCTTCTGAACAGATATGGTTTCGGTAAGATGGTGCACCGCCCCATTTTGCAGTCAACGTTCGTGGATATTTGAATGGAATATTTCCAGACAGATGGATTAGAAGGCGCGAAGCGATAGAATGCCCAGCACGATCCCCTAATCTGACGCCCCTTGATGTTTCCCTGATTTAAAAGGTCGAATCGTGGCAGAAATTCTGAACTTACCTCCAAATATGCTACAAAGAACATTAGAAAACTTTTACTCAAGACTACATTACTACCGGGAAGTAAATGAGGAATATTTTGAGCATCTTCTGTAATGTAAATCTGAAAAAATACAGCATTTTTTACTTTTGGGGTACCCGATTCGCAATACATTGATCAAACTAGACGAAAATTATCACCAGTCAAGAAAATTTGGTAATACATGGCTTTTTTGTTAATTTTAGCGATAGAAAAAATTGTTTTCATTCTTTTCGTTCTTGTCAGGCTCACTTATTGTATTTACACTTTTCTCAACTCGGAAGCAATAAATTGTACAAGTATGATACATTTTTGAAATCAGGAAAAATATCATTTTCAATGGTGTGCCTTTTGACCCCCCCCCCCTTCCCATTAAAAAATACAACTTGCCCCGATATCTCGGAAATGAGAAAATTCATTTTAATTAACCATAGGCCCGTGCACAATTTCAGAAAGATCGGTTGAACAGAACCATACTTTGCAGCGACCCTGTATAAGGGAAGCCAGATAGCTGTATTGAGGGGGCTTTATAAGCCGAAGCAGCTGTCCACAGATTGTTTTGACGCATGCGAGTTGGCATAGACATAATTTTGTTATTAACAATATAGTGTGTCCCACTGGGAACTCCAACGATGAATTATGAAAGAACTATGGTTACGAAAAATTTGAAACTTTGAAAATGAGAATGCTTATATACGTATATATATTCCATACAATCTCCCCATTCCTCTAAAGTTGTCTAGAGTTAATAACGATAATAATTGATAATTGTTACCTTAATTACAGTTACGAACTCGATTCTAATTTCCTAGGACTATAGTTCTTTAAACCATCCTTCCAATTATCTATTGGTATGTCGAATATTTTGTTTCTATGTCAATAGCGTTGGTCTCGCCGCAACCACCTGCTTGCATGGTATAATTTATGTGACATGTGACCTTGTGAGTAAAAGCATCAGGGAATAATCGCACCAAATTCAGAACCATCAAACATACTAAGGCTTTGTATATCCGTACTCTACTATTTGCATCGTTAGATGGCACTGATCATCATAGTATTGCTCAGAATGTACCCCAAAACGAAAGGTAGGACAGCCGCCTCAAAATATTTTGCTGAAATGCGCCCTATAGAAGTCGGGAGCTAAGAACTGAGATACAGCACCTCCTATAAGGCCGATCATATTTCTTAATTGCTCAACCTGTACGTTTATTTTAAGCTTTGAGAGAGGAAAAAACAGAGGTCCAGAAACGTTGAAAAAATAACAATTGAATTTTTAATTTTTCCACGCTCGTTAGTTACATTTGGAATCGGATATTCTAAATTCTCCTTCTACACATTCGCGATTTCCAGTTGTCTTCAAACTTAAATACATAAAAAAAAACAAATTTTGACAACGTCCTTCCGAGGAACGCGGACGCGTGTCAGTTTTACAATCGCCTCCGTTATCCCGCAATCGAATCCCATTACGAAAATCTCTTAGGTGTGTTGCAAAGTGGCGTACGACTTATACGGCCCCGGCTAATCTGGGAAAGATGGATGGACGGCGGCCATCGGGCGAACTGGGCGCAAGATGGATAGTTCAATACCGTGGGAAAGGCGAACAGCACAGCACTGCAAGCCAGCAGCTACCAGTGTTACGCGTCTAATACCGCTCATGGTCGTGAATAACAGTCCGGGCAAACATTGTTCTTAACATCGACACTAATCTGAAAATAATGACCCGCTCAAATAAAACGTTACGGATGATTGTGCAGGGAACGGTACATGGTTTTGAGAGTGGCTACGAGGAAGACGGTGGCAGGTGTGCGAAGACAAATTAAGGAATGGGCTGATGTATCATTCGGAGATATTGATGTGTGCGTTATTTATCAGTATAGTAAAGGTAGAGACTGTTGTGTTCAAAGCCGCCAGATGTTTAAGATTTGGAGAAAACTTTTTACACAATTCATCCACAACGCGTGCTATCACTATGGGAATGAAATGCTGGAGGATTCAGCCACCAGGTGAATTATGCATTCCAACGTTGTAACGTCAAACTCGATAGAATTGTCTGTAGGACAAACACTGCCATTGTCCGTCATTTGTTAGTAGAGCTAGATATAAAAAGTAAAATACGCGGGAGTTAGATATTTTTCTGCAAAATCTTCGAAAATATGGACTTATTTACCCGGAAGCATAATCGTATCTAGCGTGACGTATCGCAATACGAGGAGAACGGAAAACATTGGCGTAAATAGCATGCGATGATAACACGGTGTCTCTGTCGGGTGGTTTGTAAACGACGACTGATATGGCATTGGGAAATCTTCAGATTGCGTTTTCTGTGCCTCTGCCGTCGCTTTATACTTCTTCACAGCATACACTTCGTTTATGTCAGTTAATACTAAGGATAGTTTACCACCTGATTATGACTACAAGCAGGATGCAGTACTATCAAATAGTGTGTTTTCTGAAGAACCTGAAATTAATGGATATGTTAGCTACTTTCTTTCTGCCGGTTTCTTTCATGTCCGCTATTTTTTTACATACTCCGGATAACATCATAATAAAATAACTGCAGCTTGTATTGTATGTATATACCTATTCAGGTTGTTTCACGAATGATAATGACCCTGACGAAATTAAAAATGCAACCCAAAATACATTCTCGTAGCCAATGTGGTTATTTTACATAATGGTATTATTTTAAAAATAAATTGGGAATCCATGACGGCTATGCGCTGTGGTTCCTGTCACTGTATTTATTAAAAGTCAAAATGTATTCAAATGATGAAAAAAACAGATATGATTTTGATTTATGGTGAATGCAAGAAAAATAGTTCCGCTGCTGCCCGTTTATACAGACAACGTTTTCCAAACAGAAGAGCTCCTGCCGATACAATTTTCAAGAGACTTGAATTAACTTTAAGGACAAACTGTCCACCACTGAAAAAGTCAAGATAAAGAATATGCCCTGACAATGAAATTAGAGTATTGGAAATGATTGACGAAAATCCTCACATTAATCAAAGGGTAGTCTCAAGAGCAACCGGTATTAGCCTGTCTTTAGTACACCGAATATTGGTTCAGGCCTTAAAGGAGACAGATTATCCTAAACTACTGGCTTTTTTCGGGAACACCAAAATTTGAATGTGAGATTTTATGACATTTGCTTCTCAGATGAAGCAAGATTTTCTACTAATGGTGGAGTTAACAAACATAACATGCATTATTATGCGCAAGAAAATCCACGTTGGACTCGAGAAAGACATTTTCAAACTATCTACTCGACGAATGCCTGGTGCGGAATATTGGGGAATCAAATTGTTGGGCCTTATTTTTTTCGCGATAGTTTAAACGGCAATACAAAACATTTTACCGGTACTTCTCCAAAATGTAAATTTACAAGTAAGACAAGATCTATGGTTCCAACAAGATTGGGCACCTGCGCGTTATCATAGAATAGTGCGAAATCATCTTGATTTGGTTTTGCCTAACCGATGGATAAGAAGATGTTCAATTAATCCTTGGCCATCGAGAAGCCAGTACCTTACTCCTATGGATTTTTTTCTGTGGGGAATGGTAAAAGAGCTAGTATACCAAACACCAATTGAAAGTGTAGAAAATAAAATACGTGATGCATGTAGATCCATCTCTCCAGAAATGTTAATGCATGTTAAAAGATCGTTTTGGGCACGAATTCAAGCTTGTGAAAACAGCGGAGGGCGATATTTTGAGCATTTATTACATTAATGTTATTGTATAAACATTTTTCAAAAATAAAATTTGTTTTAAAATACCGAATTTACTTAAAGCAAATTATTGAAGTTTATGTCATTTATGTTTACGAATTTATACAGCTCTCTACGTTTTATATTTTTTAAGACGATGAACAATTATCAATGTTACCTCTGCAAATGTATTTTGGGTTGCACTTTTAATTTCGTCAAGGTCATTATCATTCGTGAAAAATCCTGTATAAATTTTATATATTATTTATATTCCAATTCAAACTGTGGGTAAATGCAGTAAATGTAATTAATTAGGTAATTAACCAGTTTTTTATGCATAAGCCTTGACAGTCATTTTAATATACTTCAGTAAATTTACATCAATTTTATTAATATACGTCCTATCAAAAATCGCATTTAGCATGCTATTCTGAATTCATATCTCTTTAATTATTTGGTTTGGTCAAAACACGGGTACATACCTACGTTTGGTTCGCTTGAAGCACGCAAAACGTATGGTTCGCTTAGAGCACGTTCGCTAAACGCACGTAGTCGTTCGGAGCGGGCACGTAATTACCCTCCTCTTCCGAATCCAAATCCATCCTCTGTCCTGTTGCAGCTACAACCCTGTCAGCAATGACACGTATTTGACAAAGAATTGGCAATTGGTAAAACAAAAAAATCGGAACATACAGGTCCATCATTAAAGGACCAGTGACATCAACTGACCATCTGCGGTGTAGATCCACGTGTCTAAAAATTCATGGACTGAGATCAGAGTGATAATGGAATTCATGTCGATTTACCAATCCATGTTTATTAAAGGTGGATTCATCCGATAACAAAACATTGTCAAAAGGTCATAATTTACTTGATTTTGCTAGCGCCCAGTTACAAAAACTGATACGTTGTTCAAAATCCCCTTGATGAAGCCTAATGGAAATAGAAATAGAGATAGTTGTCCTTTAAAAAATTCGTTGAACTTATTCAGTTCGGCCTGATCAGTTTTGCACTTATCTTCGATAGTCTACATTTCTCGTTTGTGTCTCCCCAATAGGTTTGGCAGGCTCCTTCTGCCGGATAACGTCATGGGTAAACTCGACTTTAGCGTTCTCTTAATATGAAAAATCATATCGAGAAGCTCTATCACTATTTTATACTTTTATTCATTAAAATAGTTTTTTAGCAAATAACTCTGAAGTGTCGTAATCACTAGAGGGCGCTACTTTATCTCCAAATTAGAAAATCAGTTTGTGTCATTTTTCATACAGTAAAAGTGTGGAGTAATAAAAAATATTATTTTTTATTTAGAAAAATCGATATTTATGTAGAACTTGGAAAAAAACGCCACTTGCGCTTAGTATACACAAACTCTTGCCATCGTTTAGCGTTTGAGGATGAAAGTTCTTACAAACAGATCACTATCTAATAAAATTCACTTATTCTACTAGCGGTCCTTGGTGATAACATTTTCTATCGATAAAATAAAAACACTTGGTTGATTCACGGTATTTAATAATTTCTTGCAGATCTGTTTCGAACATTTTGCTTCAGAGTATATAAACGTGATACACTACGCGTAAAAATATTGTAAAATCAGTTATTCGGCCTACGTGCATTTTTGCCAATCGGCGCATTCACGCGACTTTCTGGCGCCTGGCTCTCGCGTACTCCAGAAACACGTGTGGCGTTCAGATRTCTTTCTTTCTCCCCTTAAGGGAGAAAAGGACAAACATGCCCTGAAGCCCTATAAATACGGTGCGTGTCGTACCTAAAGGCAGAGAGGGACTGGCACCCTGTGCAAACTGTGTCAGTTTTCTTTCTTATTTCCAAAATCCCACTACCCACACCCTCTGGCCCCTTGTGAAAACTGGGTCAGATCCTCGGCCCCCTGTGAAAACTGGGTCGAATCCACCAACATTTTCAGCTAACCAACGACGCTCTTCAGGCTCTGGTACTAACGTATTTGATCTCCCCTGTGAAAACTGGAGAACAAATACTAACAAGTACTCAGACGCCACCAGGAGTTGACGTTCCAGAGCGCGCCGAACCCCATGGGCAAGAACTCCTAGCTAAATAAAAGATATAAAAATAAAATAATCTAATCACGCTTCACACAGTGACGTCCACCATTTCCCGTTTACGTCAATTGGCGCCCAACGTGGGGCCGTTTCAGAACGGACGTTTTGAAAACCGCACGGCCCAAACATGACCACCCGAGCCGGCAACCCTCTTCCGTCATCACGCTCATCAGAACTGGCGCCAGAGGGTCTGGCAATGAACATCGCTACGGAGCTAACGCAGGCCACCTCCCCGTCCGCCTTGGGTCTGGAAGCCGTTCACCCTGAGAACAATTCGTCCAACGACGACGACAGCGTTGCCATGCCGCCCTCCACAACCCCGTCGTCCGAGGTTACCAAGCTGCTAGAGGCCGTCGCGACGCTCATCAGCCGCCAGAGCAGCCTACCCGAAGCACGACCGTCGTTCGCTGGCCTGCCCAGTGAAGATCCGGAAGTCTACCTGCGCCAGGTAGAAGACTACGCTGCGCGAAACCCTCAGCCAGATCTCACGAAGTTCGCAGCTAATCAGCTAAAGGGAGCCGCGGCTCAATGGTTTCGCAGCTATGTCGAATTGTCTCTCTCTTGGGTACAATTCCGTGAGCTTCTTATCCGCAAATATGCCAGTGCGGAAGTAACCGCAAATCTTTTGTCCAAGCTATACGGACAAAAGCAGGTAGCCAACGAACCTGCAGAAATTTTCCTCCGGAAGAAAATCGAGCTGTTCCGCCGTTTACAACCCCGTGTGTCCGAAGAAGAGGCTGTCAAGATATTGATAGAGCTACTTACTCCCGCGTTGCGTCCGTATCTACGCATGGGTTCACTTGCAAGCTTCGAAGAACTGCTGGAACGCGCCTCAGTTATCGAAGGTGACCTGGCCCAGCTGAAGTCATCCGCGCCGCGCCGCGAGGAACCCCCGAAGTGCCGCATGTGTCCAGGCTATCACTATCATAAAGATTGCCCGGAACGACGTCCGCCGCCGCCGGAAAACTGGAGACGGGCCGAGCCGGCCACCGCTCAACCCCCGGCCCAAGTTCGGCCCTAGTGATTTCGCTCACCACGACAGGTAACCCAAATGTGCCGCGCATCCCAGTGCAAGTATATGAACAGTGTGTAACTGCCATTCTAGACACTGCCGCGTCAAATAACTTTATTAATCGTAAGTGCCTTCCGCCACAAACTCAAGTGTCAGGACCAGTTTGCGAAATCCAGCTCGCGGATACCACGAACACTACACGTGCCGTCGGTTGTGCGCGAGTGCCGGTTACAATCGGGAACGGAACATTTTCCATAAACTTCTACGTCATCGAAAACGCGCGCGAAGATGTGATTCTCGGTTATGAGTGGTTTATGTACGAACAAGCCGTGTTAGACTTTCAAAGACAATGTGTGAGTTTCGGGAAAGACTACCGCCAAGTGGTTTATTGGAGACCGCCTCCAGCAGTTTCAGATGCCGCCCCCGATCTGAAATACCACTTCCCACCAGCATATTGCAGCGCCTTCGAGGACTTGATAACGGAATACAAAGGCATATTCCACAAAGGCGGGCGCGTGCCGACCACGAGAAGCACGCGCCACCAGATGCGACTGACCTGCAATAAAGTCATAAAAATCCGTCCCTACCGATGCTCCCCGGAAAAGAAGGCCCTTATAAGTAGGTCAGTGCAACAGATGTTAGCCGATGGGGTCATCGAGCCCAGTAACTCTCCATACAGCTCGCCCGTCGTGCTCATCCCGAAAAAGGACAACAAAGAGTTCAGGTTTTGTGTCGATTACCGACAGATTAACGCCATAACCGCAGACGAGCCGACACCACTTCCCATCATTCATGAGACCCTGCGGGATATCGGCTGTGCCAAGATCTTCTCGACGCTAGATTTGAAATCGGGATATTGGCAAATGGAAATGCATCCGGATTSTAAGCAATATACCGCATTCAGCATACKTGACGGAGGTAATTTCCAATTTTGCGTGCTTCCGTMTGGGCTCAAAACGGCACCTAGTACCTTCCAAAAATTAATGAGTCAAGAAGTACTAGTGGGCTATATTCGCAAGTTTGCCATGGTGTACCTGGATGACGTCATTGTATATTCAGATACCTGGGAAGATCACTTAAGACACCTGTCTTTAGTGTTCGAGCGTCTAAGGCAACATCATTTAACCTGCGCTCCTGAAAAATGTGAATTCGGGGCAAGCAAAATCGAATATCTGGGCCACATCATAACATCCGAGGGGAACATTCCACAACCACAGCATCTGGGCGACTTACACGCTATGCCGCCACCGCAAACCCGCAAACAGTTACGTCGTTTCCTGGGACTGTGTAACTGGCTACGGGACTACATACCAAAGTTCGCTGAACTTGCCGCTCCCTTGACAGATTTATTGAGTCCCAAGCATAAGTTCCAGTGGACCGAGGATGCCGAGGCCGCTTTCAATAACATAAAAGAGGCCACGAAAGCTCCACTTCAGTTGCACCGCCCTGATTTTTCGCAGAAGTTCTATCTGCAAACCGATGCGAGTCAGATAGGGGCCGCTGCAACATTATATCAGCTAGATAATGACAAAATTCGGCGAATTATAGCATACGGAAGCACACGCTTCAATCCTACGGAAGCTAAGTATCATTGCAATGAGCAAGAATGCTTAGCAGTGATATGGGCCATAAAGAAATACCGTCCATACCTGGAAGGCCGGCATTTCACATTGAGAACTGACAATAAATGTCTCACCTGGCTTCAGACTTTCAAAGATAGCAAGGCAAAACTTCTTCGATGGAGCCTGTTACTGCAAGAATTTTCATTCGACATCGAACATTGCCCGGGACGCCTAAACGAACTCCCAGACGCTCTCTCCCGGTTTCCCGACTCCACATACATGGACACCGTACGCGTAGAAGACGTCAGTCGTTTGGAACGACCCGTGGACAAAAGCGCCGCTAGTGCAGCGGCACACACACCGGTGCTAATGCAAATTAGTACTCCATCGCTCTACGAGTCTGTTTTGCAACATAATCGCCACGACGTAGAATTGCAGTCCAAAGTAAGCCAGTGGGAACAAATTCGCTCGCATCTGCCAGCTACAGAAGAAGATAACATCTTCTTTGACAAATACGCCGTCAAGGAAGAGGCACTCTATGAAAATGATAACGGCCAATACTTGATAGTCCCACCCAGCATTCAATCGGAGGTGATGCACCGCTATCACGACCATCATACAGCGGGACACCCTGGAGCGGACGAAACAATCAGAGCGATAAAAGAGTTCTATCGCTGGCCAAACCTCGCCCGCGACGTTCGAGCATATGTGAGGAACTGTATGCTTTGTGCCTGTATCAAGAAGGGTCCTAATCGTCGCCAAGCACCGCAACGCCCTCACATACCTATGGAGCCGTGGCATACAATTGCCGTTGACTTAATGGGCCCATATCCACTGACTCCGCGCCGAAAAAGATTCTTGTTCGTGGTCACCGACCTGTTTTCCCGATGGACCGAAGCTTTCCCCATAAGTTCATCGAAAGCACCGAATTTAGTGCAAATTCTGGACGAACAAATCTTTCCACGATATGGCTATCCTAAAGCCATACTGAGCGACAATGGAGTACAGTTTGGCAGCCGTACATGGAAGTACGCCTGTGAAAGATGGGGTAGCTTGCACTATACAACACCTGTTTATCATGCTCGCTCTAACCCCACCGAACGTCGCAACCAGGACATAAAAAAGGGGTTACGTCTGCGAATGCAAGCAGAACCGCACCGCCACTGGGATAAGTTCGTCCCTTCCATCCTTTTCAACCTGCGTTGCCGAAGAAATGCCGCCACAGGAATGTCACCCGCAACAGCCCTGTTTGGGCGAGATTTGGCCAGGCCAGGTGACTGGAGGGCAGCCCGCAAGGACCAGCCGACCTCCCACACCCCAGCCACGCGCCGTCTTCAGGTCATTCGTGACAACCAGCAGCGTTACCAGTGTCGTAGACAGCAGGTAGACACGGGGTCACACTTCATAGTCGGCCAGAGCGTGCTGATTCGGGAACACCCCTTATCCGATGGACCAGAGCGAGTCCATGGCGCCTTCGCAGCCCGATGGAGAGGACCTGCCATCATCGAGGAATGCCACGGGAGGCATACCTACGTCGTGCGGATGGACAATCGGCGAATAAAGGTGCATAGTGACGACTTGCGTCGCGCACCGATGGGGGAACAATGAACTGAGCTTCGCGCTAGTGTAGTGTAGTGGACTGAGTGTTGCGCCAGTGTAGTTCTAAGCGATATATTACGGTAGTGAAGTTAGATTTAAGCGTTCTAATATGAGAATTTTGTTTATTTTATTTCATTATTACGTCACGCCTGTCATTCATACTTTTATGCGCTTGTTGCTTTCTATCATGATGATCCACACATCAGCTGTTCGATTTAAGTTGTCATCAATCTTGTATATTTGTATATATATCTATATTTTTTTAAATAAAGCTAGCAAGTTCCTCTGTCTACAGGATACGCACCGATTGGCTTCGAAAGGGGAGGCGAATTGATACACTACGCGTAAAAATATTGTAAAATCAGTTATTCGGCCTACGTGCATTTTTGCCAATCGGCGCATTCACGCGACTTTCTGGCGCCTGGCTCTCGCGTACTCCAGAAACACGTGTGGCGTTCGTATTTCTTTCTTTCTCCCCTTAAGGGAGAAAAGGACAAACATGCCCTGAAGCCCTATAAATACGGTGCGTGTCGTACCTAAAGGCAGAGAGGGACTGGCACCCTGTGCAAACTGTGTCAGTTTTCTTTCTTATTTCCAAAATCCCACTACCCACACCCTCTGGCCCCTTGTGAAAACTGGGTCAGATCCTCGGCCCCCTGTGAAAACTGGGTCGAATCCACCAACATTTTCAGCTAACCAACGACGCTCTTCAGGCTCTGGTACTAACGTATTTGATCTCCCCTGTGAAAACTGGAGAACAAATACTAACAAGTACTCAGACGCCACCAGGAGTTGACGTTCCAGAGCGCGCCGAACCCCATGGGCAAGAACTCCTAGCTAAATAAAAGATATAAAAATAAAATAATCTAATCACGCTTCACACAGTGACGTCCACCATTCCCGTTTACGTCAAACGTACTTTTATTTAGTTCAAACATTATAGTCGTAGTTATCAAAATACATCAACTGGAACCCTGTAAAAATAGTGGTAATACTAAAAACAAAATAAATATATATAAATGGCTTCTACAACCGTTATATTTGGACATAAGAAAACATTTGAAAAAATATTGAGTTTAAAGATATTACATATTGATGCGGAATATTATTGTTCATTAACAAACAATAAAGTTTATGCGTCAAACAAAGGGTCACAAGACAAAAGCAAATATTTTAATGGTTTCAATTAAATTATTGCCTAGAATAGTAGTTATACCACTAGGGTATGATGACAAACCAACAACCTGATGGACCGCGCCATCCGGTTCTTACCACACAGTAGGGGGGTAGGCTGAAGGTCGCAAAGAACCTGCCTAAGAAGTGCTGAAGAAGTGTTAACAATGACGTCATCCTACCAGAAGGCTGTCTAAGAACAGACAACAAACACACACTAATGATGACGTCACTGCGGATATCAGGTGTAAACACACCTGTTTTTTTACCTGTGCTAGAAGCACACCTGTAATTAAATAACCTCTTTGAATGTGTCAAAAACGTGCTGAAGAAGTGTTAACAATGACGTCATCCTACCAGAAGGCGGTCTAAGAACAGACAACAAACACACACTAATGATGACGTCACTGAGAATATCAGGTGTAAACACACCTGTTTTTACCTTGCTAGCAGCACACCTGTAATTAACTAACTTTTTTAATGTGTCAAAAACGTTCACCCATCTTTCAAACAACAACAACCGACACCTGTTTTACCTGTGCTAGTGTTCTGTAATTAATATGAATTTTAAATACTTCCGCGTACGAATGCAGCTTGTAATCTCATTAGCGGAAACCTAATTTTAATGCAACCGATAACATTTGATCTTCTTTATCAAACAACTGTGTGTGTGCTTATCTGTTAATACCAAGGCGCGTAAATATTTGTTCCTAATATGCATCATGATTGTTACACGTTCTGCAAATTTTTGCAGCAAAATTGCTATAATTGCTATAATTGCACGTTTTTACGAAAATTTATCTCATGTTAGAGTCATCACAAGGTGATGAGTTTTTGTATAAAAACGGATGAAAAACGGATTGATTTTATGTCTTCGAATTATGTGCAAAATGTTTATGATTGTACTGTGAGGTGTTTAAATTGTGTAGTGTCTCAAAATGTTTATAAAAATACTTGGTAAGTAGCAATAGGTTTAGAGTTTGCATTTAAATCTGGGATAACCTGAATATGTTTTACGATTGTCAGCACACATACGGGGTGCTAAATATAGAACAGCAACTAAACTGCGAATTGGGTTCTTTTAAACTAAATAACCAGATACGGAGCTTGCGGTAAGCTCTTGCACTGAAGATTGTGTAGCTAACACAGTTGTTATGTAGTTTTATGAATTTTACTGCAGCAGACAGTTTACCTGACTGAAACTAATAACAGGTGCTGAATCGGAACCGGTTTTAACGTTTTTAGTTTTAAGATATTGCATGTAAAATGCTTTCAACAAGGCTAGACTGATAGACCTCAAGCAACCAACCGCTTGGAATTACTCAGCGTTGTTAGGTTGTGCAGATATTCAGGAGTCATTTTAAGTTATCTTCAACTAACTTAAAAGTATTTGTATATTATCTGAACTCTACTAGGTTTGTTTTGAGGAATAAAATAAAACGAAGGTGTTCAATTAATTTGTTTTTTATTGTGTAATATAATGGTTACAAAAGGAATTGTTTAATCAATACTGTGTTCCCGGAATGTTCCGTGCTAGAATTAAACTGTATTACTAATTCTGAATCACAGTTGGAAATTTCTGTATATTTCTTACCTATTGTTTTCTGCAACAGTTGATCCATGCAATACTTCAATATTGATCTCGCTAGATGTGATGTACATATTATTATGCACATGAAAACCATTACAATAAATATACTCATCGAATCGACTTTTAGTAAGACTTCTGTGGAGCGAACTAATTCAGCTGCTGCATTAGATATTTGGTTAGTACTTTCGTTTACAATAAATGATTCGTTTAACACCATTCTCCACCGACTATCCCCGTAACTTTTGTTGGGGAACACTAACCTAATTTTATATTGAACAATGCGGTTGTTAATTGTGGGTACATTTGAAATTTTATAAACTGTCAAACCATCTTGTGCTAAGGATTTTAGAGGTATCCAGTTAGGTTCAAGCGGATCGTTACCATCGTTGAAACATACATAACTCTTGTCAACGTTCTTAATTCCATGATGCAAAATGAATGTATTATTTGCTAAAGCAGCAAAAATTAGCAGACTTGTGCTTAGGAACGCCATTCTCAACAGAATGAAGTATTAGAGCATGTAAAGGTAGGTTTTATCAATGAAGCAGCGAAATATGTTTACATCCTCTTATCGTTTATTAGAAAATATATAATATAATTTTAGCTTTTTTTATTTAATTACAGGTGTGCTTCTAGCACAGGTAAAAAACAGGTGTGTGTTTGTTGTCTGTTCTTAGACCGCCTTCTGGTAGGATGACGTCATTGTTAACACTTCTTCAGCACGTTTTTGACACATTCAAAGAGGTTATTTAATTACAGGTGTGCTTCTAGCACAGGTAAAAAACAGGTGTGTTTACACCAGATATCCGCAGTGACGTCATCATTAGTGTGTGTTTGTTGTCTGTTCTTAGACAGCCTTCTGGTAGGATGACGTCATTGTTAACACTTCTTCAGCACTTCTTAGGCAGGTTCTTTGCGACCTTCAGCCTACCCCCCTACTGTGTGGTAAGAACCGGATGGCGCGGTCCATCAGGTTGTTGGTTTGTCATCATACCCTAGTGGTATAACTACTTAGAATTCCCGCCCATATGTTCCAAAACTGCTTATACTGATTTATAAAAGGTGTAATTCGATGTAGATTGACCTTATAATGGTGTTGTAGTTATGTCTAGTAACCACGTCGTTTTCATATAGCTAGCTTCATACGTAAACATAATTTGTTAAGAAAAGTGTCTTATTTACCTGTTTTATCGAAAACCCACAGCCATAAACTTACAATTTTCTGAAAATCTTCTGGGAATACCTCTTGATGCATTTGTATTTAGAATGAGAGGTTTCTTTTTTAAGAGGCTTACACATGGACTATTTGACAATTCCTATTTTATTACATATTTGAAGTGTTGCTAAGTAATTAGCTATAATTACTTTAAAAAGTAATTAAATTACTTTATATGCAATTGAAGCAGTAATTAATTACTTGATCTACAATTATAATTCATTACTAATTGAATTACTGGTTTTATTAAAATTACATTTATATTCTCACAATTACATTCAGCAGAACTATTTTTAACAGTTTTAATCTGTAGAAATTTTAAATCCGATTACAAACTTATATGAGGTAGATATTGAAAAGACTGTGTTATAGTGTCAGTAGATCGAAGTAGAAAATGTACCATGCCATACAAAATGGAATGTACTTTTTGATTGCGTTTCAACTACTTTCGCTCAAAAAAAACCGCTTGGATTCGATTTGAGCGGCAATCAAAGCCATTAAACTTAAATCAGCTAAATTAATTCGTTGCAAGGAGATTTTATAGTTACGAAACCATTGGCTACCGCTATCAATTAAATTTGGGATATGTTTTGTCAACTATTTTTTCATTAAACCAAAGCGAACAAAACTCAAAAATTTGAAATTTTGTGTTGAGCGGTTTTCACAAATCTTAGATTTCAATTATTTACCCAGAATATCACACATTTCGACAACAAAGATAAAGGAAATTATGTTACAATAGAAGAACTTAATGAGTGAAGTCCAAGAACACTTTTTGCCTTTATCTAATTRACTTCTAGAATAATAATATGTCAATCTCTTTATTATATGGATACGTCAAAGCCTGATGATAATTTCAGGGAAACTGCTTCATACACAGAATTTCTAGCTTATTTGAATTAGCCACTTAAAATACCGCTGCAAATTGAATCAATACTTCCACATCCAATTGTCAAAATGACATTTATGTTTTTATTTCTTATACTATACGATTAGTAATCAGATTTTGAGCATTTTTTCTCTCTACACATTTTTTCTAAGACAAACAGTCCTCGTGATATTAGCAAAAATATATACATATTTAAAATAGGTTTTTTCCAAKATAACTCGAAAATTATTAACTTAACAAAAAAAAWACAAGAGCGCTTTCTGATCAGAAATTTGATTTTCTATATAATACCAATATTTAAAAAAATTGTACGAGCAGGGCCAAAATAGGTTTTTTGAAAATATTTTCCAAAATGTCAAAATTTTGGATAATTTTTTTTAAGACACTTTTGGTGGGAAATTTTATTTCCTATCTGATGGCATTTTCATTTTTTGAATATATTGAATATATTCGGAGATATTTAAGAAAAACAGTTTTCTTCAAGTGACGCTTTTTTGCTGATATCTTCTAAACAGTTTGCTGTACCGAAAATTTATAAGAACTAATAATACTCGCAGTTATACTACTAATCACATACTAAAACGAAAAAATATAAAAAAATAAAAATTTGCATAAAGGGTAGTTACCCCCCAATCTCACCCCCTTCCCGATACCCTACTTACCCCACAAACAATAGGTCGCTTTGGGTAGTTGAGATTTATACGTTTGTCAAATTTCAAGTTTATATATTAAGTCTCATAAGTTATCGTGTCCACAAACAATTCCACAGACAAGAAATTTGTTTTTGCTCAAATTTTGTTTTTTTGCGTTTTCGATCATTTTAAAGCGAATGAGAAAATAAAAATTTTTGAAAATTTTACGCGATACAATACTTCCTATCCGTTGGATGTGGAAGTAATTATTATCTGTAAAAAGACTATCCTGCAATATTTAAGATTTTTTTAAATATAATATCATATTACCCTCATCCGCACCCGATGAGTGACTGTTTAGTTCCGGTGGTCAAATATTGAAATCTTAAACGAAACAATTGGTCCGAAAAACAACTTGAATAGTTATTTTTTAAGGCATAGTAGTGGTTTTTTGCCTATATTAATAAAATTAATACGTAATATAAGTTAGATTATTATTTGTAAGATAATGATTGAAGTTGGAAGTTTGTATATAAAAATAATTAGTCCGGACTCAAATAAAATGTAAGTTTATATTTTGTTTTATCTAATAGAAATTATAACGTTTTATTATCAAAATAACTAAGTACGAGCGAGGGTATGAGTAACAGGTATTATTGTTCTAAAACTTTTTTCCAAAAATCCAAAGAGCGGATGTATGAAACTGATTATTTAAAATTACATCGAAACATGTAATTCCAATTAATTATAATCACGTATTTTGTAATATCGATTGTGATTAATTGCAATTTACTCAAAGTAATTGTAGTTGCAATTAATTACACATTTTGAAGTAATTTTAACATCAGGTATTTGGCGGATGCTGGATTTCAAGTTTTTATACGGATTCTACGATATGCATTGCTTCTAAAAAAACCTTTAAGTTTTGTACAAAAATGACAGAGGCCAAGTATCTTTAAATAAATCTCTATGCAACACTTATGCAAGTTCTATTACCTACTTACGTTTTTTTTTCAGTCATTGTATTATTTAACTATAAAACATAAGGTTTTTTTAAAAGGATTTTGTCTCTGCATTTACAAGATAATATTTTTCTGTTGATGCACCGATGTCTTAAAATTAATGGCAGCAAAAATAATAATTGTGGATGTAATTAATTAATTAATTAATTAAACAGGATTAAACCGACATAGTTATAGGCATGGCTAACAAATCCTTTATGCTCACTACACATATAACCATAATAATACCATTATTCGTTAATGCGCTAGTAAATGTACTTCTGTCTCACTTTCTACTTGTAAAACGGCAAAAATTCAAAACCACGATATGGTCACCGCTGTTTTCCCCATTGGCAATGCTATCACTGCTTTATCGCTGCTGGAATGCCAGCTATATCACCAACACTGGTATTAAAACGGCAGCAGAGGCGTTGACTTTGGGTGTGGTGTTTAATTTCCCATTTTTGTCTGCCCACGGGCGTCGTTTCGCTCAAGCGTTAACAATAAAATCGTAGAGTTTCCCACAAACGGCCGTGTAAATTAGATTCTTAACGGAGCACTACAATTAGGCGTAATTAAGAGCCGGCGTTATCTGGATCGACATGCAGTTGTTTTCGTGCGAGTACCCACATATTATTGAGTGTTAAGAAACGTTTAAGGCACCATAACCAGATTGGTAGGTTAGGTAGCTTGGGAAGAAGCTGGTGATTGTTTTGATCTTGCTTTGTTTCACGACCATTTTGGAAAGAGCATCAAAACTACATATACAGGGTCCGCCACTTAAAACTCCCCAGGCTCGTATTTTCGTTGTTTCCTTTAGGTATAATTTTAAGTTATATGTCAAGTTGTAGGTCTTTTTGAACTCTTTAAAAATAGGATATTGAGCGTCCAGAATTTTTTTGCAGATTGTGATATTTTGCAAATAAAGTTAATTTTTGTAAATATTTTTTAACCTTACTCCATATAATAAATATTGCTTCATAGTTGGATGCCGACTTTTGTCTTCTTCATTCATTATGGTACAAATTATGCCTACATACCCATAGTTGCACACAAAACCCCAATATTTTGAGTAACTTTTAAATAAATCAAGTACAAAGTTCGTTCTAAAACAGAGAGAGGCTAGAAAACGAAACCCTGCGATGAGACTAGTTTGGTTTCAAACATCGCGCACTAGCCTCGTCGCAGGGTTTCGTTTTCTAGCCTCTCTCTTTAGAACGAACTTTGTACTTGATTTATTTAAAAGTTAGTCAATATTTTAGGGTTTTGTGTGCAGCTATGGGTATGAAGGCATAATTTGTACCATAATAGGCTACTAAACTAACACTTAAAAATTCTAAACAACCCCATTTAGAGAACATAGCGGTGACTAGTTCTTCTTGTTTTTCACTAAGAAGGAGTAAAAATTACGCATACATGGTAATGACCCAAATTGAAGAAGACCAAATTCGGCATTCAACTATGAAGCAATATTTATTATGCGGGGTAAGGTTAAAAAATAACTTTAAATACAAAATATGATAATCTGCAAAAATATTTTTGGACACCAACTCAGCTATCTTTAAAGAGTTTAAAAAGACCTACAATTTAACATATATATCTTGAGGTTCTACCTAAAAAATAAAGAAAATACGAGCCTGGGGAGTTTCAGGTGGCGGACCCTTTATGTACTAAACTCCCGATATGCAAAAGTTTGTCCATGCCCCTTATTTTTACAGGGATTGTAAAATTAATTTCGGGAATATTCAATATCAATTTTATTGTTCTTTACCAACATAGATAAATCCAGAAAATTAAAAACTTTTTGTTTAGCGCATTTAACAAGTTTTAGAATACATCCAATCGCCCGACAATTCCCGTCTAAATAAAAAAATGTCATCAACATATCTTATACAGATTAATACATTCTTCATAAATCCGTTTTTCTTCCATGAAAATTTCAACCATGATTGGAGGCAAAACGAACCCATTGACAGCCTGTCGTCTTGCTAATAGGTTAGTTTTTTAATTATTATTATTATTAATGGCCCTGCCAGCTTTGGGCAATTAGCCAGCTCATTACGTGATCTTTATTGGAATTAAAATGTATTACATTAGGCATTAGGTACATAATTAAACGTTCACAACATCCATGCCACTAATCTCTAAATAACTGGATGTCGCTTACATACCAAAATGCATGTAAATTATTTGTGATAGATTTAAACCACTTTAGCGCCTAGCCGCTGGTCCTTATACTAAAATTTTGACAAAGGTTCGCTTCTGCGGTAAATATAACGTTAATGATTGACGGTTAAAATCGTGAACTCATCATCTGTCTGCAGATTTCCAAAAGATGATCGTTGTAGTGTTTGAGTAAGAAACATGTACCATACAAACTGGATGTTAACGTTTACTCATAACCATATTATATAGTTAAGGATCTAACCTAAAATTTGAACGCACCGTTAAATTGATAGTACACGAGTACCAGCGGCATGGTGGCTACTTATCACAGTTTTGAATGACTTATGCGACATCCAGCTAATTAGAGATCAGTGATCCATGCCTTAAGCGGGATTCGAACCCTGGCCATAGGCAGTCACGCTTCCGCGCTATCTACTAGACGCTAATAGGTTATGTCATTTAAAAATAAAATACTTAATAGTTCAGTTTTTTCTGTTTGAGAGGATGGAGATATATATTTTATTTTTAGGGGGTAGAAGAGACAAGATTAGACACATCAAAGAACATAAGAAGAGTGTTACTTGGTATTACAAATTCTTTTACCATGTTGGCCAAAGCTACTGAATTACTAGTTTACCGTATATATGTAAAAGAAAATCACCTTCACTCCTAAACTATACAGGGTATCACTAAAATATAGGCCGCTACTAGACGTACTCTATGCATAAAAATACGAAGAAAATTTATTTTGAATTTTGAGATCTGCGCCCTCGTTATTGAGTTATAGCTTCTTGAAAGATGGACGGTAAAATATAGTTTGAGAATATTTTTTTAATTTTTAACAGATATTGATCATATTTTAAGTATGTGGGTTTGACGTAGTGCCACCTCTAACTGTACAATTATATTTTTAATACCTTTCAAGGGGGTTAGGGGTAAACTACCCTTAATGGTTTTTGGTTTTTTTGAATCTGTGGTCCCTCTTATGTCGCTTGATACAAATTCACTGTTTTCGAGGAAAGTGCTGTATTCACAGATTTACTTGTATTTAGTTGACAGACGAGAAGGCAGCAAACTGTCCTGTACTTACATTTTTAACATAAATTTTAACTTTTCACACATTGTTAAATTGGGTTTTATATCAACTTTATTCAGTTAAATTTATTTAATGCCAGTTCTCCAACTAGATAGGATTAAATCTGTCAGTACTGTATTTACTTTAAACGTGTTTTTTCTCGAAAACGCGCCATTTTTAACAAACGACAAATAGCGACCGTAGATTTAAAACATGCATCAAACCAAGAATGTGGATAACACCGTGCCATCTAGTGGTAATTTAACGGTATTATCCACTCGTCTCTGAACGGTAGCCTAGTTTGCTTTGGGCGTTTAAAAACCGACAAAGGTTCCGAACGGCGATATCTGCAAAGGGTGCAATTCTCAAGCAGTTTTCAAGGGACTATAGCTGTGCTGAGAAGGTTTTATAAGCCAAAGCAGTTGTCCACGGATTGTTTTGAGTCAGGCGTCATGACATAGACGTAATTTTGTTATTATTATGCCTGAGAACTGCACTCTTTGCAGAAATAGTCGTTAGGGACCTGTGTCGGTTTTTAAACGCTCACAGCAAAGTGGGATACCGTTCAGATTAGTTCCGCACACAGACGAGTGGATAATATCGTTAAATTGCCACTAGATGGCATGGTGTTATCTACATTCTAATTCTCGCTTACCTCGTCGCGTATAAGGGAAGCAAAATCTATTCCGAGTTGTCTGCGTTGGGGCTATAAACGTGCTGAGGAGGCTTTATAGGCCGAAACAGATGTCCACAGATTATTTTGACGCAAGAGACATGGCACGGACGTAATTTTGTGAATAAAGCACATTCATTCAGCTTGTTTCCAGACCAACTAATTAATTTGTACGAGAGTGGAACCCTAAGCCGCACACCAGACCCCCTTTCAGTAACACTACAGTGGCACTACACTAATGCACTTGGTCCAACGGTGCTTCAACATTAGTGTATAGCAGCCATGGCACCAATGTTACACTCATCTTTTATTTCATCTAATTCTTTAGCCAGTATGTGGTGTACTACATGATGTGATAAGCCAGTATCTTCCAAAGTTACCCTGATGGATACTCGTCAGTCTTGCAATACGATATCGTGTACCTTTTAAATGTTTTTGTCAACTGTTATCACCTTTGGTTTTGACAAAATATTCTTCCGCATTTAAAATGTTGACACCAGTGTTCGACTGTCATAAGAAACTGCAGACACCACAATGGTTGCCATAAGGTCTTCATGAATATGAATTGGCGTCATGCACTTTTTCTGGAGGTATTTTATTACAGGTCTTTGTTCTACAGAATCCATTTTTATGAACAATCACACCACACAATTCCAAAATTCGCCACAGTAGTTAATGTTTTTTAAATATGATCTACAAATGTCAGATAACTAACTGTCACAAACATTAATCAAGCAGCCGCTTAGAAATAGGTTAGGGGTGGAGCATAGGGATCCACCCTCGCATATTTATGTGGGTTGGTCGAACTAATATTCAAATTAAAAAAAAACTGTCAAAAACAAATGAAGTAGACGAAGTCGACGCCATAACAGTTGTCACTGGCCATAAACCAGATTTTAATGTAGAAAATTAATTCTTGTGTAAATTATTAAGGACAGTTTTATTTTCTATGATATTAATTAGCCTTTGTTTTGCGCTTTCACGAATTTATAGGAAAGTACAATATTTTCGCCTAAGGTTCCTTAATTTTAGACTCTGCTCCTGCAGAATCGATTTATCGAGCATCCTGCTTAACGCCCTTGTCGATTGTCATTTGTCACCGTAGCTTGGCCAACTTCGCACGGCAATTTGATCGATGCTCGTCTGTTCATCCTCCGCTCAGGCCAGACTCCGCTAATGATTAATATGGGACCGCCCGAGTGCATTTACCTACGCGAGGTAATTGGTAATGATGCGGTCCGCGTGTGTGTGTACACGGAGTTAACGACGATGCGCGAACGAGACGTGTTTGAACAATAAATTTCCGGAAACTCCGTTCCACTGGTATTATGCTAACAGTAACGGACATTATTGCTGATTGCGTACCCTTCGGTGCAGTGGAGCACGCAACGCATTAGGCCGCAAAAGATCTGTGGGAATTCGTTGCTCATGGGAGGAGTCTCTCATATATTTTTTTGGTTTTCCAGTAGTAGATGGCGCCACCAAACTTAACAATACATTGTACTTGGTTTTTTATCGCACGATGATAGCAGTAAATATCAGTGATGTAAAATCATGTTAGCAATTAAGACACATAATAGATTTTTCTGGCTATCATTGGTTTTATTGCAAACCATCATACAATTCCGAGAAGATTTACCAAAACCTTCGTCACTCATTGATATTTTCATAGGAAGGCGCATCATTTACCGTTTGGTAACAGAGAGGCAGCAAAACGACCAGAAGAGAGAATATATTAGATGTATCTGGTCCGTTTTGCGAATCATTTCAATAGAAGAGATATTTCGTTTTGTACAAAAACATTTACACAAAGTTTCGTTCCTTTTATTGGATTAGGGAGAAGTCTGAAGTAAAGAAAACTTTGAAGGCAATAATTGCACAAGGAAAAACAGCAGGCCCTATTATGAGAGTCGCTCAGTGATAATAAAGAAGAATTGTATAATTCAGAGGTCACGCATGTTTTGCACGAACAGGGCATCACACAGACATTAACAGCACCATATATACCCGAGCAAATTGGCGCGAGTGAACGAGAAAACAGTACCGTTATAGAAATGGCAAGAATATAAGTATTCGAATGAATAAATTTAGTATCCTTATGGGCTGCACTTGTAAATACAGCAGTGTACAAGTAGAAATTTAGATGGCAATGCCATCTGTCAGCATTACACTGACATGATGACAAAGCCACCTTGCTGCCTTAACGGATACTACTCCTAAAGGAAGTGACCTGTAGCCTGACAAGTTGACAACTTGGCAGCAGATCCCCACGGCACTTTTTACAAGCGGGCAATAACCGACATACATTTAAATGCACGTCTATGCTGTGCTGTCTGCACCGCAACCAACAGCAGATAGATCTATTTCGCTATCATTATAGCTCATCAGTGCAGTTTAGGTCTAGTGCTGACAGAACTGCATAGAACTAGTTTTTGCTTATATACCAAAGCAATGGTATGATGTAAGTAAGAATTTAGGATGGCAATGCCATCTGTCAGCATTACACTGACATGAAGACAAAGCCACCTAGCTGCCTTAACGGGTACTACTTCCTAAATGAAGCGACTTGTAGCCTGATAAGTTGGCATGCACCTGCACACGTTAACTTGACGTGACCTGACCTGACCTGCTGTCTTTGGTATATAGGCAAAACCAGTTCTATGCCGTGCTACCTACACTAGACCTAATCTGTACTGATGAACTATAATGATAGCGAAATAGATCTATCTGCAGTTGGTTGCTGTGCAGACAGCACAGCATAGACATGTATTTTAACAGGAGTATACATTCTAAACAGAACATCGAAGTCCATGCGAATTATGGTTACGACAAAAATTAAGATTAAGCATCTTTGAAGGATAGGACCAACTAGCTATATTTACATTACATGTCAGAAAATAATGAAAATGGGCAGAAAAGCAGTTAAATGTGATCTGATAGGCTATGATGGAGATTAAATATACAGAATATTTGTTAAATAAATTAGTTAGAGTGTAACAAAAACATTAAAAAGAAACAGCATATGAAGATGAAGAAAGATAGAATGAGGAAGAGGATGAAGAAAATGAGATAGACGTTAAACACGATATTCAGAGGTCCTTAGGAATTAGTCCTAGATAGATCAATGTTGCAAAAACCGGATTATTAGTTATGGTGGTACGAGAGTTAACAGAAGACCCCGCTACGTATGATGAAGCAATCAACAGTGAGTTCGGTGTTCAATGGAAGAAAGCCATGGACACCGAAATGTCTTTATTAAACAAAAACATGACTTGGGATTTAACTACTTTGCCACAAGATTTAGAGCCTTTACCATGTAAATGGGTTTATCGGTTAAAGAAAAATCCAGATGGGTGTATTGACTATGAACAAACTTTTAGTCCAGTCCAGCAATGGTAGCAACTTCCGCAACAGAAACAGAAATAATTAATAATAGCTAATAATAGCTATAATAGTAAACTACGTTCGTTCATTTGCTTATTTCTCATCATTCCCACCTCTAGTTAGAAAAAAAATGGCTGTCAGTTGCGGTACTTTGTAAGATATATTGGCTGTATTTCGCATATGTAAAAAGGTGATTTAGGGAAGTTTCCTTTTTAAAATAATAAGGTACATGTTTGGTGAAAGTGAACGTGTCACTTTGATTAAATTATATAAGGGAAGAATTAAAACGCAAGACATTATTCGAAAGACTGGATCTACAAGGCTGTGAAACATTTTAACGAGATTAATGCATATGGTTGAGCCACAATTTAATACGCTGCTCTTAAAATGAAAGTATTATGTTTATAGTTTCAAAACGTTTCATTGTTAAAAGCTGCCTTTTTTACTGAACTACTTTTCTAAATAAATTTGATAATAGGTAGAGCAATTGTAATAAAATTTATTTAATCGTATTCCGTGTACCTTTATGATAATTAGGAAGTGATTTTATTTCTTAAACACCTTTCACACGTTTGAAATCTCAATTTCTCAAAATCACTTTATACATTAACATAAAATAAGAAACTGGTGTCTCCACAGCAAGTAGAATCGACAAATCGCGGCCAAGAAGAACTGTAGCAAGATAAATATGGCGTCCTTTCGACCTAAACAGCTAAGAAATACTCTATTGTGTAGTAAACCTACATAAACTATTAGACAAAACTAAAGCAACATTTTCAAATTTAAAACCAAACCATTTCTCAGAATCTATGATGGTATGGGCCGACACCACTGGGTTTATCAATGTTTACCATGTTAAAATCCACTTAGCCAGCAATATCAACTACATAAATGGCTACCAATAATACGTTCTTCAAGACGTGCTCAGCTGTCGGCTACGGAGGAAGTTTGTGGAGTTTTTACACTTCAGAAAGACTGATTTACTGATTGCTGAATAATATATTACTAAATAAATACAATGTTTTTTTTTAAACAAAGTAAAACGACTGTAATTTTAACCATTGTTACTTTATGTGATTTATCAATTCACACTATCATTTATCTGTTGTAATTTTACTTACTCACTCGTATTCCCAATTTTCGAGTACTTCTGTTTTCCAAAATTAATGTTTACTAAATCGGAGTGATTTTCAAGACACCCAGAATTAGCGTTTATAGTTGCCAAACAGAGAACGGGCCAGAAAAACAGGGCTCTTGACCCACTTGTTTAAGTAACACAAATTACAGTTGCGAAGATGGTTTAAGTGCTTGTGCAACGTAACGTCTAAAGAGTTTGTAAGTTGAGTACTTCAAATACGCGTATCGTGTACTGTACGCATTTGCATACTACGTAGGCAGGTAATTGTTCGAATAAATTGTCTAACGCATTGAATACATTAGGAATAGTTGCAGTTTGTATAAAGAGAAGCTGATGATGGCTAGTTAAGAACTCTAAGACAGGAAAACTTTTAACAGTCCTATTAAAAGGTATTGCTTATTTATAAGTTTGATTAAAGAATTCTGATACAGTACATAGCCGTTGAATGTTGTATGTTGATTAAATAGTCACTATCACATATCACTATTCAGCTTATGTAATTTATTATCGCTTTTATCATATCAAGCAATTATGTAGATTTCTAATGGGCCATTTTGCTAACGTAATAGGACCAGATCAATGATGTAAAGGTTACCATACCATATACCAGCTGTTTAACGTTATCTAAACAAACATGGCATTATTATTGTTAGTAAAGATTTGAAATTTGTTAAAACGCGGCGTGGATGCACTGCATGCCGTCTATCTACTGTTCTATATCTTCGAATATCAAAGCAAAGATGCTTGAATAATAACGGCAACTAAAATTTCATATCCTTTATGGTTGTAATATTAATTGCTTATAAATACTTTAATGTACATTTTACGTTATGCTAATGTCCATTTTTGTTGCAGGTAAGCAGACAATTGAGTGTCCACGCACTAATCGGAAAACATTGACCCTGTATGCCCCGTAAGTAAAGTGCTATATTCTGCTAAAGCTTAAAAGTAATGCACCATACCGGTATGGTTTAATCCAACCACAAATATGCACGTTTCATGCATGTCAGGAGAATAAAAAACGATGACGGTTTTACTGATTAATGGTGATCTGAAAACAATGACTATCATCGGCCCGAAATATTATTAAGGTAGATGAAGAACGGTGTCTAAAAACGTACGTATTCGTCACATTCATTTTCAGCAAAGCAGAAATGCCTTTGTCTCATTTGGGAGCTTCCACTAACTCCGCTATACAATCGCACGGAATATTGTCGAAATAGATTAACTGGGATAAAGATTAAAAATCTAATCTACTTCAGTAAAGGGTCCAGACGGTGACTAGACGTGTGAGAAAGTTTCGTTGTGAATGCCAAATGTAGCGTCTGAAAAGTAAGTTTCCCCCGCTGAGCATTACGGGTAGTATGATACATCACTCAAGTTCTACAGCATGTTGATATTCCAGTCATTAGAAGAAGAGATACTAAATTTACATCTCGAACTGAGCAATAAGCTACATCCCGTACTTTGGAATACGGTAGAATATTTAGCTTGTATGAGAACTGAAAAAGATAAAGTACTAATAACACGACAAAAAGCTAAATTTGATCGTCTTCGAAAATCTGAGAAAGATTACCAAAATACAACAGTGTACAACATTTTGAACGAAACCTTTGACAAAGAAACAACTTATCAAGAGATGAAGAGCAAGCCTTAAAAATGTTGAAACGAAACAACATTGTGACTGTGTTACCAACAGATAAGGGCAATTGCGACAGTAATTGTGAATACTAATGAATACAAAGCAAAATTACATGAACTTCTGAATGATCCAACATACAAAGTAATAAATTCCGATCCAACAACTTACTTAGAAAAAGTAACAAAAGCTAAAATAAAAGCTACACCGATCGACCCAGATATACGAAATAAACTGATTCCCAGCGAAAACTCTTTTGCCTGTCCTAAACTACGTATATGGTTTACCCATGTTTACCCATGTGCTGTCTTCAATTGAATCATCTATTGCCCAACAGTTAAGATGTAATTGTCAAAATCGCTCGTGATATCTTAAAACCTGCATATTCGTTCGATGCATCCAGCCTTCTTTTGTTCATTGTAATCGCATTAGTCATTATTAATAAGAGCAAGTAGTTAACCTGTAAAACTAGATCAGAAATTAACATGTTTATATATCACGTTGCTGTCATTAGTCGTAGATGATAACCCAATATTAAGCACCAACTTTAAATTAATTTGAACATGTAAGAACGTAGGCTTTCGGTTTCTCGCGTTAAGTTGGCACCATATTCCATACTCCTTATTCCTGTCCTCATGATGCCCCTTACAAGTGCAGGCGAAACATCGACCTTATTCGGAAATCAGACGCGGTCTAACCCCAAAAGACTAAGATTTCAATCTAATTTGAACATATTCGTTGTTGTTATCAAGGGTATTATTCTTATAAAGTACAATAAGCAAAAGAAAAATATTAAACAAAAAATCTTCAAAATTCTTAATGGCTATAAAGCGAAATGCCTTCAACTTGCCAAATCAATACCACCAGCCCGTATGGTGGTCTCAAAATTGCAAAACCCACACAAGAGCTCGACACGTTCATCTGCTGGCAACGTTAGTCTCATTACGCGAGACGCACGTTCATTAGCAATCAGGGTTCGAAAATTACTATGCGAAAATTTTGCAAGCTGTTTATCTTATTGAGCGCACTGAATTGTGTAACACCTATTGCAAAACTTTTGGATTTGACAATGAACAGCCAAAACAAATCGGACTAGGAGCCTCCCGTAACATATGAATCTAATTGAGATATCTTTGATTAATTGATGGTGTCGAAAGTGGCTGGTCAATCAAATCTTTTTTGATTGCTGATTGTTCTGTCTGACGAACTTGATTTAAYCACGTTGTAAGAGCGAATGCTCAGATATTTTAGGTCCAATCACTAGCTCCCTGATTGTTTTTTTATGAAAAGTAAAAGTACAGATCACTATATTAATTATAGCAACATCTACCATGAATGTAACCTTAAAAACCAGATTATTTTTAAATATTGTTCAAAAATAACTTAATATTTTGTAAAAGCATAATATATACAATATACCTACCAGTCACTCAAATCTGAGAGACTTATTTATATATATATTTTTTCTTTTTTATTGGAAGGCTGCATCTTAATTATTCACTAATACTTTACAGAGGCTATTTAGATCGCTCCATATAAACTGACAGAATTCCAAAATGAATATAAAAGTGTTCCGTAATCATGTTAGTCTATTTTAAGGGGGACATTTTAAGACTAGCCTACTTTATAAAATTCTCCATTTCAGTTACCCCAAACAAGATATTTTTTACGAGAGTGAATGCTTTCAGCGTCCATAATACAAGATAATATTTTCTCGGAAAGATCGCTGTAATCGAAACGTCAGACTAATAACTTTTTGTCTGTGTTCAAGAGACAGCGATCTTTCCGAGAAAATATTATCTTAAGATATTATTTGTTGAAAAACGGCTAAAGTTGAAAATTTAACTTGATACTCATTATGACAGTTGAAGACTATTTTTTTTGTAATTAGCTAAGTCAAATAAAAAAGTTTTTCCCTGGTTTTTTTTAAGTTCTTCAGTTGCTTTAAAAACTTTTTTCTCTTAAAATGCATGTCTATGCTATGCTATCTGCACCGCAACCAACTGCAGATAGATTTATTTTGCTCATATATAGCTCATCAATGCAATTTAAGTCTAGTGCAGACAGCACGCCCTAGAACTGGTTTTGCCTGTATACACCAAAGGCTTGGTATGATGTAATTAAGAATTTATATGGCAATGCCATCTGCCAGCATTACACTCACATGATGACAAAGCCACCTAGCTGCCATTATGGGCTACAGTTCACTTCTTTTAGGAAGTAGATCCTATAATGGCGGCTAGCTGGCTTTGTCGTCATGTCAGTGTAATGCTGACAGATGGCATTGTTATCTAAATTCTAACTTTTTTCTTATTACTTTTTCGTATACCTATAATAGTTTGTGGGCAAAAGAAATCGTTTTCCTCTCCATTTTAAAATTATTACTATTTGTAACCAACAATTAGTAAAATAAGCATAGTAAGCAGATATTTTTTTCTGTATCATTTAGTCAGCAAGGACGCCTTTAAGCTCTCTATTGAAGACGTTAGGTGCAAGTTTTGTATTTAGCTTTGTCATTTTTCTTTAGAACACCAAATTATTATTATTATTTGTCGCAAAGGGTTACTGAAAACTATAGTTATTTAAACATTGTGCGTTTTGTAATCAAAATCTTCCATTGTAATTAGATTACGAGACAATTCGTGAGCATGGTAACAAGAAGTATCTAAAGGACCTGAACAAGGAGAAAAACAATTGCGAGTCAGATCAGGTCAGTTCAGGTCTATAGGAGAAATTACTAATAGCAACAGTAGCCTACTACGTTTCTTCAGTTACCATTGACGACAAATAATTTAAAAATAATTGACAAAACTATTTTTTTAGCTTCCATATTGTTAGGTGTACCTACGAAAAAACGATAAGCATAAAAAATTCTAAAGTCAATGAAATGCAAAGAAACTATTTCTAAGTGAACACAGCTATCGTTAAAAAAGTTCTGAAATAAGTAAAATTAGGGGTTACTTATTTTATACATCCTTAAAGATAACAAAATAGTATTGATCGTCTACCAAACTTGAAATCTCCAGCTCGAAAAAAATTATGTAAGATTGTTGCCCCCAAAATAGCAAAATAGCATTACAGAACACGCTGTATGGCAACCCAAGATTGTAAATAAATAAAACAAGGAACAATAAGGTAAAAGTAATATAAACATTAATCTTATACCTAATTACAAAATTAAGACAAACCGACAATTATGTGCAAATTATTCCAACCGTTTCCTTATGCATTATTTTAATTTAATCTCTAAGCTTACTGCGAGTCCAACCTACATTCATAATTAACATTTTTATGAAGGTCGACTGATAAAAAGTATTATAAAGAACCTCAGGAGCATTTTCTGGTCAGTCCACCTCCTGAAAATGTCATACATGAACTTATCAATCCATTATATATAATAGCAAGTAGTAGTTCTTTTAAAAGTGGACAATAATCTACACTGGGATGTAGAAATTAAAAATTGTCTATCAAAGAATCAAAATTAATTAAAAAGCTACAAGTCTCATTTTGAATACTAGGTAGGTAGTATAGACTTTTTTATTAATTTAAGTGAAGTATTGTAATTATAGTTGATAAGAAATTAGTCAAAATGTAATATAATAAAAACTAATAATAGAAGAGGAAATCGAATGCTTTCAACAGTGCTAAAAATAACCTAGAATTAGACTGAAAAGATTTATTTATTTTTTCTTGTTAATTTCTTTTTCTAATGTCAATTAAGGTACAGATATTTTAAAATTTGCGCGAACCTTTTTTGCTTTCTCTCTTGTGCAAGAATCCAAGGAATCCAATCTTAACTTTATATTTAATGGTACCTATCAGCTCCACAGACTTCTAAATCCTCAATTAAATACGTTGTCTTTAAAAACGTCAAAAATATTTAAAAAAAACTTTTTAGATGTACAAAATAATTAACGTTAATTGTAGTTGCGACGAATCAGTAGAACTCAGCAGTTCATTTTTAATAAGTTTTAGCACGAATCCTAAATAACAAAATAAAGGAAAGTGCTTCAAGCTACAAAGCTTAAAGTTTCGGTGAAGGCGTTGACTGTTTGTTTATCATTTAACATTTTCACCTAAGAACTCGTGTTTTATCGTTTTTTTTAGCGTTTAATCGCCCAAAAAATTGCAATTCAAAGCACATGAACAGTCTCAGTCGCTCCGGATTAATAAGGATCACACGTTCACACTCATCCTCAATCTTCAGCGCACCTCGGCGATAAGATTCATTACAAAATAACACAAAGCCACGCATACGCAGGCTGCAATTTCCTCCTAGCCGTCAATTGAGGAAGTGGCAGAGCCCTTGTAATCATAAAAAGAAAGTGGGACGGCTAATTAAGTTTAATGATCGAAAATTAGAAGCAACAAAACGCTCAATTCTTATGATTATTTAATGTGTATGCTATTAGAGGCGTTGTCCCCGGCCCCAAACACAATGCAGAAGCGACGTTGCCATCTATTTGATTGTATGTTGTTCATAAAATCGAACAAGACAATACACGATTGATAATATCGATTTCGCTGTTTCGGTATTGCTCCTCATCAGCACCACTTAAATATGGACAGCATAAAACACAAATAATTCTCGTCTAAAGGAACATTGAAGTATTATTGCCAGTCTGTTAACGGTAAAATGAGTTGGGATATAATCAGCTCGAATACCATAAATTCACATTTATTCTTCGGTCTCTCTCACAGTGTATACTTCACTGTGTCAGTGATTGACATTCCTTAGTCTGTGACCCTTTTCTTAAAAACTGGTCAAATTTACTCGAGTTCCTTTCAAATTTAAACAGATGAAATTTGTTCTGTTGACAACCGATCGTTTTCCTTTAGTCCAGTCAAATAAGGCAAAAAAGGAGCAAATCTCGAAATGGAAGATAATAAGCTATAAACTTGTATAAATCTTTATTTTTACATATTTTTTACATATACTTAAGGTCAAAAACCACAAAATGATGTTTTTTGTAAACATTTTGTTTCCTTTACTCTAAATGACATTTGAGTTTATTGCATAGGTTGTAAGAGTATAAAATTATCTACAAATTTTATTTTGGTAGGTAGTTTATACAGTTATAACGTTCTTGAGATAAAGAACCAAAAGTGGGACACGCACAGACATATATATGGTAACGCTAGGTCATCTGTAGAATCCATAGATTAAATATATAGAATCGCATAGGTAGTACGTATCTTGACTTTGAAACACTGTATTGCGAGTTATAGTTGCATCATACGTGCATACGTTAGTTACATATTTATTATTACTATTAACAGAAGAAATTTAACTTGAATTGTAGGTACTAGATTTACAATAAAACTTTTGTAAAAAATAAACAAAAAATAACTCAAATGTGTAAAAACTGTTTCATTTTATATTCTATTATTAATATTATTAAAATAAATATAATGGTACAGGGTTTTGTATACGAATAAAATGTAAAAATAAAGATTTATAAAACTTATAGACGTTTCTTGTAAAGTCTCTAGGTAGATAAAGTACCGCAATTGTCCACCATTTTAGTGCAAAATATTAGAAAGAGATGGGAGAGGAAACCAAACCAATCAAATTTAACATTAAAGATTATAAAACTGTCAGTTATAAAGTTCTGATGCATAAAACGCAATGCCAATTACCTAGGGAAAAGTCAAACAACACTGTATCAGAGCCTGATATCTGCCAGTTCTCTAATCCCTAAGGTCAGGTTTGATAGTTTGGTTCCCTCTCCCATCTCTTCCTAATATTTTGCACTAAAATTGCAATACTTTATCTATCTAGGGACTTTAGTTTCTTGATAAGTGGTACGCCACCTACCGGAGCAACCAAACATTACCGGCTCTGAGTAGTTCTGTCTGTAGCTGCATCACTTTTGGTTGTTGGGGGTAATCTGTCAAGCCTGCGGGTCATATACTTATTAACTGAATATAGCGTTCACATCCACTTCTTTCAATGTGCAAGCTTGGAAGCCCACATCTCAAATGAGAGGAAGATATATCTTTTGTCCTTATTGATATTCGCCTGCATGAACGCGCATGAATTCTGTGCTCTAAAACTCCTCCCTCATTGAAAACTACAAACGAAGAAGCGAGAACCCACCTATATTTTCGTCTGTACACGCGCATTGACGCCGAGAATATACACGAAAAGAGCTTATGTTGGCTTCACTTTCGGTACGTTCTGAGCGGTATATTTACCTAATAAGTATATGCTGCGGGTATAATATTTACACCATAACCCACTATCCGATTTAACATTTTTCATTTCCACTTATTCTTACAATTATCAGGTAGGTAGATACATATTTTATTATTATTTATTATTTCATCGTGGAGTCTGATCCCTCGCATGGCGTGATCACACATCAGTGATTGACAATCATTTACAGTTGCCTTGATTGCCCGCATATGAAGCATAACCTCAAATACTTTATTTAATGGTAGGGTATATAATACGAATTTTTGTTTTATACATAGTTCGCCCGTCTGTTATGAAAGATGAACAATTTGCTGTATATGTATGTGTTCTGTAATGCCAGCGCAATGGACATTATGTACTTATGTAGATCATTTGGCGCGAAATCTAGAGGCATCCTGTATCCACTTATTTAGTTTAGATTTATAATAGGTACAGAATACATTGGTATAGAGATCAGCAGTATTATTTTGAAATTCATAATATCGGGTATTTTCGGGTAATTTCCAACATTGTAGTGAGTAATTTGACAGTTATCTTCTGGCAACACTGATTTTAATCGTGAAATACTCGACATTAACGGAGTACACGCTTAATAATCAGAGTTTTTCGTAAGGTATGTAAATATACATATTTCCTACAAGAAAAAGGTTTAAATGTCTTCTGGGCACCTAACCTTAAAATTCATCGGCGAAACGTACAGTATAATTTTCAACTGGAATTGCTCTATATTTTTATTTTGTTGCATTATTTTTTGTTGTGACCAAGTTCACTTTGTTTGATATATAAGTTCAATATTACTGTTGACTGGTGTCACCCCTGAAGCAAAAACAAACAAAATACAGCAAAAAAACGTAAGCAAACAAGAGAGAAAACTAAAAGCAAAACTAAAATGCCACCCTGGCGCGAATTAATGAAAAGTACGTTAACACCTAGAACATTACTAGAGCAAAACTGCTGAAATATGTTTGCAGAGACGGGTGCAATGCACGGTTGCTACCTTCCCTCGACCTCTTTAAACAATTTTCCCACTCCCTTAAATTTCACGGGGATCCGACGAAACAGCAGATGTTTGCATGCACAGTGCAAACAGGTGGATTCCATCAGCTAGTCCATCTCTCCAGCTGCACATAATGACGTGTCCCTCAAGCAACACCTCTTTTTCAAAAACTTATCTCGACTTTTGGTTACCATCGATGTAATTTAAATAGTCAAGGACGCCTAATCGTAATTCCGCCACCACCATTACAAATGGAAACTTCAAATTCTAGTAGATTTAACAGTTAGGTAGGTATCCATATAGATAGTTAAGGGTAGTCAGTTTAAATACCTACACGCTCAACAAGAAAAGTCACAATCGACGTTGTGATAATGTTTTAATCTTGACTGTAAGGCGGGTTAGAAACGTATGTATTCGAACGGGCGGTCACTGCCATTACTCTGAGTCGTTAGTTGCAACTACTGTCACGGAGGCGCTGCCATCTTAAATTGAACAAAGCTACAGCTACAAAGCATCGGTAAGGACCCTCAGAATATAAACAGCGTCATCTTAGAGTCTAAGGAACCTTTTCACACCCACGAAGGCGTTTGGAGAGCTAAGGGAATATCAAGCTCAATTTGGGTACGAATAATAAGTTTTTTGGGACCAAGAATGACATACTATTGTCTTAAGCAACGTGTGACTGTGAGAAGAAGACACGGTGAAAGACTTGATCCTCAATTTTGGGTGGAAAGCAATGTGCACCTCACTCTTGGAGTAATGGGATGAGGGTTATTGCTCATGATGTAAGTTCATCCTAATCATAATCATCAGATGCAACTTCGTCATCCATCGTTTTTTTTTTTCAGAACGTAGTGGAACCACATGTCTTAACCCTACCTCAAGACCAACGCTCTCAATCCAATTTTTCAACAACGGCGATATGTTGCCAAAGTTATTTTAGACTAGTTTGAACAAAATAAAAATCTGCAATCAGTTCTTCATGCGCTGCCTTAACCACTTCATAACACTTTACACTCCCTAGAAACTAGTTCCATTTCTCGAGATCTCCGTTGTACTCACTTAAACATTCAAGGGTACTACCTACATTTTTGATCTTGAGCTGCGCTGAATTCTATAAACTACGTCGCTAATCCTTTTTTACTACTCTTTAAGGTCCTTCCCAGGATCGTGACAACTTAGACGAAAATCATTTCCTCCTTTGTGGGTTATAGAACCACATCACATCTCCTTCATCCAAATGACTATGAATGGCCGTTACTTCATAGTGTGCTCTCATACCATCACTGACTGATTCGTCATTTTACTTAGTAGTGTCGATAAGACTTTCAATATTTGCACACTTGCAGCACCACTGCTGTACATTTTCTCGACTATCCACCCAGTAAAATCGTTCCCGTTGTGTTCACTCCCAGGTGGGTGCCCGATTCTCCTCCAACCACATGTTCCAGCTGAGGATTTCGGAAGCTCTTAGCAATCTATTCCTTACAGTGACTGTACCCTTGCGCTGTTCTACCGGTTTGTAGTGTAAGAATTCTCTGCAGACTTCGGGACAGCGCATCGGAGTTGCTATGATTTCTGCCTGCATGCTGTTACATACCGTTGCGCTTGATTTGTGATGGCCATTGGAAGCATCACTCTGCAGTTCTTTCCGAACAGGCCGCATTTTCTACATGGATAACAGGTTTGATATCTGCTAGATTTTATTGCGTACATCACTTTCTTTATAAGCTCTCTCATTGGCTCACTTTTTTCAATATGTGCTCCAGGTACCTGGTTCTGATCCCAATTGACAACTGATGCCTTGCATGCTTCCTCAACTTTCAAAGCCATTTTTAGGGCCTCCCTGGTCGTAAAGTAGGTGGTCAGTATCAGTGCATTCATTATGATGTCGTCCCTAACACATTCAATAAAATTCCACGTTGCCATTTCCCCAAAAAGTTTTGGCGGGGCTGCTGGGTATGTCCTGAACACATTAGTCTTCTTATGTCTGCTGCAAAATCCTGCAGAATCTCACCTACTAATTAAGTCTAATAATTACGTCTATGCCATGTCGCCTGCGTCAAGACAACCTGTGGACAGCTGTTTCGGCTTATAAAGCCTCGTCAGCACAGCTATAGACAACACGACATAGATATGGCTTTGCTTATATACGCCAAGGTAGACGATTTGTATGCAAAAATTACAGTGTAGATGACACCATACCATCTAGTGGCAATACGGCATCATCCACTCGTGTCTGTGAAGAACTAATCTGAACGGCAGCCCACTGTGTTGTGGGTGTTTAAAAGCCGGCAGACGTTCTTCAGTGACGATTTCTGTAACGAATGCAGTTCTCAAGTATAATAAATACGTCTATGCCATGTCGCCTGCGTCAAGACAATCTGTGGACAGCTGTTTTGGCTTATAAAGCTTCCTCAGCACAGTTATAGTCCCAACGCGGACAACACACGTCATTGGAGAACGTCTGCTGGCTTTTAAACTCCTGCAACTCAATGGGCTGCCGTTCAGATTAGCTCTCCGTAGAGACGAGTAAATGATGCCGTATTGCCACTACATGGCATGGTGTCATCTACACTGTAATTCTCGCATACAAATCGTCTGCCTTGGCATATATAAGGGAAGCCAGATCTATGCCGTGTTGTCTGCGTTGGGACTACAACTGTGCTGAGGAGGCTTTATAAGCCGAAACAGCTGTCCACAGATTGTCTTGACACAGGCGACATGGCATATTATGCTGAGAACTGCACTCATTGCAAATACTGTCGCACAGTGGTACCTCAGAAAATTTAGGCGGTCAAAAATGTGAAACTTGATGTTTCGAACCTTCTTAATACGTTTTTGACATCATTTTGACCTAAAACCCAAAAATAGGTCGATAAAGAGCAGCGCCAAATTAAAGATAGATTTGAAAAATTTTGATTTATACTTACAGTATTACTTCCACATCCAACGGATGGGAAGTATTGTATCGCGAAAAACAATTTCAAAAATTTTTATTTGCTCATTCGCTTTAAAATGGTCGAAAACACAAAAAAAAACAAAATTTGAGCAAAAACAAATTTCTTCTGTGTGTCTATGTGTCTGTGTGTCTGTGGTATTGTTTGTAGACACTATAACTTTCGAAAGACTTAATATATGAACTTGAAATTTGGCAGACGTATAAATCTCACCTATCCAAAGCGACCTATTGTTTGTGGGGTAAGTACGGTATCGGGAAGGGGGCAAAACTACCCTTTTTGCAAATTTTTATTTTTTTTGTTTTAGTATGTGATTAGTAGTATAACTGCGAGTATTATTCGTTCTTATAAAATTTCGGTACAGCAAACTGTTTAGAAGATATTAGCAAAAAAAGCGTCACTTGAAGAAAACAGTTTTTCCTAAATGTCTCCGAATATATTTAATATATTCAAAAAATGAAAATACATTCAGATAGGAAATAAAATTTCTCACAAAAAGTGTCTTAGAAAATTTATTCAAAATTTTGACATTTTCGAAATATTTCCAAAAAAACCTATTTTGGACCCTGCTCGTACGATTTTTTTTAAATTTTGGTATTATATAGAAAATCAAATTTCTGATCAGAAAGCACTGTTGTAATTGTTTTGTTAAGTTAATAATTTTCGAGTTATTTGGAAAAAACGATTTTAAAATTTATATATTTTTGCTAATATAACGAGGACCGTTCATCTTAGAAAAAATGTATAGAGAGGTTTTTTTTCAAACATTAGCGCCTATTAGCAAAAAATGGTTCATTTGCGTGGAAGTACATACTCGAAAAAAACAATTTGTTTACAATTACACAAGTATACAAGTATAAATCAATTGGCGAAAACGTATACTTACTTAAAACATCTACATGAATTGTGACATCAAAATGAAAAAACAAACAAAATCTTTATCAGCATCAAAATGCGTTTAAATTTTTACAGGCTCACCATCACTGCAAACGAATATGTTAAAACAAGCACTCGAACTATGCAAACTGTAATTGCTATTCACCGTTGCTATTGATGGCGTTTCCATAGCAACGAGGTGCGCTCGGATACAGTTGGCATAATCGAGGTTAGAAGCACTGATGCTTAGAGTACATGTTCAGATTGTTTCTTAGCCACTTCGACCAAGTTCATTAAATTTTAGCCGCCTAAATTTTCTGAGGAAGCACTGTGCGTCGTAGGGGACCAGGACTACCATTCAGAGTACAGGTTTCCACAGAGATACAGGGTAACCCTATTAATTGGGTATTTGCCATGTATTTATATTTTTTTAAATTGTATATTAATAGGTAGCATCTAATCCACAAAACCGCTGTGACAGCTAAAAAATTCGAAAAATGGAACATATTGGCCGTGACGTCAGGTGTCTTATAAATGGCCGCTTGTTTACATCTGGGGTCAGCCCGTCACGCGTCAGCCTCAGCTCGTCAATTTATGTTTGTTGTTTGCGTTCATTTTGTGACAAGGGAATTAAAATACGCCAAGAAAAAGTGAAATAGTTATGAGTTATGACTTCTGAAGGCATGTTCATTGTTATGGAATTTGTGTACAGCGACGAGCGGCTCAATGCGGCAGAGATCAGGAACGTAAAAGCAACAACATAAGTGAAATTTTTATAAAATTAACGTAGCACGTGGCATTGATAATTTGATCACAGTTGGTTGTTGGAAACATACTATGTGTAAACATAAAAATGTAAGAATCAAAAATGTACCCTAAACTTGACATTTATTTTAGAGATCAGAATAAATATAAATTGCCATTTATTTTCGGGGCTCTTGCGGCTCGTTTGCGGTCTGGCTAACAGTGGAATATATAACGAACAACGTCGCTCTTTATTATAACATTTCCCTGTATATATTTAAAACGCATATAATTTTTCATATGCCCTTCATGCTTTAACAAAATGGAAACTGAATGGTAAACACTTATAACCCCAAAGAGAATGATAAAACTTACAGTAAGAATTAAGATGATCTTCACAACAGAAAAACAAACTTTGCGATTTCGGCATATCACGTCTAAGGGCCTTAAACAACTTTTTCATACGTTGATAATCTCGAGGAACGGTTACAAAAATTTTGTTAGCTGTACTGACTGAAGTACTTTTATAACCACGTACAAAACAACACTTGTTTTGTTTTCTATACATAATTGTAAAACTACACAAATCCCTTTCTGGTGCGACTTCTTACACCGTCCTTTAAATAAACACCATACAAAAGCTTTTCCAATACAAGAATGATACTACACCATCAAACAGCACGCTCCTCGGTAATGTTTACGTGATATTTGACGTCACGAGTTGAATAACCTTGAATAGAAGCGTTTTGGCGGTGATTCCTAAGATTCGAATTTCAGACCTGAAATTCTCTACCCATAAATATTTTTTTTGTTTTTTTAACATGGCGTACGATATATATGCACTTGAAGATTCATTTTAAGTAATTTTCAAAAAAAGTGATAATACCCAATTTTTAATAGATGGCATGGTGTCGCCCAGAATTCCTGCTTAACTAGTTAACTAGTTCAATACACTACTGTTCTAAACGTAATCGAAAGGGCAAACCGACGTGGTACCCGCGAACGTTTTGAAAATGTGTTAGGTTTTGTAAATAAGGAAAAACCAATAACGTAGCGAGAGGGAAGGCAGAGGAGCAATTGCCCCCTCCCCCCAGGAACTAAATTATTTTGATAATGGAATAGCAGCTTTTTTACATTCAACAGTACAAACCATTGGTTTGTTTATAATAAACATTTTAGCAAATTAAACATTAAACTTTAAGTCACTCTTCTGGGTTTTTCTTGTGTTTGGTACTTTGCTTCCCCCAAGTTAATTTTCTGGCTACGCCACTGGTAAAAACAATTAACCATTTTACACTTTTTGATTTCATTTTAGATACACTCTTTAAATTCTTAGCAGCTACTACAAAACACACAAATTCCATTTCATCCAAAACGGACTTGAAGGTGAAAAGGATCGGAAATACTCGCTATTTTAGGTAAACAGTTTCCAGTCTGGCACCGTCGTTTCTAAGTCGGTTAGCGGGCACGGCGACGCGTGTTGATGTCTTGGGTGTAGCCCTGGGTGGGGTGACCCCGAGATGAGGATGACACCGAGGCGCGGTCGCCGAGTGCACTATGGAAATCAAGTAACAGTCAGAACCGGCCTCGGTTATCAGCTGGTTGCATCATCCGCGTTAAACGAGTTGGAGAGAGGATTCTCCTCTGGAAAATCTTGTTTAGAAACTGCGCGCAATTAATAGCTGGAATAACCAAAGTTTGGCAATAGTCAACTAATTAAATAGCTTATTAGCTTTGTCCCAGATATTTTCGCGTCTGCAAAACAATCAAATATTCCAAATTACGTAATACGTAAATTTAAGCCTATAAAAAAGGTATGGAACTTTGGCATAAGGCATAAAATAAAGTTTCGTCATAACTAATGGGTTGTGGGTTTGTTTCAAGTGCGTTCTGAAAAGCTACAGAATAATTTTAATCTTTACAACAAATACTTTCAGCGTTCATGTGATTATTGTGTTTTGGAAAAAAGGTTGCCACTAGTATAGACACTGACAAACTGACATACAAATATCTAACTGAACTTTCGATTACTTCAGCAATCTTTGTCGAAGACAGTACCTGTAAATCCTCTGGTCTCTGAGGTTGCGCGTTAGTCTTACCCAAGGCATAGGTTTTGTTAATGCTGAATAATGTGTACAAGTGTATATAATACTACAATAAAGGCATTCCCAGCGAACTGAGTCGTTGCTCTAAACTGGGAGGGCCAATTATAAAGAAAAAAGAAACCTCAAAAACATATCTGACATTATCTAGTTGTTTTCATAAAAAATCTGTTTCCATTGTTTTTGTAATCTTTGCAAAGATAATAAAACCTCTAAAGCCGGCCTTTATGGTCAATGGCATCAAATATCTGGCTTTGAACTCAAAGATAGTGAGTTCGAGTCCCATTTATGTAGACATAATTTAATCGTGCTATGAAATAAACCTCTAAAAAGTGTCTCACATGGAGGCGAAACACATTTTAAAATTAAATAGAACACCAAGGAAGCCAGGCGTCATGAAAATGGCGTGTGCTAACCTGATAAATCTAAATTTATCGATTAAAAAGACCTCCTACTAGACATACACGCACCACTAGGTAAAAGACTCCAAAATTGCTTTCAAAATATCATCTATTTCGAAATTTACACGATCGCTATTAAAGTTATTTTCTAAAAACTTATGTAGTATCTTATTAAACGACTGTAATAATATTTTTCTCTATGTAAAAGTATTATTTTGTCAAAATCAACTACGTGTTTAATTAGATGTGAATGTTCAGCTATTAGAGATTTATCTATCAATTGTAACCTACTCCTATCAGCACATCATGTCTTCTTTCAAACCGCCTACTTTTCTTCGATCTGGTTTACTGTAAGAACAAATAATTTTGTGACATCTTCACTTTATAAATTTAATTTATCCTTGGCAGAATACAAAAAATACACAAAAGTTAAAGAAGTGTAAAAGCTAAAATATAGTGCTTTCTAACTACCCTCTTTGTTTTTCCGAAAAACCTTGTACATACATAAAGCGAATATAATTTTGAAAAGAAAGTTAAACTACAATTGCTTTCTAACTACAACGTGAATTTCATGTCAGGATTTTAACTAGAAATGCAAAGAATATTCGGCCACTATTCGGTATTCTGTTTATTCGGCTATTTTTTAATGTTCGGTATCGGACCGAATACTGTCCACTATTCGGCCTAATACCGAATACTCAGTAGTTAATAAAAATAAAAACGCATTTCAATCTGTCTGTTTAGTAAGAGGGTGTGACATTATTTATTATTTAAAATCAACAAGAGGTAAATTATGGTGAATAAAAACCAGTTTTTCTGCGTTTGCTGGTAACAAGCCATTGCGTTTTTCTTCGTAGACTATGCCAGATTCCTAAAATAGTCTCTCACTATAGACTATAGACACTACTGCATGCAGTGTGATGAACAAACTTCATTTGGTTAGGCTCCTGTTTTGCTTATATAGACAACCAGTCGTAAGGGTTTATTGTATGATCGAGCCGAGCATGTTTCAAATAAAAATCTATCTCATTTGCAATTGCACTTTCCTCCATTGACGTATTGGCAATAACAACTTCGTTGAAACAGTTCCAGAATTTTTTCAAACATAATGTCATACCAATGGTATTAATTTGCTTATTAGATGGCGAAAAATCATTATCGAATTCGGAACTACTAGATTTATCACAACTAATTTTCAGAGCTTCTAAAAGAATATTTCATCTGGCTCTTTCCGTCTGAGCTGCCCTCAAAAAGTAGTTTTGAACCTCAGGTCAAAAAAGTGGCGACCAAGTATTTATCGTTCTCGTCAATATCAAACCGTTTTTCAAGCTCAGCTTTTATGTGAAATCTCATTCTCAATAAGTTGGGTGTCCTATTTGCAGTTTCTTCCCTTTCCAGATATTTTGCAATATGAAAATATGTGGTATAACTTCAGAAATGCATGAAAGGCCGGAGCTAGTTATTGTTTTAGTTATCTGTTATGTACAAGAATACGGCACGTTGCTGTTCTAGTAAAGAGGATTCCATTGTGTGCTAGCATCCTACACTAGTTGGTGGTCTGGCGCTGGCAAGTTAAGTTCTTGACGAATATAGATTTTAGCTTTTGTTACGCTACACTAGAGCGGCTAAAATGGGTGACAATCCGTTTCGCAGCAGCTATACCGTCTCTGATACTTCGGCTTGGGTTTTCAGCGATTCCTGGACAAATCGTTGCAGTGAATGAATGAAACACTCGGCAGAATCCTGTTGTGCCACTCGTACGCCTTTTATCATATTGCCTCTACTGTCGTTGGTTTTGAGGAATGTTCCATCGCTCTACAATTGCATTGAGCTCCTTATCTGCAATGTTGTCACCAGTATCTAGAGCAGTAAATGCCTTCATTGCTAAAACACCATGCTAAAGCATAAACTCCTGATACAACCAATGTACTGCGGTAAAGCTTAAGAAACTCTCGTTATTGTGCTGGTATGTTCACATAACAGGTGCTTTTTCCATAAACCTTCAAAAGAAACTCGTTTAACAAGTAAAATCGTTCCTTGCCTATGACAATCATTTCACCGATGAAGTAGCGGTATTTTTTATTTCTCGTCATTTATATCCCACAGCAGTTTTCTTTCAGATGTTTCGTTTAGAGTTAATTGTCTTTGTTGTTTTGACTAACTTGACGCACTGGCTACAACAGCATTATTGCTAGCAGTGTTTTCGCTTGTTGAGGGAACTGCAAGTATAGTAGCATACTATGTAGCGTGTTTAGTTTTGAGACGGTTTTCTAGAGAAGTTGTAGCTGCAAATATAGTAAATGAATAAGCATTAGCTTAAAATTTTTTACCCCCTTGCTTTTTTTTTCTTCTCCATATCATCAGCTGGAAATGGAGGAGTGTAGCCGCCCTATAATGACCTTTATTACACACAAAAGCTTTATGTATTTCGTTACAAACGGCTGATGTTTGGGGTAAACTCAGCACCTGGGATTTTTCAATGGATTTTTGAGTGCATGCTATCGCCATGTCAAAATTGCATAAATTACTTGGACGACATCATTCTTGGAAAGACAGAATATGTACACGACAGCCATCTTGATAAGCTATTACAAGTACTTCGTCAAAATAATAAGCATTCTTCTTGCATTGTTTCTTTCTCCTATTAACAGTTCCACAAAATAACAGAATTTATTTCAAAAATCGCTTGAATGCGAGTACGAATAACAAGAATTTGAAAATATGAATCCATGTTAAACCAAGTAGTATATAATCTAGTGCAAATCAGATATCCCCGTTTCAGTTTTAGTTTATTCGTGTTCATCCGCCACATTTTGCGAGAGGTCACACTACCACACTGACCATCGACCCAACCGTCGTCTAAAAAAGGCAAAGTCCAATTAAAACGACCAGTTCGGACGTCGAAAACTGCGTTTGAAAACAGCAGTGGCCCCAGGCGGTTGTCATGGGCGACCCCGACGTACGCGAAGCGCCGATTTCGGGAAGTTTTACGGCGGACACACGCCGGGAATCTGCTTGACCTCTGACACGGAGGAGCTACGCCCGAAGAGGACGGCGCACTTGGAAAGTGCCGTAACAGTGGCGAGACGGTCATATCTTTTAAGTGCTGCAATGCCTTACAACTTTTTATTTGAATAAAAGCACTAGAAATAATGTTTTACGTTTCGTCTGATTCCATTTAGTAATGTCTAATTCTGAGAGATTATATTTACTATCGCAATAATTACAGCGAGCACGAGTTTTCTAGTAATATATTTTGCATCAACTTTATTTGCAAAATATCATGATCAGAAATTTTTTTGACAGCCACTGTACTATTTTTAAAGAGTTTAAAATGACGTACAATTTGACATACAACTTAAGGTTGTAGCTAGAAAAATAAAGAAAATACGAATCTGGGCAGTTTTAGGTGGCGGACCCTGTATATCGCAGCCGCCATAAGACTCAAGGTTCGTTATCACTGTAAGCCACCTAGTGCTTTTATTATGTTTTTGCTGTTAGTTTTAAAAACCACAATAATTTAGTATTACAACAATGGAGTGATAATCTAAAGAAACTATACAACTTTATTTTTACGGTCATCCTGACTTCAAGGTCAATGCTATTTAAAGATGTTAGGTTTTGCCAACCACTTATTAGGCCGGGGTGAAATTGGTTTCTATTCTAGTAATCTTTACAAGTAGGTTTATGACAAGAGCAGGCAGTAGGTTTAAAAAGCTATTATTTTTGGTGTTCAAAAACAGGTATAAGTCTCGATTACAAAACCCCTTGTACCAAGAAAATGCAACAAGACTGCAAATTTTTGTGTTACCTACTTATATTACTTTAATTAGGGTTAGGGGCGCTGTTGTGTTTATAAATCGCAAGTACCTGAACAAAAGATTTTTATTCATCTTTTGGACGTTAAAAAAATTAAAATTAAAAAAAAAACTTGGTTAAAACCATGGAAAATATCGAATTTATTGAAACAAAACGAGGTCAGCCTTTGATTCTATATTCAGCATATGGGCTGGTGTTTTCGAAAAAAATAAAATAAGAACGGTACGTCGCTTTGGAGGTGCGGAGGTGATAGAAAATGCTGAGGAAGCCTGGTAACCAATAAAGAGAAAACAATAGTGTCAGAGAAATAGCACACCTGCAACTCTATCTGTGCTAAAAATGAAGTAGTGAACAAGCTGTTTGAGTGCAAAAAGAGAGTCAGAGAAGAACAGCTACCGGTTGGACAAATATGCGAACATACGAATATTATTGGTAGATATATTATTTTATCAGTTTAAGTTGTATTAGAAAAATTTGTCTGTTTTTTTAATCTACCAAAAAACTTTTTTGAGGAAGTTCAATCATAATAATTTACTAAGCTCCCTTTTTTAACAAAAAAAAATAGCCATTTGCTTAGTCGATGACCGAGATAAATGGCTATTAAAAAAAGCACATTATGATTGAACCAAAATTTACATTGAAAACGTTTTCTTTGTAGATATGGATATTTTTGCTTTATTATGACGGAACATATAAAATATAATATACATACAAAGAAAGAAACCTATTGCAATTAATAATAATAATTATCAACAAAAATTTAAGCATCAGAAATCAGGATGATGATAGATTTATGAAAATAAATCCCAAAAAAAAGTGTACACACAACGTATATTTTTTTATTCTGCGTAGGTACTTACAATCATATAATTATCATGATAAGAACTTTTATTTCGCCTGAATAATGATATTATATGAAAGGTAATTGGGGAAGCAGGCATGGATTTATAGTCCCTACCGCAGCACCGCAGCGAGTTACTTTTTCATTTAAAATCTATGCCTGCTTTCCCCTTTCATATAATCTCATAACTATCTAGTACAATAATTATTCATAATATTTTTCAACACATTTTGAGGTTATATTCTGTGCATAAACAAATTAACCTCATAAGGAGACGGTTTGATTCTATATAGCGATTCGAAACGAACGAGCGCAGCGCCACCGCAAATAACAGGACGAACTATTGCCGATTTGGCGGCAAATACGGTTTGAAGCAAAGATCGATTTATTGCAGTATTTGTAGGAAATTCTGGAAATTAGTTGAATAGTTTAGAAAATAAATGTGCATTTACTGAAATAATTACATTTTAACTATAAGTTTTAAAGATTAACAGAAAACACAAACCAGCAAAATTTAAACCTAAAAATGAAAACATCCAATAAAAAATATGTATCACTTCATATATGAATACTAAGGCAATTCATTCATTAACAAAAATAATAATATTTAATTTAAGATCAGTCTTGGATGTCACTCTGGAAACTATAAAACACATCATAAAAAAGAAACAACTTTAATATAGCGACAACTTAAACATGAAATGTAATATATGTATATGGCTAAATGTAATGTAAATGGTATAGCTAAAAATGCTTATTTGGTGTGATACTTGTTCCGACAAGTTGCCACCATGTCGGTGTATTTCATTTGTGGTAGCGATACTGTATCTACTAATTTTGAAACCACACCATACCTGCTTTTTATTTACTTTATTTAGAAGATTTTTGGTGTGATGTGATTAAATCCCTATTAATTCAATGTTCACTGTCTTTTTCATACTTGGGCTTAAGCTTTCTTTGGACCTACACAGAGAGCAGGACCCCGGTTCGAAGGAGTTTCTGTTATCAAAAATATAGAATCGCTTTTTAATGTACCTGTATGAAGTGCAAACGTATTTATCGCTAACCAAGTTCGACACAAAGTAAAGTGTGTGTTACTAATAAATAATGTTAAAGTACCTACATTTAATTAAAAACGTGCTCGACTAACTGATTGTATATCTACAATTACTTGTGGTGCTAGTGTACTATATGAATATGGCAGTTCAATTTTGAATTTGTTGGGTTAGAATATTTCATTTCTGCGTTTCCAGTTTATCCCTATGAATCAAATCGTCTCCTTGTGAGGTTAATTTGTCTATGATTCTGTGTCACTTAATATTTTTGTGAGATATTAAGTTTAAAAATTCGGCCAATTTATGTCAAGAGATTGCTATAATTACTATTAGAAACGAAAAACCCGCGCAAAGGTGTTGTTTTTTTTGAATGCTTGTTTAAACGTCATCAGGTATTAAAGAAAAAGAAGAACTTAGCCCGCGAAATAAGTTATTAGAGAGAAAATGTGTGGCTTCAAACGTCGTGTCGTGTAAATAAGGATGGTCAACTTTTTTTGTCCTCAGCGCGTTCCACAAAACGACATTGGGGTGGTGAACACTTTGGTTCTAAGAAGCAATCTCATTACTTATTCTGTACAATAAGTAGGTAAGTTATAAATATCTATATTGTCGTACAGTTGGTGAAATGCACCTCATCCAGGCTACCTGCCGAATACGGTTGGCAAAATGGGAAAGTTGGCGAACCGGGAGTTGGCGAATCAGCACTAAATCCATCCTAAACTATGAACAATAATTTAATTGCCTTAAATTAAAGTATCCCTTAAGTTGTAACACACTGTATGAAATAATAGTTTAATAATGAGCGTAAATCTGCCCACGTTTCAGGCAATCCCACCAGGGTTGTTAAATTACCCCACGCCCTGAAACCATATAACCGATTCCGTAGCCCGGCCACGCCGGATGCCGACTGAAAGGCGACCAAGGTCGAAAAGTATGTTTTTTTCGTGTATGTGCGCGCGTATGTGTTTATTATCGATTTGTTAAATTGTAATTTATGAAACGGTAATAATTCTACGGGATTTTAACTGCCAGGAAGCGGAGTCCTTCGACACCACCTGCCTTTTTTTGCCTTGCGCAACCAGAAAGAGCATAGACTGGTAACGGAACGATTGTACAGTTAACCTTTCGGATTTGGCAGTGACCCTTTTGCTTGGTAGCCGATTTGTACACAAAGAAGTGACCAGACGATATTGTACCACGTTTTTTTTTTATCTTTACAATTTTAGTGTCGTTGGCTAATGAAAACCTTCAGGCATTTCTGTTTTCGTATATCTCAGCTTGAGGCTTGACAACACACAAATGCTTTGGCGCCTTGACGGAGAAAGGACGGCAGAAATTTACAGTAGCAGCATATTCTTGTTCTATGATTGGCCTTTATTATCTATAATACCGCATCCTTTGAGGTCTTAAATTTGTGAGTAATCGACGATTAAAGTCACGTGAAGAATTTACATTTAAATCGACTCATTCCTAAAAGATTGGTCGAACCCACTATGAAATAATATAATATTAAGCTTTCTTGCTTCTGTTTTTGCCTTTTTGTGGATCGTTTTTGTAGCACATCATTTTCTTCTCAGTAAATTGTTTCCCTCGCACGACAAAAAAAATTGTAACTCTGGTATTGGAATGCTGTTTGTAGCATTTCTCAATCTTAGACCGCAAACTTTCGAGCTTAGCGTACCGCATGAAGATAAAATAACGTTTCCTTTTTCGTTGTAATAATAATAATAATAAGACTTTATTTAACCATACTATTGGGCAAAGTCCAGCGTAGCTGTTCCACGCAACCCAAAAAAATATAAACTTAGTTCAGTATAAGAAATAAACAAACTCGAAACACAGACAACTATAGTACCATGCTTTGAATATAATTACAAGCTAATGACTCAACCTATAATCATTTGTTTTATTGAAACTTTCTACAGAGCATATTTTAGTAAACAAATCAACAAATCATAGTATTCATTGTAACATTTTACAGCATTATAAATAAAAGACCGCATCTATAGGCAGGTTCGGAAGCTAGGCATTTATAAATGGTGGACATATCTAAGAGATAAATCAGTGCAATGCAAGCTGCGACGACTAAGAAACTTATCACGCAAGTATTTTGGCGAAGAGTATCGAAAAACACGAAACAAGAAAGTTGCAAGGTGGTAATGAAAAAATGATCAATTTTTAACCATTTAAGTTTCTGTATGTACTTACATGAGCATACATGAGCATACTTTTTTAATCCGAATATGGATCTGTATCAGTGATTCTGCACCTTCTGAAGCCTGTATTTATTAACGGCATCAATACAAGGAAAGTATACCATAAAACAATAAACTAAGTGAGGGATTACCAGAGATTCGCATAATTTTTTTCTAAGTTTAAAGTTGAGAATGAGATGATTAGATTACAAGAGCTTTAAAGTAACATAACATTTTTTAATAACAGAAGACATGTGATTTCTAAAATGAAGGTCATTATCTATACTTGAACCAAGACTTTTGATCCTTTCATATACAGGCAGTTGATTATGGTCCAAATGTACTTTAATATCATCAAAACGTTTTTGTGACGATTTTGACGCGAAATATACTACAGAACACTGCTGTTCAAGTTAATATTACTAGAACATTTACTGATGTTGCCTAGGTCATCATATCTAAGCATGCCCTCTCTATGTTCTGTGAGTTGAAATGGTGTAAAAGGCAAGTATCATCACGCCACGCAAGTTGAAAATTTGGGGAGTGTAAACTAAAAGCAAAATTGGTCCCAGGATAGATCCTTGCGGTACTCCCGACGTCAGTTTGCCGACATCAGACATTTCACCACCCATCAAGACTCGCTGGCATTTATTGAGCAAATAAGATGGGAATAAATTAATAGAAACCTCATCAAAACCGTAGTAAGTAAATCTACTACAAAGCAACACATGATCCAGTGTATCAAAAGCTTTCAAAAATCTAATGAAACCAAAAAACTTGACTTGCCCGCATCGAGGGATCCACCAAATTAGTCAACGCAGTTGTTGTACTGTAATGAGTACGAAAACCTGACTGGTTTCCGGGTATAATTTTAGCTTCACCAACATAATCATATATTTGTTTATGAAGAAACTTTTCACATACCTTAGACAAAACAGGCAAGATGCGCTGATTGGTCTCAAATCGGATACAGATTTCATTTCACCAGGCAAAGGTCGTATTAAAGCGAGCTTCCACTCGCTCGAAACGACAATTGATAATGTGAGCAACATAGTTGCAAATAAGAGGGCAACAGTATTTCAACATCTTAGAAGAAACGACGTAGTGTCCAACTGCATTTGATTTCAAAGCAAAAATAAGATTAGCAACATCTTCAAAGGAAATTAATTTAATATAAAATTCAGTATTTTCATTAAAAAGTTTGCTATCAAATTGTTTTACTTCATTGGAACAGTTATTGGATGGGAAAAATACCGACATAAAGTAGTCATTTATTTCATTAGCAGAGTATGATGACAGGACTTCCCACCTCGCTTGATGTGTAAATAATTTAGAGCTTCCCACAATGTTTGCTGGAAGCATTAATGCTGACTTGGTTTAAGTATGCAGTCTTTTCCTTTCCGATAGCGCTAACCGTCATTACGAAACTGCTTGTACTGAACCCAATCCTTCTTGAAAAACTTAAATAAGGAGCACTATTTTTGCAGTTGCTTTTTAACTTTTATGAATAACGTATCGAAGAGCCGATTTGTGCATTTGAATTTTAGGAACATAGATGAATAAGGCACAATATTATAATTTTCTGTATTTGTTTGTTTTGGCGGAACAGTGTTGCTATTATCTTATTCTTTCGGTGGCGGCGGGCTTTTTGGTTCCTTTTTATAAAAATTATAGATATTGTTTGACGTTTCGGCCCCTTTTCAAAACTTTAATTTTCTTTGCATCGATCTGTCTGCAGAGATGCACGAGATTTGTTTGTATTTTGCGGTGCTGCTTGCTTATTGTATGCTCCTTGGGTGTCACGTCAAACAACGCCTATAATTTTATAAAAAGGAACCAAAAAGTCCGCCACCACCGAAAGAATAAGAATAATAAATTTATGCTAATAATATAACAGCGCCTAAAGCGGTAGCAAAGCAAGGTAGCACAAAACAAGATTATACGGCATGTTTATGTGTTATCCTAGGTGCAACTTACCTTGAATATCTTGTGTGGCACGGTTACGTTCAAATATTCTTGTATGTCTTGGAGCTAATGTTTTTCACCCAAAAACATGACTAGGCTTGGTAAACTACTTAATGTACCCAACATTTTTTTGTTTTTAATTTATTCGAATCTTTTAGTTACCAAAGGTTTCTATAATAATTGTTGACAATAGTTAGATCTTGTAGGTACAACATATACAAGGTATAATACTTAACTACAGAACAGTGTGAAGAAAAGTTATACAAATCATTCACTCAGAGAAAAGTAGAACGCATTTCTTTTTTTTTTCAGTGTACAAATAATCTGCGCAAAAAATCTGCACTGTCAAATTCCAAAAAGAACGTAACGTGTTCTATCGAGGTAATCAGTAATGGATGTTCTCGGTTGTGTTTTAAGGTGGTTGTATAGGTTTTCAAAGAATTTGATCTAGGCTGTTTTTTCACTGTTGACTACATATACCTATTAGATATTGATATTTTTAATCGAGTAATAGATGAAACAAAAGATAATTAATTTACTTAGTACTAAAAAAATGGATTTGAAATTGAGAAAAGTGAAATTTTGTTCAGGCGTCAATCAAACATCGTTTGCTTGACATGCTCCAAATTGCCACAACATATTCTTCAATGCTCAATCTATCGATCGGTTTAAAAAATCTGACTGTTTTTATTTTAGTTTAGAAAAAAAACGTCTTTAAAAATACATTAATTTCAAAACATCATAGTAATTAGAAAAAAAAAAGTTTTTGAGATTTGTTCTCAGGGACACCAGCAGAAGCTGTTTATAGTTCGATTCGTGCAAAAAAAAATTACATTTTGTATTTTATTTCCTAAAAATTTATGAACAAAATTTGGAACAGATAACAGTCACGCCCTTTACCAAGTACCTCCTACCTCTCCCTGGGGGGTAGAGGTTTAGAACCAATACAAGTATTTACGGTTTACAATGCCCATAAWCTTTTGTTATCTCGGTTTATCATTGGTCATTACAAMTCTTCAAAGMTATCCACCCAATTTATCAKCTGTAAAATGTTTTTGCCGTTGATGCTTGTGCTGGTATTTACCGATTACGTACTACATTTATTGCAGTATTGTTACGAATTTTTCCACTATCTATGCTTGTGAAATAATTAAATCAATTATGCTAGGTACAGATATAAGTCGCCCTCACAAGTTAGCTTACAAGTTCCCTTACCTAACGCAAGATATGTAAATTCGACTGGTCAGCATTCTTACAGTAAAGTTAAAATGTTACCAATACACTACGGAAAAATGATAGCATATCTTTCTATCTTTTAGGTGTTGGTGTTCATTAATTTGCATCTTGTAATTATAGTAGTGTAGAATAATCACAGCAAGACAAAACCAGCGAAGTTTTACTTAGCTCTCCGGCGTAATAACAGTTTTAGAATAAAACTGTTTCAAATGCGGTAGGTACTTGACATTTTTATAGATTTTGTTCAAACTCCTTTCGAAAATTGTTAATAACAGGAACGTATAACGTCCTAATAGTAGACAAACATAAAATTAAAAAAAAGTGTAAGGTACAATAAAATAATAAGCATATTGCCAATAAAATCTTTATTTAATTTAAAATATTTAAAATCCAGTAATGTTAGCAATTTTATTGCATTATACTAATTAATTGTTGCGAAAAGTACATTTTTTGTCTATTAGCGACATAACATTTCCACGCTGATTGTACTGTTTACACCACTATACTTTTACTAATTTGAGGACGGTCGGTACCTTTACCACATTTGTGTAAGATGGCATGGCTAGAAATTAGGGGTAAAATAATAAATGTAAATCTTGCTTAGGTACAACTAAATAGCTTTTAATGCATGAACTTTCTTGGAAGAAGGCATTAAGCACCAAAATGAGTCAATAAAGCCGTAAAAGGGTTTTCAAATACCCTAGTCACCGGCCACGATACCTAATTTTACTATATAATAGGATTAAAAGTAGAGTACCTGAAGAGTATCTGAAGGTTGTTAGCTGACATAATATAAAGAATTTCTGGAGGTTTTGGGTTCAGTTCATTTCGCGAACGGATGTGCGTAGTGTCATCTAGAATTGAAAGTGAGTGGTGTAGTAAACTGTTATTCTTTATTTACAATGAGTGCAAAAAGCCGTACACCATATTCAAGACAAAGAAAAATTGGCAAAGGATCCCGGCATATAAAAAATTTGCAAATAAAGTTACGGTAAGTTTAACATAAAACATAATAATAGCCCCTTTTTATATTTTTCGATTGCTTTTATTGCACATTTATAATATCATGTTTATAGGACCAATTTGTCGTGAAAATATTTTGTTCATTTTGGGGGAAAGTCCGTGATTATAAAATAGTAAGTAACGCCTTGTGGTATACTTTAACGTGAAACCGTACTATTAAAATTTAATGATACATTTTCAAAGACAAGAAACATTTTCCGGTGTCATCTCGCGGCCAAATTGTTACCAGAAAAATGAGGAAAAAATTGACATGAACTCTTACTGAAACATAACTTTCGCGAATGGCTTTTTTACATGATTTCTTTTTATGTAATATTTTTGTATAACCAGTTCGCCCAGATTCGTGCAAGGTTGATTCACTTGTGCGAGATATATCTGCGTGCAGTCCTTAGCGCTGAATATGTGTTGATGCTTGGAACTGGCTATAATTGCATAATGCATACATCTTTGTCCATCATAGTAACAAATGAGATACTATTGTCCGTATATCTATGTTTTGCAGTTGATTTAGTTACTCTGTATGTAGATAAATCGGTTTTAATTTCAAAAAATACCGAAGGTCTTTCTCCTGAGCTAGCTACCTTTGCTACATTAGTTTCTTTTAACTGATATTAATCATAATAATATTTTACAAAAACAACCAGATAAAAACAGTCAAACACAATTTAGTTTAGCTAATGACGATTTTAGTAAACATCAAAAGAACAGTTAGTAATTGTTATATGTTACTTAACATGCATAGAAAAATACATTTTTTTATTTTTTTTTACAAAACTATTAGTACCCAACTGTGACAAATAGCATAATGGTAAATACGTTCTCTTAAAAAATACTTTGTAATTCAAACTCTGTAAGCAATTGAATGTAACAGGACGCGACTACTGCGACTTCATGTCTATTTCTGACTTGGCTTGACCGGGTCTCTATGAATACTTTTGGAAAGAAAATGTTCATCACAATTAATATCATTTCTCGAGAATTGCATGCTACTTGAAATTAAAGATCAACGTATTCCTGGGAGTTTGAAGGTGCGCGAATTAATAAAATGTCATTGCACTTTTGTTTTTTTTATTCGTTCTTTGTTTTCGATCTGTTTGTGCACAACATTGTAGGTGTCATACCTATTGTATTACGCTTCTGTCTTTAAAACCTTCCTGGACACTAAGTAATATATAATATATACGATCCATTCCCCTCACAATAATTACGCCACCAGAATAAATTGCCTTCAACAGTTGAGAAAATTAAGAGAAATTCGCTTTGCTTTGCGTTCAAGATTCTATAAAAATGCTTCATTTGTCATAATATTTATCATTAAACAATTAAATATAATCTCCTATTCCGACAGCTTAAGTTACGTCTAGATAAGCACCGTTATTATAAAGTGATTATTTAAAATTTGTATACTGTTAAATGTAACATATCTCGTGCAGATTATCCGTAAACTACTCGGGCTCTGGGAGCCCGTTGCGGTTGTAAAAGTGCAATTCTCAACACTGCTTGGTAGTAAAACGAAAATGGGTTTTATTGTCTGTGTACCATTCTGTAGGTACCTGAACACGGAAGGGTGTACTAGCCCACTTTTAACCCGATCTTATCTTGAGTGGGCGTTTACTTCCCAAATATTGCGTTCACAGAACTATCAGCGCTTCCTGGTGGAATTTAGGTTTCAGTAAAAGGTGTACCACCACCTTAAGGTATCTGATTAGCTGAAACTTGTTTCGCCTCATTGATACAGCTGTTTTCTAGTTTTGATATGCTGCTTATGCATTAGTTCATTAAATAAAGAAAGAGAAGAAGAGCTTTCTCTATTTCTCGAAATAACCTTTAGTTCGTATACAAATGACCTTAGCGATGAATTAGAAAATAACATAAACAGTTCCACCAAATCTATTTCCATAAAAAGTTCTAGCTCAAGCGAAATTCAAGAAGCCATTAAGTATCTGAAGAGTAATAAAAAATACAGATTTTTCGAAAATTATTTAACAATATTCTACATCTTACATATTAGCCACCACTAAAATTTGCACAAATTATTATGATTTCCAGTCTGGTAACCCTAAACCAAATTAGATCCAATATTCAGTATTGTCTGGTTTATTAGAAAAACTACTCGTTACGAGAATTCTCCAGAATAGAATCCAAGAAAACCACAAGCCGCCAATCTGGATTTCGTCATCACTACTCAATATTACAACAGTGCCATATGATAATACAACGTTAGATAATAAAAAGTATTCTTCTGATGTATGCCTTAAAATGAWCAAGTTATTTGATAAAATATGACATCGTTATCAGAAGTCAAAAATTATTTCCACTTTACTTCCTACCTCTTAATCGAATCCTATTTAAACGATCGAATTTTCAAAGATAGGAATCCCCCAAATTAGAAAAATTCATCCTGGTGTTTCATTAGGGAAGCATCCTGGATCTGTATTTACTACATATGTTGCCGCTAAAGTGCACAAAATTGTTTCATTTCTCATATTTCGGCGTCCCAGTTTCGTCCGCGCAATGGCGTCACACGCTAATATATAAATTTAAATTTAATGCGGGGTTAMTCGCGGGTTATTAGGATATAGTTGTATAATAATTATTATAAGGATTTGTGACCCTCCAAGTTACACGCTTTTCTTTATTTACCTGTATATGCATCTTCGTTTCAGTTGTTTTAAAACTATCAGTAAATTCATTTTTTATTTTGTGGTCCTTGATTTCTACTTCTCGTGTCAAAAGAACACTGTTAGTCTACATCATTTTGAATTAATATAGCCCAAACACTTGAGAGCAAAATTAGTCAAAAATGTTAGTGATTCACTTTCTATGCCAGTGGGCCAAAGTGTGGATGATTCCGTAATATTGGCAATAAATGAAGATCTAACAGTATAGCTACAACTCAACAAAAACATGTAGGAACGTAAGCTTTTGGCCGCAATTGCAAAATCGTCAAAGAAAGGTCAATAGTAAAATAAAATTATAAAATAGCCGGTCATGCTAATAAAATTATCGACCTTCTAAAAGAAGACTACCCTCCTGTAGAAGATTAAAAAAGCAATAGCCCGGGGGCTAGAGCGTGGTTCTATTTCCTCTCCAGTTTCGAACTTTATACTATATGTATTATAAAATGCGTAAAAAATCATATTTTCTCGCTTGTTGAGCACAAGTTTGTTTCATTACACAAAAGTATAACAAAAATAAATATTTTTTTCTGTTTTTTCTAGAAATTTACATTTGGAGGTATTTATACTGCAGACCAAAATATGTACAGGGTGAGCAAATAAGAGAGGTGGCCGGTCATATCTCATAAACCAGTAGCCCTAGAGCTTTGAGCTAAAAAAATTTTTAATAAATTGGCCAAGAGAAATCGCTGGAAAATATTTTCGAGTTTGTCAAGTGATCGCTAGAGTGGTACCTCCAAATTACAAAATTAATGTTTGTGTCATTTTTAGCCTAATAAATGTCTGCGGTATTAAACATTTTAAGATTGTTTGGCCTAAAATCTACCATTTTGGTTTAGAAATTTTTTTCGTTAAATGTCGAATAAAGGAGTGGGGGCAGGTGAATATTAATATAGAAAATCGCTAATATTTCAGGTTTGGCTTGACCGATTTCAATGGACGAGGTGTCGTTTTCAAGAGCTTATGTGCCCTTATAAAAAGCAATTTTAAGTGTCACAACATAGTTTGTGTGTTGACCGCAAGTGGGCGTTTTCTGAAGTTACTACCTAAATATCAATGTTTCTCGAAATTCTTAAATGCAAAGCTATAATGCTATTTACTTTATTAAATGAACAATTGAATATAGATTAAGATGGTGAAAACTACAATGGTGAAAACCATTTAAAAAATTCGAGAAAAATCGAAACCGCCCTCTTGGCGGTCAACACAAACTATGTTCTGACACTTAAAATTGCTTTTTATAAAGGCACCTAAGCTCTTGAAAGTGACACCTCGTTGGTTGAAATCGATCAAGCCCAACCTGAAATATTAGCGATTTTCTATATTAATATTCACCGGCCCCCCACTCCTTTATTTGATATTAAACAAAATAATGTTTTAAACAAAAATGGTAGATTTCAGTCCAAACAATCTTAATTGCTGGAAAATATTTTCGAGTTGGTAAAGTGACCACTAGGAGGCGATGTGGCACCTCCAAATTACAAAGTTAATGTTTATATTTATATAGAAAATCGGTAATATTTCAGGTTTGGCTTGACCGACTTCAACGGACGAGGTATCATTTTCAAGAGCTTATGTGCCTTTATAAAAAGCAGTTTAAGTGTCAGAACATAGTTTGTGTTGACCGTCAAGAGGGCGTTTTCTGAAATTACTACCTATATATCGATTTTTCTCGAATTTTTTAAATGGTGCAGTTTTCACCATTGTAGTTTTCATCATTTTAATCTATATTCAATTGTTCATTTAATAAAGTAAATAGCCTTATAACTTTACATTTATAAATTTCGAGAAAAATTGATATTTAGGTAGTAACTTCAGAAAACGCCCTCTTGCGGTCAACACGCAAACAATGTTCTGACACTTAAAATTGCTTTTTATAATGGCACATAAGCTCTTGAAAACGACACCTCGTCCGTTGAAACCGGTCAATCCAAACCCGAAATAGATTTTAGTCCAAACAATCTTAAAATGTTTAATACCTCAGACATTTATTAGGCTAAAAATGACACAAACGTTAATTTTGTAATTTGGAGGTACCACAGCGCCCTCTAGCGGTCGCTTTACAAACTCGAAAATATTTTCAAGCAATTTTTCTTGGTCACTTAAGAAATTAGGGCTACTGGTTTGGAAATGCAACTAATTATTTTCTTGTAAACAAACATGTCATTGAGCATTTCGGGAATAAAAATGGCGAGTATACCTTAAATGATCTAAACTATCACGTCAGATAACGTGACCTAATGGGCGGCACTGCCGAACATTGGCCGATATTTTCTAGTTTGGTAATTATTTATTTTTGAATTAACAGCGAACAAAAGAAAGCGATAAAAGGTTATTTGTCTTAAAGTCTACCACGTAGATTACATTTTTAATATTTTTGGGAGATTGTAAAACAGGGAATTAAACAGATAGCAAGCTAAATTTTCTTCTCAGATAAAGCGTAATACATTCACAAATATCTGGAGAAATCTTATTGATTTATTAATTGAATTTGCAGATAAGAAATCACATACACCTGCTTGATACGCTTTTCACTAAATTCATATCAAGCAGTGTAACGAAAATTACAAATCCATCAGAAATACTAGCGTTTTATGCAACATTTCCGTTTGTAATACCCGTCCCATACATTTCCTAATTGCCCCTTTGGCGGGCGAGCGTCATTTAAAAATCGACCTTGGATTAATTTAAATTACCTTTTAAACGTGCTACCTGTTCTTCTGTTCGACCTATTACAGATCCAGAATCAGATAAGTTGTATTTATTAATCCGTTGGCAGATATATGAGACTATTTTTTGTTATCGTGTAGTTTTATCATACTCATTTGATCTACGCGCCTTTGCCCTCTAGATTTAATTATATGGGTAGCTATACATGGCATGGAGATCAAAGAAAATGTTCGTCACACTCTGTGGATGCCTCGTGTTTGTTTACAAATTACGCAACACCAAAACTGGAAGCTGCATCTTGATAGCCGGGACGGATTTAATAAAGTCGTTTGGCCAAATTACTCCTCCGATAACCATCGCGGTAACAAAAGCAAAGAATCCATCATTCGTTATTAGTTAATTATCGAGGAGGCGATGGCGTCCTTTGTTGTTTTGACAAGCAATTTTTAAGAGAACAGGTGCATTAGAGAATTCCGGCAGCTACWTCACACCATATMGGCGAAATCAGTTTTATGATCATAATGAAAGATTATGATGTGTTTATGATGTTCACCGTTGGGAAATCAACGACTAATGAAGGCAGATAAAAGAATTTATTACGTTTTCTGTTCTGGTGGTGTCAGGTTGGTGCCTCTGTAAGAGAAAAGAGAAGAGAGAGAAGTTCTCAAAGTGAAAATAAATTTCGATACTTCTGTATAATATTTAATAGAACTAACGGTCGTATTAGATTATAAATCGTGTTGTAAGTAAGAATTTAAATGGCAATGACATCTGTCAGCGTTACACTGACATGATGACAAAGCCACCCAGCTGCCATTATGGTATCTACTTCCTAAAGGAAGTGACCTGTAGCCTGACAAATTGGCATGTACCTATATACTTCAATTTGACAGCAGGCCCCTACGGCACAGATAGATCTATTTCACTGTCATTATAGCTCATCAGTACAGTTTAGGTCTAGTGCAGATAGCACGGCATAGAATTGATTTTACCTATATACCAAAGGATTGGTAAGATGTGAGTAAGAATTTAGATGGCAATGCCATCTGTCATCATGTCATGTCATCATGTCATCATTATGGGATCTACTTCCTAAAGGAAATGACCTGTAAGCCTGACAAATTGGCATGCACCTGCATATTTCAATTCGATAGCTGCAGGCCCCCACGACACTTTTTGCAAGCGGGGAAGAACCGTTAAGGCAGCTTTGTCATCATGTCACTGTAATGCTGACAGATGGCATTGCCATATAAATTCTTACTTACATCATACCAAGCCTTTGGTATATAGGCAAAACCAGTTCTGTGCCGTGCTGTCCAGACTAGACCTAAACTGCACTGATGAGCTATAATGATAGCGAAATAGATCTATCTGCAGTTGGTTGCGGTGCAGACAGCACAGCATAGACATGCTTTTTAATGTAAATCTTGTTGTAACGGGGATGTTCGACCTTTTCTGCTTAAGGAATACTCTTTATATTTCAAACCCAGCTTTTAATTTTCCCATATTTTCGTTCAAATGGGTTTAGAAATAACGGCAAAAAAATAAAAAAATCGACTGCACCTCTTGTTTTAAAATTTAATAACAAAACGAATAATGCTTGTTTAGTAAAATTAGTATTGGGGATGTATTGTATAAAGTCTAACAGCTTTGTTAATTAATTATGATTAATCCGTCTTATTACAAGGTGTCCACAATTTACTTTTTTCAAATTTAAGTCTTTTTTTCTTATTTTAAATTGCAACCCCTATTTATTTTTATATCATTCGCTACGAAATAAAAAACGAACACTGTTTTATAGTACAACCCTAGGTCAAWTCCTGACATATTCGGAGTTATTTGCCAAAAACTCGTTGTGTCAAGAGTTGCCAAGGCAATTTTAATAAATAAAAATTGATGTTGACTTTGAAAAACATTTATTGATTTTTTTAGACACAAACGAAGACGATAACGAAATGATGTTGTTTGCATGCACAATTCGCTACTGCATGTTTTCTACAGTGGTTGGTGGTCCTTGGTAAACAATTTCCTTCACATAGCCGCACAAAAATCTAATGTGGTTAAATCGAGTGATCGGGGCAGGCTCCCTAACGTGTCTGGAGTAATGTGCTGGGGCTCCATCGGGTTGCAGCCACATTGCATTCCTGACTGTTAATGCTACATTTTCACAAAGAGTTGGCAGACGATTGTGTAAAAAATCTAAATAACGATCTCCATCCATTTAACAGTCCGTTAAAAAATAGGTCCCAATGACATATTCTGAAATAATACCTCCCCACGCATTAATTGACCATCTGTGTTGGTGGCCAATCTGTCTAAATATCTTAGGATTGCGGTCAGAGTAATAGTGGTAGTTGTGACGATTTACATATCCATTTTTATGAAAAGTGCTTTCATCGGAAAACAAAACGGTCAAAAAAGGTATAATTTAGCCTAATTTTAGTTAGGCCCAGTTATAAAAATTGGTACGTCTTTGAAAATCGTTTACAAAGAGTTCTTAGTGAAGATGAGTATGATGATATGGATAGAAATGATGTTCTTTAAAAATTCGTTGGACGGTGCTTTCGCTCACACCTACCGCATCGGCAACTGCTTTTTGACCGACGAAAAGATTTTTCTTAACACGCAATAAGATAAGCAACTGATTCTTTTCCGTTCAAGCCGGTCTGTTTCTTATTGGTTTTGGATAGTCTATATCTCCTGATTGTACAAATCTACCGAATAAATTTTGCAGACTCCTTTTGTCTGGATGCCGTCGCTCTGGATAACGCTGTGCGTAAACTCGACTTGCCAAAAAACAGTTTCTTTGACATTCTCTCAGTATGAAAATCATATCATTAGGCAAAGAAAAAGGAATCTGTTTAGCATTCCTGGACTTAGAGAAAGCATTTGATAACATCCGTAGAAAATTGTTCTGGGAAAGTGTGAAGAAAAGAGGTATAAATAATAAGCGCAGAAAAAGCATAGAGTTTATACAGCGACACAAAAAATTATGTTAGAACAAACAGTCGATGGATTAAGGCAAGGGGGGGTGTTAAGCCCAACACTGTTTATCGTGGTAATGGACGATATATTGTGGGAACTACACAACAAGGTTAACGAAGTCAAATTAGGGTATAGAAAATTAAAGGTGATAAAGCTAGCAGAATACGCATTTGCAGATGACCTGATGATCTGTGCAGAACATGAAGAAAATGAACAAAATGTAGAGTTGTGGGAGAATGAACTAACAAAACGTAAAATGTTAATAAATACGAGCAAGACTAAAACAATGGTCATAGGAAAGGATGACAAAAAGATAGACATAACAATAAATGGGAAACAAATAGAACAGGTTAAAAGTTTTAAGTAGCTAGGAGTTACAATACAAAGCAATGGAAGTATGAATGAAGAAATAAAGAATCACTAGTGCAATAAAGGTGTATCACTCACTAAACTGTTTTGTGCAACGGTCATCCGACAATTTTGTTTTTACTGAGTAACGCAGTTTCAAAACCTTCAACCAAGACAATTTCCTTCAAGGCCTACGAAATACGAATCTTGCTAGTTAGTTGTTTGAGTTCATTTTGTGACAAGCGAATTAAAATACGCCAAGAAAAAATTAAATACTTATGAGTTATGACTTCTGAAGGCATGTTCATTGTTATGGAATTTGTGTACAGCGACGAGCGGTTTAACGCTGCGGAGATGAGGAACGTAAAAGCAACAGCATAAGTGAACTTTTTATTAAATTAACGTAGCATTGATAATTTGATCACAGTGGCTTGTTAGACACATACTATTTGTAAAGATAAAAATTTAAGAATAAAAAATGTACCCTAAACTTGACATTTATTTTAGAGGTCAGAATAAATATAAATTGCCATTTATTTTCGGGTTTGTTGCGGCTCGTTTCGAGTCTGGCTAACAGTCGAATATATGGGGTACAACGTCGTTCTTTATTATAACATTTCCCTCTATCAACTTAAAACGCATATAATTTTTCATATCCTCTTCAAGCTATAATAAAATGGAAACCGAATGGTAAATACCTATAACCCCAAAAAGAATAATAAAACTTGCATTAAGAATAGATGATCTTCACAACAGAAAAACAAACTGCGATTTCGGCATATCACGTCTAGCGACCTTAAACAACTTTTTCATACGTTGATAATCTCGAGGAACGGTTACAAAAATATTTTGTTAGCTGTACTAACTGAAGTACTTTTATAACCATGTACAAAACAACACTTGTTTTGTTTTCCATACATAATAGATGCATGTAAAACTACACAAATCACTTTTTGGTGCGACCTCTTACACCGTCCTTTCAATAAACACCACACAAAAGCTTTTCCAATACAAGAATGATACTACACCATTAAACAGCACGCTCCTCGGTAATGTTTACGTGACACTTGACGTCACGAGGCGAATAACCTTGGATAGAGGCGTTTTGGCGGTGACTCCTAAGATTCGAATTTCAGAGCTGAAATTCTCTACCTACAAATATTTTTTTTGTTTTTTTAACATGGCGTACGATATATATGCGCTTCAAGATTCATTTTAAGTAATTTTCAAAAAAAGTAATAATACCCAATTGACTTTTGCCAGTGATGTCAATTATTTGTTTTTCAAATCCACCTTCAATTTTTAATCATCAAAACAGCCATTGCAATTCTTGGCACAACAAGTTAGGATTTGACCTAGGGTTATATCATAGAAAATATTCGTTTTTTTATTCCGTATTCAATGATATAAAAATAAATAGGAGCTGCAATTTAAAAAAAAAGAAAAATAAGACTTCTGAATTTGAAAATATTGTCAGTAAATTGTGCACATCTTGTAATAAGACGGATTAATCATAATTAATTAACAAAACTGTTAGACTTCGTACAATACATCCGCAATACTAATTTTACTAAACAAGCATTATTCGTTTTGCTATTAAATTTTAAAACAAGAGGTTATTTCTAAACACATTTGAACAAAATATGGCAAAATGTAAACAACCAAAATATTAACCCAATGGACACTAAAAAAATATATCATGCAATTTAAAAAATATGTCATTATGACGTCACACCCTGTATAAACAAAAATAGTTTCTTAAAATGCGCCATGTGATATAATACAATCTCACAAAGTATTAAAATTTAAACTTAAATAATAACTGAGCTACAGAAAACGGGAGCTGAGATGAAGGACCCGTACAAACATTTATTTTAAACACATAATACCAATCGTCGTGTGGGAACATTAAAAACTGCGTTTGATGCTGTTACATTCTTAAACTACATAAGTACTTCTATTATTATTCATGCTGAAAATGTTCAAACGTTATTGTCATAATTACAAAAATACAATAAAAACAGAACAAAATTAAAGAGAAATGGTTGAAAACTTTCTTATCTTACGTTTTTACTTACTTATTTTGTTTAAAATATATTATGAAAAATTTGATGTACTGATCTTGAAAAACTAATAGTAATGGCTTAAATATTATCCCTACTAACGATCTTAATTTGATAAGCTGATTTCCAACTCGCCTTGAAACGATCCCTATTCCCTAGCTTTATTAATTTTCGACTGTATCGAATAAACTGCAACACAATAACGGAATGCAAAGTGTGATATCAGATAAAAACAACAGCTCGAAGGAATGCAATATCGTTTACAAATAAGCTGAAACGCGATACGAAAAAAAATCAGCACGTTCACCATGCAATCGATCAGGTGCCATTAAAAATATCCGGAAGGCAACCAGTATCAGATAAGTGCATCGAGACAAAGCCGCATTCGTTACACTTTAATTACCGCGAACAATTTGTCACTTATTATTTTCCTGCTCCCTGCTCAGTTAATTATCGGCATTTCATACTACGGCCACACCTAACAGATCTATAACATTATTTATTGGTAATTATTATTAATTATGTAATTTGAAATAACTAGAAATGGGCACTGTAATAGTCGTTCGATACATATTTATTAAGCAGGCCGTCGACGAAACGAGATAACAAATAGCTTTATGTTTTCAGCGCCGTCCACTTCGATTGTGTCAAAACACACAGCCAATTCAACAGGTGTTTATTCAGTTTATCGCGACAAGCCGTGACCAACGTGACTGACCATTTGAAACTGTCTGACCACCCGGTCAGTGATTGTCTTGAAAAAGTATGGATTTGTTATTGTTGTCGTGGACGCGTCATACCTTTAGTTTTGGGATTTTGTGGTACATTCTGTGCATTACTACTGATGACCAGTACCATCTAACGGTGCCAATAAGACAACACTAGTAACGAGTACACGCATGCTCGTACCCAGCTTTTGGTTTAGAGGGGGGGGGGGAGCAAGCAGGAACGTCCTGTAGAGTATAATTCAACATAAATAGAAATAATAAATGTTTATAAAATATAGGTACTTAAGTAATTAATGAAGTATTTATTCCACGCATAATCTTCGTGGATTTTCTGCAAGGCGACTTAAAACATCTGTGAAATAAAGACCCAAATTATTTATATGTTTTCTATGTGCACTGATCATATAAAGCCCCTTTATTACTAATTCAGTTATTGATGAACTCGGTTAGGTGAGGAGCATTCAGTTGCATCGCTCTCGCGTTTAACAAAAGATGAGTTGATACATTTTGTTTGGGAGAATAAAAATCCGTGATCCACATAATGTAAAATGATATCATACGAAGCACCAAGGGAACATAAATACACCTTAAAAGTTCTACTAATAGGACTACGATTTTTGGTTCAGAATTAACACATGTCAAAGACTAATGCATTAACCGATGCGCTTTTAGTACAGTTTCAACTTCTCACACTAGAAGCATTAGAATAATTTAAAGCTATGTATAGGTGCTAAAGATACAATTGTAGTAATTTTTACTCCCCAGGGAAAGAGACTCGATGGAAAACTAACATTATTAAAACTCAGAATGGCAAATGCCGCAACATTACCCGTCAAGCCAACCTTCTAGATCGCCACTGCATTGCTCTCAAAAATTAACCGACTACTTAATATTTTAACCAAATTAAGCTTCATTTAAATAAACTGAAATATATTTAATTGCATTTTTAACAACATTTGATTTGATTTGATATATTAAATATGTTGATTTCATAAACGTGAGTTCGGATGGATTTTTAGTTTTTTTTGTATTAATTGTTATAATGTATTGTAAATTTAAAAATTTGGTACAAAAGTTAGAGTTATCACCGAATATATTACAGATTCTGATGTGATTCCATATAACAGTAGTTAGTTGAACAATCTTTATAGGAAAAGCTAGAAGAACTGAACTAAGCAGAAATCGTGTTATGACTCATCTTGACCAAGATATACTTTTAAAACTATATCCGCCCTAAGACAACGATTCGTAACAACAAGAATGCTGAAGTTACGGCTTCAAAACGCACATGGCATCGATTAAACTTGGAAACCATTTGACAACGACTTATTAGAGAAGGTCATTTGCAAGGGTCAAATATAAGTTCTGGATTAAAATTGTGAAATACACTTGCCTATAAATTTTACTGTATTTACAATTTTGTAAATAAGACAATTTTTAGGTGTACACACATAATTAATCAGCTAAAATGTTTGGGAAATTGGAAGGGCCCAGAGTTGGCAACCCAGGTCCAGAGGGGGCAGCTGCCCCCCCATGCCACCCCCTTCGTTACGCCCATGAGTACACGAGTAAGAGCCCTTTATGTAAATAGGAAGACCTAATAGAAACGTTGTCTCATTGAAAATATTCAGACAAATGTAAAAACACTGAACTAATAGGTACTTATTTACAGTACCCTTTAATCGACTAATACCATAACTGTTTCTTTTTTCAACCTCCGATGGGTTGTAAGATAATATCCCCTTAACACAAAAAATGTTATTAAAATTGAGTAGTCAGTCTTACTTACAGTCGCCAAAACAATTGAAGCATTTGTCATATAGAGATTGCGGTTGCTAAATAACAACTGAAGTATCGATAATTTGTACATTCGATACTTTTGCTTGCCAGTATCGATACTGAACGATACTATGTCAACATACACGGAATATCGGCATTTCTATTCTATTCTATATTTCTGTGCATTTATATTTTGGTGATACTAGCTAAAAGTGTAAATTTAGGCTTAAGCTATTTTTATTTACTTACAATTTACAAATGTATAAAAAGAACTGACAGATTCTGAAACAATATAAATCACTTGTGTATGTCTGTTTATCAGTCAAATCAAAATCATGCTAACAAGATGTTTTAGTTGTCTGGTAAATTACTGCAGTTACCCACAATTATTTACATTAGGTCTTTATTATAAATTGTTCCAAACTGTACGGTTCAATTTAGGAATGACCATAATCGAGAGGCACTATTATGGTTACTAGGTTACTATAATACAGTTTACATTTATATACTATATCGAGGGCGCCATATCAGAAGGGCGTAACATAATATAAACAAAGTTCGGTTTTTGGATTGTATGGAACAGAAGGGATTACTCATCTTGTTTCAGTATAAACAAAACTTAAATCTATAAAATAGATTTTTAAACAGTTTTTTTCATTTCCTTAAATTTAACTTTTTGGCTCTTACGCCCTTCATCATTACGCATCATATTGCCCTCGATATAATATTGTTGTTTTGTATTTTTAACATTTAAGGCATAGACGCCGTCATGAATGTTGATACCAAATATCGATACTATTAGGTCTTCTGATTCGGTACCGCATATAACATCGAGCAACCAGTATCGATACAAATTATCGATATTGGGTTTCAGATATCGATATTTCGATGCTATCGAAGTACTGTTAGCTCCCTAATCGTGACACAGGCTTTTAGATGCTTTTTTCAAAGAACTGTGCCGCTAACTCGGCCAAGTCAGTGCTGTTCCTGCTATTACGCCCGTAATAGATTACATTGTCCTTTGTCCTATTACTTTATTACGCGAATAGATGTTTTGTAGATTTTTGTTCAATTTTTTCAATTCTTGCGCCAAAGTGTGGTTGTCACAATATGCAAAGGATGGTTGCAGCTGGTTGGTTTCTTATCCTTCCTTCTCCTTCTCAAGGTCCTTGTCTCCGTCATTACTGTCAACTGTTAAGTTAGTGTCAAGTTTATTTAATTTTTCTTATTTTTTTTAGTTTACGTCATACATAATAATCGTATTAGCGTAAAACTAAAGGGATGTGTGACATTTCACAAAATTTAATACAATTGATGATGAAATGAATGATGATGATATGAATGATACCCTCTATTGCAAAAAACCCTAATTAATTACAATTTCTCGAGATTTTTTTGTTACTAGAAGTTTTGGTGCAGGAATAACATTGGGCCAAGTATATTTTGACAGCATACTATCCTTACATGGTAACGAAGGGAAGTGCGCCCAAAAAGAAATAGACTATTCAGTCACTTATTAACAGTTCCCGTATTTTAATAAAGTAGTTTTTTAAATTGAACTGGTGCACAACTATTGAACTAATTTTAACAATACATTCGTAAATTAGTAAGGGTTTGGTCTCCATTATTCCTAGTTAGCTCAAAAATTCTAGAATTCATGCTTCCAAGCAAATTATTTAATATTCTTAATTCCAAATTGGCCCAAACCTCTTCTAATTAATTTTTGAGTTCATTTATAGTGACTAGTCGGTTATTCGCATATACTTGCCGAACTAAGATAGCCCAAAGGTTTTCAATTGGGTTTATGTCAGGTGAACAAGAGGGCCACTCTAACAATTCGACATTTTGGTTGGCAAACCAAGCCATCGACTCTCTACTGACATGAATCCTCGCATTATCTTGTTGGAAAATGAAATCGCATTCGTAATTGTTATTTAAAAAAGGCATTAAATTTTGTCTCAAGAACTTGAATGTACTCTCGACTGTTCATTCGTGTTAATGGGTAAGCCAATGTTCAAACGTCTGCTTTTGTAAAGGCACCCCATACCATTAACGTACCACCTCCACAGTTTCGTTTTGAAAAATACTCAGGTTCTCTCGCCAATAGCAATGGGCCTGTTGCCCTCATTTTTTATATTGCAGAATTTGAATCTACATGAAAAAATATAGACCCCTGTTATTTTTATTTTTTGCAAAGCGCTTAGTTAATGCTTAAAAAAGATTGTTTATGTTTAAAGTTTGAATCTCTGACGTCAGCGTTCCCTGGCGCGCTTAGTGCGGTGTAACTGTGTGATGTTGCCACGCCATTTTCTGATCCTGGCATTCCTGTCGGCCGAGATGAAGTTTCTGAAATCGAAGTCGCAGCAGCGTTGCCATTTTATTCCAAACTCGCAATCGTAATTATGAATTATAAAAACCTACACGCGAATGGATGTGTTAAACGCGATTCGTTGTTAGTTTTTCACTGTAAATATTAAAACGTAAAATATATTWAATTAAAATTATAACTTGCAGCGGATATATCGCAAACAGAATTCATTTTATGGCAGCCGAAGGATAAGTTCATATTTCAAGTGATATTAACACTGGAACAACTATTTATTAAGTAGGTAAACTCGTTTAAACCTGGCAGCATGTATAGCTGCCATTACATCATTTTATTCAAGTCGCAACCTTTAAATAGCGAAATCGCCTAATTTGCGTAAAATCGAACAATCTGGCCACACGAGTTTTCATTCATGTAAAATTCGTCAAACATGTGTAAGTCAATTTTTGGTAAATTGTCCGAAAATCCCTTAACATAATCTTGCACAGTCTACGTTTGAACACCAGTGTACTAAGTAAATCCGCTCTCAAACCAAAACGTAAACAAAGGTACAGAGGCACAGAACCACAGAACATACGCGTGTTCAACAGCGACAAAAGTGTCAAGCATGCAACAGGGCATCCGGCGCATCGGCGCAATAGCGGAGTGCGTCTTCAGGAACGGTGACGTATCACGAAATATTTAAATTTGGCGGTAAACCTTTAAAGGTAAAAATAAGATACAAAAACATTAAAAATATTTTTTCTATTGCCAGCTTCTAACTTCATTAGGTCCAAGCAAAGTCGCACATGTGTTATAATAACGATTTACTGTCAAGGGCAACAACCCCATTGAAACCATCTGGACCATCAAGTATACTTTTTTTAATAACATGATTTAATGCGAGGTTTAATTGTAAAGTTTTGGGTTACATTTTCCCAATTTTGATTCATATTCTCACGAGCAAATTCCAAATAGGCTGTTTTATGGTGAGGAAGAAGTCTCAGACATTTTCTTAGTTTTTGCGTACAATGTGTTCACTTTTCGTCAGAACCCTCCCTATAGTCCATTTTGAAACATCAAGCCCGCACTCTTGAGCAATTCTTTTCAACTTTTTAAAGTGTTACTCGCTTTGGTAGTAATTCTTCTTGCAGTTCTGGGCGAAATTTTTTTCTTAGGGCCACCTTTCTTGTTTGTGCCATACTGTTCAGGGTTTCGCGAATAATTGGCCACAACTTTACGAGACCGGTTAATTCTTTGAGCAATTTTTCGGCGACTAAAGCCTTCATTTCAAAAAGCCAAGATTTTTACGTTTTTACGTGTCACTGAGATACCTTCCACGAGGCATTTTTAATACAATTGTTACAACACAGTTACAGCTAATAATAACAAAATATTTATAAATATATTTTTGACGTTCGATCATACAGCCACCTAAAAGTTTTTTAACTGGCGCTATAGTTGTGCACCACGCAAATTTTGGAAAAGAAAAACTAATAATTCAAGGTGGGGCTATAGTTAGGCTCCTCAGTTTAGTTCTTTGAAGAGGGCATATAAAAGCCTGTATAACGATATGACAAATGCTTCAATGTTTTTAGTAATTTCGTAGAGAAATGAGTAAAAATTTGCTCAACCTTTAATAATAAAATATTTTATGTAAATGAGCCTTATTTTTATAACTCATCGGAGGTTGAAAAGAACAGCCCTCGTATAGTAACACCACTAACCCAGAAGAAAATAATTTTCGTATTAGAAATTTCCAAATTTCAACTAAAAATGACTTTATTATGACATGCCACTTTACATGTTAAAATGAGCTACGCCATCTGACATTCAACACCTATTTTCCATACGTTGAATTCGCATCCTCCAGATGGTTTTCTCAGGCCAATTCCCGGCTTTTGTAGTCGCCGGTCTCTAATAAAAATTTCCTAATTACCAGCACCCCACCCATATTTTTTAATAGGCCGTGCGTTTCACAATCGCCACTACGCATCTACTCCAGAGTGACGTTTGACGTTTCGTGGTAAGGCGCTGTTTGGATGGGCGTAACCAATTTTTCTCTAATCAGTAGGCCGTGCCTGGAAACGGTTCTGTTTTTGACGCCCCCGGCCTTAAAGAGTCACGAAGACGGGCTCAATTAATAAATTGCGTTCCGATATGGTTATTCAAGGTCCACGAATTTAAAAAGTTCTCCTGGACGTTAGATTCTATTGAGCTTATGCTAGTCTAGCTTGTTAAGCGAAATCATAATTAATGATGTGTATTGTTTCAGATATTCCTAAGACAAATGTGATAAAACAAGAACGTGCTCTACCAATAGACTCCAGGGTGCTGCCATCTACGACGGCGATATTCCTTCAAAAAATCAAGAGTCCTACCCTGTAAGTTTAATTAGAAATATTGGGTTGTTCAAAGTTAATGTGTTTTCGATTTTCAATCAGTAAAGGCAGATTATACATCTAAACTCAAACAGAACTTTAATAAACAAAATTGAAATCACTAGTAATAACTTATTCTTACTGATAACGGCCAAGTTTGTATATTTTCTAAAACCTTTTATAGCATTCTTGGCGATGACATGGTTTCCGAACATTTCTCCAGTCACTAATAGAAGTAAATTGCAGTAACTTTCTAAACCTTATCAGATTGCATTACTGTGCTTTTTTTAATTATCAGCAAGGACATCATAAAGGGTGAATAATGCAGGTGCACACCTATTCATATTTAAATTTCTTGATTTAATCAGGATATATCGACATAAGTCAATTAGTACTCTTCCAAGCTTTCGACTTCTTCTCGAATCGTCATCAGGGAACCACAGAGTGTTATAAATTGTAATATGCAAATATAAAACTAATAATAATACCTACTTTCATATTTTAAAACTACTTCAGTAGAACATTTTTATTTTAGAATTTGACGTAAAATTAAAAGTTATGTTGACAAACTAAACATTTTTTAAACAAACAAAGTTAGACATTCTCATTGAATTTGATTCATCCAAAGAGCCTTTATGTGGAGTACTTACCTATTTTATTATAAATATGAATAAATTAGACTTAAACTTTTAATGTCTGTTTTTTGTTAATATTATTTTGTTTTCTATAAATGTAAACCATTTCAAGAATGAATGAATTACTCTTATAACTGAAGAAGTGATTATTTAAAACAAATTTCATTATTTCTAAAAACACATTTTTAGATATTTCTCTACACTATTCTGTAATTAAATTCCATTTTGCTTTATTTACAGTTTTTACTAGTTTGTTAAAATATTTCAGAAGAAATTTACAATATCCTTGTGGTAACTGTTTATTATTACCCAATTCTGTAAATTTAAGTGTCAGAAACATAATATTTTTAAACAACCTACTATTATTTCTGTTGATCCATTTATTCCTGAAATAGGTGACCTTAATAGATAACTTTCTTTGTTATCAGATATTGTCATTCAATTTTGCAAATAAGCTGTTATTTTTGAGATGTGACATAAACCTGCCTTTTTAATACAAACTATTGCTCGTAGTAACTAAGGCCAACATAATATGATTATTAAAAAAATAAAAGTAATGACCATTTTCTGTTTTATTATGGGCTTAGTCGTGGAAAAAGTAAATACTTTCATTTTAATTTTTACAAAACAAGTAATTTCGAAACATTTTGATGCAATTATTAAGTTTTGTTTCTGTAAGATCTTTTACATGTTTAAAACTAAAACAACACACACAATAATTAATTGCAAAGAATATTGAAAAACACCACCATTATTAGTGCATGTACTCCACGTTTCAAAACAGATAAAAAAGATTTTCTAATAAAACGCCTATTGATTCCAATGAAAGCTTCTTCATAGCATAAAAACTTGTTTTGCCCCAAGAAATGATTCACAAAAGTATAGAAATTCAAACTAGTTTGGCGAATCTCGGATCAATACACTTGCTAAATAGTCGAAGCTCTTGTTGACGTCACAGTTCGTATCACGTGACCCGCCCAGTATGCATAAACAGCATAATAACGCGTTGACTGTTGGTTTCGCCTTCCGTTTCTGCTTGTTTGTGTTCGACACGGGTAGTATATTGATAACTCTTATTCTCGTGTGTAATTTGAATTAGGAGTGTTATCGGTGTATGAACTATGAATATGAACGTTCAAGTATGAATACGACACATCAAACAATTTATCGCATATTGACGCTTTAGATGGAGAAAAAACAGTCATAGAAGCGGTCGTCTCACATTCTACATCCTTAAACAACTTTAATCTCCTTTCTTTTGCTTTGGTACAGTAAGATTCTTATTGGGGTACAAAACGCCACCAATTTTCAAGTTTCAGTTTCTATATCATTATATTGAGCAGAACGCGATATTATTAAATATTATTCTTATCTAGCACTTCGCAGTCACTCGAATAATCGGCAGAATTTATTTTACTTTACTTGTTTCTTACAAGCAAGAACAACAAGAACAAATCAACAAATGCTTTAGTGTGTCAGCAGGATTGCCAGATTTATATAGATAATCGTCCTAACTAAACTATTCCCAAAAATGTCGCACATATGTTGCAAATTACCAACATTATATAAAAATACTGATATACGTTTGATCCAAAAATTTTTTTAACCATTTGTTATTTAAAAATATATGCAAGACGTATATCACGTCTCGCGTGGTGTGCAGGAGTTTCGGTGTACTTATGTCTCACTGGGAAGCAAAACGCTATGCTTTTGTTGCTAAATAGAAATCCGAACCAGAAACTGGCATATCAAAAAGGGAAAGTCGTCTATATCATTGCCTGTCGCAAATGCAAAACATTGTTATGAATAGCTATCTAAGTACATATTTTATAAGTCGCCCAATTTAGCAACTATCTATCAGTGCAGTCCCAGCTGTTACAAATGATCCAAAATACACGTCAGAGATCACGTATCCTAATGGGCGCTGCTGCCGAGCGTTCAAATCGTGTTTTATTTTATTTTAAGATAACAGCTACGGAAAGAATATAAAGTGTACTACGCAGAGTACATTTTTAACACAAAATTGGAAAGTAGCGAATTGTGGATCGGCACTACCCATATTTTTAAACCATTTGTAGAATTATATGTGTTTGTCGCAGTCACCAGAATGCAGAGTTTGTTACGCTTTTTTGTCGTTTTTAAAAACCAATAGGAAGTTTCATCCCTCACGTGTGTACCTTTTAGCCAATCAACATACTATTATACTGGCAATAAACCACAAGAGCTTATTATCACTATATTAATTTGTAGCACTTTGTAAAAATGTACCTAATTCGATAGATAAGTCACTTGAAAAAAAGATGTAAAAGGCCTGGTGCTAAAACACTTTAAGTCGTAGAATTAATGCCATTCTTAACATTCAGCATTCAACAGATAGACAATACCCATATAAAAGAACCTAAAGGTAATACTTTTAGACGAAACCATATAAAAACGTCTCTGGCTATGGCATAAGAAATCGAAAACTGGTCCAAATTGAAAACTAATTGTGCCTAACATTCTTCCTTTGCTCCAGCTTAACTACATAACAATAATTAACGATGTATTGTTGCAGCACTGTAAGTCCCACTCAGTTGATCGATCTCCCACAAAGCAGATCACCGAATATAAACAACAATAACAATAATAACAACCTCGAGGAAGGAAAAAGTGGAGAAGAAACCCTTCTCAGGAGAAGAAAAGTCCACCGGTGTGACGTGGCGGGATGCCACAAAGTATACACCAAGAGTTCACATCTCAAGGCTCACAAAAGGACGCACACAGGTATTATACACTAAGATTCTAAACTAAATTAATTATGAATACCAAGTTTTTTGAGGGGAATAGCCCCTGTAGTCCCCCCATGGATGCGCCACTGGATAGATCTGTACTGCCTTGGTTTTTATCATAAATACTTTATACCTAGCTTCGATGCCAATGTGCAAAAGCATTGGGTTGAGGAATAAGTTCGTAGCGTTTTTTCGAAAAGTTTTATTTAATCAAAAACCAATAAATATAACAATAAATTAATCAGCTATGTAGTCACCGTTGCTATTTACGACTTCCTCCCACCTCTCGGCCAATTTGTTGATGCCGTTCCGCCAAAAATCGTCCAGTCTGGTGTCGAAGAATTTATTGAGACAGTTTTTAAGGTCCTCACATGGTTCGACAGGGAGCGGAAAAGATGGTAAACTATTGGTGCAAGGTCCGGAGAGTACGGTGGGCGCTGAAGAACCTCCCATTCGAGCTCTTGCAGTGCGGCTTTGACGACTTGTGCAACGTGCGGCCTGGCGTTATCGCGGAGGAGTATGGTTTGGCCTTGACGATCTGGTCTTTTCAGTCGAATAGACTCATTCACGCGGCGGAATGGGGAATGTAGAACTCTTTGTTCACCGTGGCGTTCCTTTCGAGCATTTCCTAGGGCACCATGCTTTCCCAGTAACAAACTCAGGTCATGGTCTTCTTTGGGTGGAGATCCTGCTTGACTCTCGACTTTGGCGTATCTCCTGGAGCCACCGATTCCTTTCTTTGCTTTATTTTGATGTATAAGCACCACTTCTCATCTCCTGTGACGATTCGATGCAAAAACCGTTGTTTATGGCCGCGTGTTGCTCGATGCCGGTCGAGATGTTGAGAAACAATTTGTAGGCGATTTCTTTGTTGTTTTCCGTAAGTTCGTGATGTATCCAAGCTCCCAATTTTTCGACAAATCCCAGCGAGTGGAGTTGATTGAGAATCGTGTTTTTATGGCAGTCCATTTTGTCACTAACTCACGACTTGTTTGGCGACCGTCCTCTTTCAAAGGTGCCTTGAGATGCTCTTCACCAAATTCCAAAGGTCTTCCGCTACTGTGCGTGTCGTCGAGATCAAAGTCGCCATTTCCGTGCTGTGAACTCGCATTTGACACCTTCTCCATACACCTCGCAAATGTTTCGAGCTGCTTCGGCTACTTTTAACTCCAATGAAATGCGAAGAAGAGCAGGTGTCGAAAATGCTGATTTTTGCCTATTGGGTATTCCATTTCTAAGCCCGAAAAATAACAGAACATTAAATTATTCAAAAAAAAACAAATAACAGTTTTGTAGAGCCGAAAATGCAGACAAATCGTTTAAATAAAACTTCGGCAAAAACGCTACGCACTTATTCCTCAACCCCAATACATACCGCCATTCTGGTAACCGATGACGCCAGACCAATAGAATACCATCTTMGATGCATGTTATTTATCCCATTATTTAATATTCTGAACAGCATATTACATGGTTTTTTGTTATCCCGACTTTCTATATGATTTGAAACAATTAATCACACGAATGTATAGGTATTTAGAAGTAGTACCTGCTGTCGTCGCATTGTCGTCAAATTGCTGATCTACTTTTGATTTAGCGCCAATTACTGCCGCCATCTGTTGCCGAGTAGCCTAACATTAATTTTCTGTTATTTTCACAGGGGAAAAACCCTACCAGTGCTCCTGGGAGGGATGTACATGGAAATTCGCAAGATCTGACGAACTAACTAGACACTACAGGAAGCACACCGGTCAAAAACCCTTCAGTTGCCAACTGTGTCAAAGGTCGTTCAGCAGGTCCGACCATCTATCACTGCACATGAAACGGCACTAATCTTCGTGGGCATTATTAGTAAAATTATTGTACCTAAACATTCCAAATGTGAATTCACGATAACGTGATCTGCTAGTTTAGAAAAAATTTATACCGTATGTGTTCGATATGCGAGGACGAAGGCCAGTTGTTTTCAAATAAATCGGATTAGGTTTCATAACGCAAGCGCAAAAATAATTAGTTTTTAGTCAAATTGTTCGACGTTTGCTTTTTGAATATGACCAGCAACAGGTTATTTTCATATGCTTAAATTCATAGGGGTAATATATTAATGTATCTAATACTTGTGTATTGGCGCGTTGCTATACCCAACGAAGGTTTCTTGTTGTGTTTTATTGAGTTTGGATAGCAATAAAAAAATTATACATTTCGTCATACATTTTTAAAAAGGCAACATAAATATAAACAGTGGATATTCATTTGTTTCTCAATCTGCAAATATTTATATATTTACATTTTAAAAACGATAATATGTAAATATTCAAAATATGTTATAAAGGAATTGATTTCAATACGGAATACTTCGTCGAATTTCAATGCAGATAGATACAGTATTCGATAACTGGCTGAAGCTGAGGTTCTCGTGGGTTGACACAGTAGTTCAAACGTTTTCACGTAGTCGTTAATCGTTGAAATGTGTTTGTGAAGATGACACCCACTTGATGTTTCGAAAATTTATTAGACTGAAATTTCAGGATACAACTGTAGTAAAAGGTTTAATATGTGGTGTGATTAATTTTATAACATATCTAGGGTATTGCAATTTAGGTAACTCGGATACACAAATTCGAAAATTTAAAAAAGCAGAATATGTGTACAACAAACAAATGAATATTCACTGACAAAATAGACATTCAATTTCGGAAAACTTACACACACACTATAACTAAAATGTTAAAAGATCCCACTTCTGATAAAAAAATTATTCAAGGTCACAAGTAAAGAGTGTCTGTTTTCGTGTATTTCTCTTAAACAGCAAGTGTAAAAATTGGTTGTACAAAAATTGTAGATTATGCAATTCTCTATGGAAAGCGTTCTGTTACTTTTGGTACAAATCATCATTCATGAGATATCGCGATCCAAACATAAAAAATACCCTATGGATAATTATAAGACTGGTACTGTTATAGATTATCTTTAAATTGTAGTGTTATCAGTAATCATTCTAAATATTTATATGATTTAGCATTAGAACAAGACTAGCTTTGGAAATTATTGCAAACTGTTTAACAGTCTAATCCGACATTTTGCAGTCAACATTTTTTTGCTATTAATAATAATTGAATTGGCTCCAAATCGTCATCTATTTATTAGCATCCCCGGTCAACATATGTTGGCGCAAGACAGGCTACCATTCATTCTCTATAGAATCAATTTCTTTGGAATTCTAGTTGTGAGGATGTTTATACAAACTGGTCACGTTTTGTAAAATATTCATTTCGGTAATTAAATCATTACTTTTTCAAATAATTTAAATTCTGTTTCTTTGAAGGATGCTGATGTAGCATGTTGTATCCAAAATTATTTAAGAGATCGTGTGGTCAGTAGCATTAACAAATCAGGATGTTCACGAACTAATTTGTATTTGTAAAGAAATGTTCTATTGCTTCTTTGTCAGCTTGTTCCGCAAAAATATCAGCAGCCATTAATTTTTTACATAACATTACGAGCACTAGTATGCAATTGCCGTTGACTTGTTTTACAGTGATAAATCTATAAAAAATGACAACGGAAATATGTTTTGCTGGAGTATTCGTTTAATAATACTGGTAATATTAAAATATTTTCCCATTCTGAACTACCACTAATTCTGCTGAAAGATTCTTCTTTGGTCTCAATAGTACCAATATTAGGAGGATCTAGATTCTTCAACGTTACATATGGTGTTAAAAAAGTGTGTATTCGGTAAGTTAAAACAGATTACAAAAATTCTAATAAACGTGGGTCAATATACCTGTACAGGCGATAGGACCAGTATTCCTATGTTGTAGGTAAAATTGTTATTTATTTAGTCCTTGTTTTTCATATGTATAGTTTATATATATTATATCGTTGTGTCAAGCATTGGTAATTTCCAAATATTCAAACTGAAGGAATAGTTCCATTAGGAAATGATTCCACATACAAAAATCTTACCTCCAAAGCGTTTTCGCTAGCGCGACAGTAATAAAAAGCGCTTCGATCAATTCATAAGTATTCATGTAAACAAACATTACCTACCAAAAATTGTAATTCAGTTATTCAAACCATTTAACTAATTTCTGGTGGCACTCACTAATTGTTTCAGGCTAACCGATAAGCGTAAAAGAAATTGTAAACATCTGAATCTGATGGCAGACTGTCATTTTACATTCTGAAGTGATAAAATTGTTGATGTTCTTTAATAATGAGACGACAGAAAAAATTCGGTGATATCTCCGACACACGTTGGTTTCGGACCCACGTTTATTAAGACTTTATCTGTTTGGATTTAAGTATACTTCTAAAATACGTTACCCTTATTTTTAACACCTTACAGTTAAACGAAAGTAAAATTTTGAATATATCAGGCTTCTTAGGAATCTTTCTAGTCTATGTGTTCTGATTTTTTTTAAATCTTAATTGAGGTCAGCAACTCATGAATCCTTATAAATAACCGTAATTCCAATCGTGGATTAGATTTTCAATCCTTACATCTCGCTTGTGTTTAGTTTTGAACTTTATAGTTTTGTACCGCCTGCAGCAATTCTTTCGAACTAATCCGCTTTTACTCGCTTCTCAAAAGACCTAGCGTAATCATTTTCCACATAAACTTGTAGCTTACATTTTTTCCACTGCCTACCTTTCCTTGGGCATTCCTTTATTAAAAATGTTGCTAGCTGGAACTTTGTATATTACCTATAAAAATTTGCCTGTAAGTTAGATTGCTTGGTGAAACATCGCCAACGGCGTTTTGCGGCATTCACCTACTGCGCATGTACAGAGTTGGACTTTAAAAACCAAACGACCTAAAGAAGACGATTTCTACAAAATTATTTCTCGGGTACACTACTCTCCTAGGTCGTTTCATTTTCAAAGTCCACGGCTGTACGCTGAGACTTCATGCTGTTTCATTTTTGTGGCATCTAACCAACACAACAATCCTACCTAAGCAGAAGGCTTTTTTGCTTTCACTTTTACGATTGTCGCAACCTGCAATATAACGCGGACAGTCTGATGGTCAATTCATTCTGTATTCCTGATGAATCTAAACTAGGACGAAACTCTGACTCGTAAGAAACAAATTTATGAAGCAGAGCACCAGAGCAGATGTTATTCAATTACCCAAGCATTATTAATTTAAAAGTTGTGGTAAAAGGAGACATGTTATCAGTTACCCGAAACTACGATTTTCTTGAAATAAATTAAGTCAATTCTAACCTGTATGTAGCAACTGCCCTGTCACAATCATGTTAAGGGTAAAGTGATGTTAAGATGGTAGGAACCAGAACAGGCGCTAGCGTTGAGTGTTCACAATGATAGTAGTGTTAATGTCAACATAAGATGTTAATGTTAATGCCCAGATAACTTCTGGACCTTTTGTTATCTCCATTAACATCCACCAACGAGATGCGATCCTGGTTTAACGCGGTACATGCGCAGTGACTTGTTAAATGTCAAATATGTTGTTGTGGTCATTATTATCACAATTTCATGTAATTACATACTTATGTATGTAGGAACGATCTAACGATCTAACAATTTTTGGCGGGGAATTCAAACATCTTTACGGCATTAATTATTAACATTGTGGCAGGGCAGTTTAATACTAGTTAGTTAATTCTAAATTTACTAATCCAAAATAGAAAATTTATCAGACGCCCACTGAAAGCATCGGCAAAGTCGTAAAATTTACCGTCACAGTAACCGTGTGCTATTCATCAATTTTTTGAAATGGCGTCGCCGGCGCCACACACTTGAAAACAATTAAATTGTATATTTCATAGGTACTTGAGGCAAATTTATGAAGGTAAATGTTTTGGCTCCCACCGAGAATAGAACCCGGGCCTCCAGGTTTAGCCTCTGTTGCTCTATTACTGAGCTATAAGTGCCGTGTCGGAAACTCGGCGGGAGCGTATTATTAATTGATGTTTTCTTCATAAATTTGCTTCAAGTACCCACAAAATATATAACTTAATTTGTAAAATACAGGCAACACTGCACATTCTAATTAAAAGACATAGCACTCTTTTTTAGTGAATGGCGTGACCCGTCCATTTACTTACTGCCGGTAGCCTTTTAGCCCGATTTGTCCTACTACTCGTATAGTAAAGATGTGACCAAAATGTAAAAGATATCTTCCATCGATAATTACACAGGTTGATTACACGAAACACGTGTGTTATCACTTTCAAAGAACACACGCTAAAAGAAATCATAAATGGATGGCGTTTGGGTGAAATAGTGATAATAAGTAAAACTGCATATTTGTATTTCCTGTACTTGACATTCCGAAATACAACGAATGATAACTAGTAAAAAAGTATTTCAACGTTATGACCTTGAATAAATTTTTCGAAATGGGATCGTTATAGAATGTTAGTATTTTATTTGCAATAGTGTATTGTATACCAATTTTCAGATCTATACGAGTTTTTCGGGATCAGTAATTTTTTTCTATATTGCCGCACGCGATACATGAATATTAGATACATTGTTCTAATTAATATGCATTCCAAACCAGCAGCCAATTGGCTGAGTTTGAAGTCAAATTCGGTAAACAGGGTACACGCCAAAATCATACTAGATTTCGCCGCCAACTGTGCCTTAAACTTCTATCCCAGTATTTGAGATCGGACATCTGTACATTCTCCAACCCTCTGTCGCAATTTGATTCGAAAGTACCGCTCGATTATGCAAAAGATACGTGAGCCATTTCTTCTGGAATATATCATTCGTCGTGTCAGTGTGTCCACGAATGCTATCTTGATGGACGTCGAAGTGATATTGCAAAATTGCGAGCGGTTCTTTCACGTATACGCGTAAATACGGAACTTTGTGCCAGTATACAAGGTCAAGTAAATAGGTATAAGAAATTGTCTTCCTTGTAGTTTATTTGTAGCCGAAGAAGAAGAAGAAGGAGAAGTATACTCAAGCATAAATACTCGTCGGTATACGTGAAGTTAGTAATTCCTTTGTTAAGTGCAATTATAGTTTGTAATATAATAGTTCATACTGAGATTAAATTACGTAAATCATATTTTTAATAATTGTAATTATTTGTATATAAAGCGGCATGCCCTTCAGACGCTTCTGAATAAAGAAATAATAATATATATTTATGTAGACATGTTTGAGGTGGCTATGCTTCTATTTATTGTTAAGTATTGAAATGCAGAATATCGAAATAACCGAATATTTTGTATTTTAGGACATTTGCCAGTAACAGGGGCCAGTATATATACTATTTTATGATATAGCAATTAATTGGTACATTATTTCCACTATTATTTACGATCTCTAATGTAATATAATCCTAGATTGTATTGTATATGTTCACTGTAGCAAGGCATTTTTTTAAACAAGGGCATTTCTTGTCAAGTCACGACAATAAAAGGACAAATTCTAGCCTAGTATTGTTAAAATTTGGGATATATTTATTAATGTTGCTGTACTTTGTTTTAAATTTAAATAAATATGTGGCAGGGTTAAGATGTTATAATTCATTTCAGTCAATTCCATCAGTCAAACAGAAGTAAAAGATATCTGAAAGCAAGTTATGGTTTGGCAAGTATTTATCTGATAATTTACAATTTTTTATCATTTTCAGTTCATGAGATTTTTTTACTAAAAATTCCGCTTGCTTTATTTTTTTAATTAGTGATGGGTTTACTGACATCACTAGAACGTTTTTGGCATAAATATATGCATTAGCAATTTGTTAAGGAAATTCCTTCTAGTGCAATTTATAACAAAAACCTCTAACGTCTATGATGTGTCACGAAAACAGGATGTTTTTGTAACTACCCGGGTAGTGCAATAGGTGACATTCAGTTTCCATGATCGCCATGCAGTGCAAGTTAAGTGGGACAACAAAATGTTTGATTTGCCAAATTTTACTTTCTGTTTTGTTACTAAATCATAAATTATTCATTACTGTTTTGCAAACAGTAGTGAGTTTATCTTTTGGGTTAAAATCATCTTTAGTGCGTTATACGTAAAAAATATTTATCATATTACAGTTTAACAACTGCATAAATAACATTAGTTTGGCAACTACGTTTTCGCCGTTTTCTTAATTTTAAGTTTTTACATGTGATTAAATGTATTTTGCATAAATGTTTTAAATTATTTTATAACAGATAAGAGGATGTTGTTCTACCAGAATCTATGATTTATTTTTTTGTTAGAGTTAATTCATGTTAATTCTCAATTCATTAAAGTGAATGGCAAGTAGATAAAAATGAGCATTTTCAACAACTCTTTTTTTGCTTTTAATCAAGGTTCTAATCCCGAAAAAGCTAGGGTGACCAGACGTCCCCGATTTCCGGCTATAGTCCGCGTATCGATAGTTTGATCCCCGATTGTTAAATGTCCCCGAAATTCCTTTATAACAACCACTACGCTTGATAATAGCAACAAAATAAATAAATAAAGCTATTGTTCTTTTATGTATTGTTTTGTAGCAGTCGGCCATAAAACTTAAATTCATAGATTACGCTTTTGATTTACCATAACTAAAAATAAAATATTAGCATTAGTATAGTAAGTAAACACTAGGGTTGCCGACTTCGACTCCATATGATTTCGAGGAAACATGGACATAGGAGAACAAAAAAGGACCAGGCGTTTGCATTATAAATTAATAATTAATGTAGTATAATTTTTGTTTAAGAACAGTTTAAAGATAAACTGAACACTAAAATCAAAGTTATTTTCCGAAACATTCTTTGTAGACGAAAATCGTAGGTATGATGAGCCTATGATAAAAACTGTTATACTATTGCGTCTCTCATGAAATACAGTTCTTAGAAAGAACACAAAAAGAAGTCTCGAAATCCAAAGGTACTTCCAAATAGGGGTTGTTGAACTATAGACTATAGCTATTTGATCGTATTTTATTATTATCCACACATTTACTACCATAATGAAATGGGGGACATATAAGTGCCACGGGATCTCAGAAAGGACACAAAAATTGGACCCTAAATCTGTGACGTCCTTCGAAATCCAGGATGCTTGGCAAATGTAAAGAATATGAAAATGCTTACAGAACAAATTAATGTATCCATTTTGGGTATACCTCAGTAACCCCTTTTTCTGCGTCCCCGTTTTTAATTCTGAAATCTGGTCATCCTAGTAAAAGCTGTTAGCGAGATATGTGCTGTTTATGGAGAGGAAGCCATTAGCTGCAAGAATCGCTTAGGTAGGTATGACAAGTTTAAAAAGGAAATTTTGACCTAAAAGACACACCTCGTTCTGGCTGTTCAATTGGGAATTTGCCATATACTTACAAAAAAAATCACCTTCGCTACAAAACTATACAAACCAATGCATACATAAAGAAATATGCTACCACTGCCATGATTATTCTTACGAATTTATTGAGAATAGTATTATTTAGTGCTCGTTTGAAAAATGTCGAAGAACAAGCAGTATCGAAAACGGATGTGACGCATAAAGACGTATAACCTATCATTTTTGACAGTTATCAAACATCTTTTTTGGCATCAGGCTATGTCTTTGCATTTATTCTGCAATGTGTTGGGTGTTCATTCCATTTTGAAACTGGTAGGACTGATTAAATGTACCTGTATTAACCCTGAAAACGGCATTGTTGCAATTCAAAATACGACCAATTACGTCACACGATTGCGCAACTGCAACAGGCTGTTTTTCGAGGGATTTTTTTAGTTTTGAAGGTATTGTTAGTAGTTATTCATGTAATTACGTCAAATAAATATAATAAATGGTATTTTCAGAAATTGCGAAAATACCCAATTAAGTTCGATAAAGAGCGATTAAACCAACTTTCGTATGAACATTCTCGTCACACGACAGGGAAACTATCGAGAAAATGAAATGATCACAGACTGCTATAGAGCAACACTCGATGGACAAGGTTCAACTCGGCTATTCAAGTGAAAAGACCTAATCGGCGGCGTGGATTTCTTTTGCTGCATAACAACGCCTGCTCTCATATTATTAATACCATGGATGTATAAAAGAGGAGATACCGCATCTCATTGACAGAAAGCGCATTGTTGTGAAGCCAACATCTAAATGGCGTGAAGTTAGCGCAATAACAAACTTTGTTTTCTTTCCGCGGCATTGGCGTGCCGTAATTTCATTCTTCAGTATGCTTCGGAAACCTAAAAATAATAGATAGGAAACAAATATTGTACGAATATGATTTATGCACGCATATAGAACTCATCTTTTTGTTATACACTAATAAACAATTCATCTTTCAGTAGTAGTTTGTAAAATATCGGCATAATAAGTAATTTAAATACCGCACGCCTATGAATCTTAACCTTAAATACTACTTGGGTGTTACATACCTGTGAAATGAAACATTGGGTTAACGTATATCAATCTTTCTGCACATTTGACACTGCCTGATCATCTTATCACTGCTACCGTTAACAATTATATGCAAATCATTCCCTGCGTCTTGCACATCATAAAACCAAATAAAACAAACACGCAAACGCCCAAATGGTGTGTGACCGTGAACATTGTCATTAGTCATTGGACATACACAACTGGTCAACTGGAAGATCCAATGTTTTCTACAAATAAACGCTTAGACTGTGATCACATGTTGGCATCAGTTTAGAATGTGAAAAGCTGGATCTCCTCTTTTATACATCCATGATCAAGCAAGCCATTCAAACGCATGGCTGAAAAATATTGCGAGACCCACTGTACTGTCCCGATTTGGCACCAAAGGATTTCCACCTCTTTAAGTTTTGTGCAATTTTGATGCAGAATTGACAACTTGGTTGGATGTACAGGATGTGCAAATAAGAGAGGTGGTCTGCCATTTCTTAAGTAAAGTGGCCAAGAGAAATTGCTGGAAAATATTTTCGAGTTTGTAAAGTGACCGCTAGAGGGCGCTGCGGCACATCCAAGTTACAAAATTAATGGATTGTGTCATTTTTAGCCTAATAAATGTTTGCGGTATTAAACTTACTAAGATTGTTTGAACTAAAATCTATCATTTTTATTTAGAACATTTTTTGTTAAATGTCAAATAAAGGAGTGGGGGGCGGGTGAATCTTAATATAGAATATGGCTAATATTTCAGGTTGGCTTGGCCGATTTCAACCAACGAGTGTCAGTACATAGTTTATGTGTTAACCGCAAGAGGGCGCTTTCTGAAGTTACTACCTAAATATTGATTTATTCTCGAAATTTTTAAATGCAACGCTATAAGGCTGTTTACTTAATAAAAAAAAAACAATTGCACTATTCACGTCGAAAAGTACATTCAAAAAGATTAATTATTTTATAACAATCCGCCCCATGTCAACCGTTAACCTCTCTTTTGTAAAAGTTCTAGCCATTAGGCATTTCAGTATTACGTCACAGTCCCTTTAAAAATGGAGGCTGTTGGCACACAAAGCCATTGCTTACATGGAGTTCTTGCGGGAGACAAACTTTAAGATTTTTGTATGTATGTTCGGTGCTGAAATTAGTAGCGTACTGCATATATTTAGATTTGTCATGATTAGCTAGATATACCTGTATAATTTTAACGCAATATTCGGCGTAATAAACGAGAAAAAGATTGTAGAATGTGACGTTGAAATTCCCGTTGGCAGGTTGACACACTCCCTGTCCCTGTAATTACATGGAAAATATTTTGTGTTTTGTCAGTTGTCAGAAATAAAAACAAGATGGTTGCTGTATGCTGTTATTTGTTGTGTTTGTTGTTTTGATTCGTACTGCACAAAACGCACTGAACAAGTTATTATATCATGGTTACATATAATACGCCGTATCTACCAATATAAACAATAGTTTCAGTGTAATGGAGCTAGTTTAATATAGACTACATGATGATTACGTGTTTTATACTCGCATCAAAGTAAAGCAACTGGTTTTATTCGCACTCTTTTTCACTAATAACAGCGTATATTGCACTAAAATTATATACATATATCCAACTAACCATAACGAATCTAAATATAGGAATTAGCTTAAAATTTCGTGTCACAAAATACTGAAATAAATTTGTAAAAGGTTTCTCCCATAAGAGCTCAATGTAAACACTAACTTTGTGTGCCAACAGCCTCCATTTTTAAAGGGACTGAGGTCACGTGTTCTGAAATGCCTAATTCTTCACTGAAGTTCATGTGTTTTGCTTTGCAACCTCCATTGTATACTTGTTTCAGTGCTGCCCAAAATCTCTCAGTCTGTCTCAATTGAGGTACATCAGGAACCTTGTCTAGACACGGAATGCGTTTCTTGACAAATCTCAATTATTTGAAAGCCATAATGAACTGTTGCCAATCTAGCCAATCTAGTCTGTTGACACTTGCCTTGACGTTTGAATTGCATTTCCTGAAAAGAACAGATGTTTCCAGCTGCATCACTACAAAATCGTTTCTTCTAATAAGGTATTCAGAATTTTGTTGAACGTTGGAAAGAAGTTGAAGGAGAACGCATTATATATATTGTTATTGCTTATTCAAAAATAAACTTCTAAATCATTTAAAAAGAAACGGCAAGAACTTAGTTGCCAATCCAATAGTTAACGCAAAAAATAAGAAAAGATGTTTTTAAAACTGAGGATCATTTGTGTAATCCATTAATTAATGTGCGCTGAAGTATGTACCGGTGTTTGCTAAAACTTTTTTTAGATCAATTTTGTCACAGCACTGTGTATACTATTTCATTTCTATGGCTTTCTTCCAAAGCTTACTTGATTAATAATATAGTAACATACATACATAATAATTAAATACTTAAGAAAGATAAATTTTAATTTAAAAGCATATACTTATGGAGCTACATTTTCTGATCCACAATTCGCTCATCTGTCACATATAAAAAGACAGAATCGATTAAACTTTTAATTTAGTTTTAAGTGATTACACCAGAAAATAACCTAAGGGTGATAGGTACCTAGCTAATACAAATTAAATTATTACGCCGCAGGAGAAGAGACTAGAAGGATAACTATGATTGTCAGAGTTCAGAATACAGTAACCTGAACATAAAGCAGTACCTAAAATTAAAATGATTTAAACTACTGGTTTAATTGTCGCAATAGTTCTGTTTAAACACAAAGATTCCATAAGAAATTCGTGCTGGAAACATATAATTATTTAAGACATTAAATCTTGCAACAGTTGCTTCCTAGCTGTGTGACTTGACTTCCACTCAAATTTCGGTGAGGAGATTATCCTTCGGTTAATCCGGCCAGATTACAAGAAGTCGCCCTATTTTTATTTTTTATATACTGAAGATGGCAGCTTAGTTCCTGCAATACGTATATAGATCATTGTAATTTCCTAATATTGGGGTTTAGGGTTATTTTATACTGTTTTATTATATACTGTTATTTCGATTAGATTCAAATCACACACATATTCCCATATCACGTCCTCCTATTGCATGATCACTCTGAATGAATGATAAAATGAAAAAGGGAAAAATGTAAAAATCTTACACTTAAAGTAACTGTATAGATCTATAGATCTATAGATCTATAGATCTATATAGTTACTTTACTTACACTTGTATGTTGCGGCTATCTACCGGTGGGATTTAGAACCTCTGTCAAACAGGATCATTTTTTGCAGATGGTTAAGATCATTTACAGTTATCTGTAATCAAAATGCAATAGTGGTGGCGCGGCGCGACTGGTAGACAAATTATAAAGCTGATCGATTACAGCTACCTATAACCACGCAGGTGGCGCTGTCGTAAGTTAGTTGGACTATTAGACGCCTCTACACTCCAGAGTGCAGACATATATATAGTGCGCGCCATGAAAGAAGTGGCGCCTTAGGAATGTAAAATTGTCCACAAATTTAACGAAGTGAATCGCATTGGTGAGCGAAATAATTAATAAATTTATTCGCCGCGCTAGCCTGAAATAGCAAGCATGAATAATGGCGGACACGCCAGTGATTTAACTGTCTGTCCCCGCCAAGTCTGCCTTCTTCCTGGCGCACACATTATTTCTGAGTTGCGATTACAGGAATCTTATTTGCTGGCTTGCCATTTTTGTTTAGTTGTTAGTGCAAGCGCCCCTAATTTTGTAATTTTAGTAGATCAAGGTAGCGTTAGTCAAGTAGTTTATGCTCCGTTGTTATTCAGATCACACAAACTGAGGTAAGTTGTATTGCAAAAAAACACGTTTGTTTCTGTACATCCTTAAAGCTGAAGAACAGTCGCCAAATTTAAATACTCCGGAGGTTCCTAACCTGCATCCTTACATGTGACTGGCTAAAACCCACGATTTTTTGAAGTTTGCGGATTTGTCACATTTGGCAACCGGCACTTTTACGTAATGAACACCTCATGGGAGTATTTCGGCCACAGAGACTTGGTTTTCCAAGTTTTGGAATTGCTCTGGCTTGTCACTTCATCCTTAGCATACTTCGTAGCTCCAGTAGTTATCACAGGTTGCTTTACACCTTTGTAGATGTACAGCAGTCAGTTCCGGCAGGACACTGTGAAGCCGAACAATGGCTCTGGCGACAACAGTGATACGCAGATTGACAAGACCAAATTGATTGTGAACTACATCCCACAGTTTGCCACTGAAGATGAATTGGCCGCTTTGTTCACCCAAATCGGGCCGCTGGAAAACATCAGGATAATGAGGGACTACAAGACGGGTTACAGTTATGGTTTCGGGTTTGTGAAGTATATGAGAGAGGAAGATGCTGCTAGCGCAATAGATACTTTGAACGGGATAAATTTCAGGTTAGTGCACGTGGAACGATTTCAGTAAGAAAAATTTTTAGAACATAAATTTTCCTTTTAGAAATAAACGTTTAAAGGTGTCGTATTCGAGACCTCCAGGTCAGGATATGAAAGATTCCAATCTATATATCACGAATCTCCCGAAAGACATAACGGAAGATGATATAGACAAGCTTTTTGGTGAATATGGGGAAATTGTCCAAAGAACTGTACTGAAAGACAAAATAACTGGTATGCCACGAGGAGTTGCATTTGTCAGGTTAGTGTGAAATGTTAATACCCCTTTTAACAAATGAAAAAATTTGTCATAAGAACCACCAGTGTGATTATAAAATGTAATGAAATATTCAGTAAAATGTAGTTTGGAGTCTTCATATTAATGTCAAGTACAGTCATCGTCAAAATTAATCAAACAGTCAGTTAATAATAATAGTACAGTTTTATTGTATCATAAAGTATACAAAAAACAGCATGCCTAAGCCATATGCTTGAGAGAGTGGAAAAATAACAAATCAAATGTTTTAAATTTGTACACAGTATACATTATACATTAAAAAACATTTTGACCATACACAAGGTTTTTCTTATAACAACAAGGAAGAGCAATATCCTAAATTACAATACAAATGCAGTAGTTCTATTATCTCTTATATTTTGCTTAATCCATCTTACAAATACTTTTATTGATTTAGTATCTCTGGTTGTCGAATCAAGCAAATTGTAAACAATGTGGGACATCTTAACAATCTGCTGCAAATTGAATCAATACTTCCACAACCAATTGTCAAAAAAAAATTACATTTACGTTTTTATTTCTTATACTATACGATTAGTAATCAGGTTTTGAGCAATTTTTCTCTACACATTTTTTCTAAGACAAATGGTCCTCATGATATTAGCAAAAATATATAAATTTTTAAAATCTGTTTTTGCAAATAACTCGATAATTATTAACTTAACAAAAAAATTACAAGAGTGCTTTATGATCTGAAATTTGATTTTCTATATAATACCACAATTTAAAAAAAATCATACAAGCAGGGTCCAAAATAGGTTTTTTGGAAATATTTCAATAAATTTTCTGACACTTTTTGTGAGAAATTTTATTTCCTATCTGATGGTATTTTCATTTTTTGAATATATTAAATATATTCGGGGATATTTAGGAAAAACCGTTTTCTTTTGTTGAAAGAGTGCTTTCCGATCAGAAATTTGATTTTCTGTATAATAATAAAATTAAAAAAAAAATCGTATGGACAGGGTCCAAAATACGTTTTTTGGAAAGATTTCAGAAATGTCAAAATTTTGGATAATTTTTTAAAATAATTTTCCTATCTGATGGTAATTTCATTTTTTAAATATATTAAGTATTTTCGAAGATATTTAGGAAAAACCGTTTTCTTTAAGTGACGGCTTTTTGCTAATATCTTTTAAACAGTTTGCTGCACCGAAAATTTATAAGAACGGATATTACTCGCAGTTATACTACTAATCGCATACTAAAACGAAAAGATATAAAAAATAAATCCCCATCGACTATAGTACAGGATGTCCCATTTTCATTGTAATTGTAGGGTATCTCGGTAACTATTAATGCTACATTACTGTATTACTTTTTTTGTTCTGAGTTCAGCTGTACCTTCGCCATTTTTGTATCGTCTTTTGTTTTAAAACCATAGCCAACTTTTGGAAAATGTAACATTTCTCCAGCTCTCAATTTCTCGCTTGCGTATGTAGATACAGAAAAACTGTATACATTTTTTATAGATATTTTTATTTTGAATCCAGTGGCGTACCCCGTAATTTTTAAGGGGGTCACATTTTTGAGATATAACACAAACTCACATTTTTTTTAATGGTAACCATAGTTGGCTTTGCTATGGTTGAAAAGGCCTATTTTTTCTGATTAAAAAATATATAATCGTTAGGTTTATTTTTACTAATTTTGAAATTACTCAATTTTTTTAAAACAATTTAATCATATTCTATGTTTACATCCAAGAGGCTGAATAAGAAAACACGGAATAATTTATATTATTAAAGAAAAATTTTAATCCTTTAAAAATAATACATGCATGTTTGAATATATACATAAGACTCCTAAGAGCGCTTATGCATTTTTTTTAATCCATAATCTAGGTCATGTAACTACTGAAAATGATTGTTTATTTGGAGATAAGTACCTATGCATTGTTTATTATCAAGCATTTACATCCATTTTGACGAAATACATAAAATCTCATTAAATTATTACAAAAATTGGAATAATACCAAAATGAGTAAAGATACACCTAACAATGTATTCATTTTTTTAATCAGAAAAAATAGATCTTTTCAACCATAGCAAAGCCAACTATGGTTTCCATTTAAAAAATGCAAGTTTGTATGCCACTGGATTCAGAATAAAAATATCTCTACAGTTTTTTTGTGTCTACATAGCCAATCGAGATATTGAGGCCTGAAAAAATTTTACATTTTTCAAAAGTTGGCTTTAAAAGAAAAGACGATACAAAAATGGCGATGGTATAGCTCAACTCACAATAAAAAAATAATACAGTAATGTCAAAACCGCAACGCTCTAGCATCAATAGTTACCGAAATACCCTATAATTACAAAGAAAATGGAACACTATGTACACTTGTCCGATCGTTTTTTCAATTGTTCAAAACATTTTTGGAACCCATTTATTGGAATGGCTTTTAACACTTCCAGCGATTTTTGTTTCACCTCCTTTACAGCCCCAAAACGTTTTCCTTTCATGCCACTTTTGAGTCGGGGGAACAAAAAGAAGTCAACGGGGGCGAGATCCGGTGAATAGGGGAGTTGAACAATCGGTGTCTTGTCGTTTTTCGTCAAAAACTGCTTCACAGACAAAGCAGTATGAGCAGGCGCGTTATCGTGATGGAAGAACCAGTCCCCTGTTTGCCAAAGATTCGTCCTTTTTTTCCGGATGCTCTCCCTCAATCTGTCCAAAACCCCAAGTAGAATTGTTGATTGACCGTTTGACCTGCAGGAACAAATTCCATGTGCATGACACTTCTGCAATCAAACAAACAAATCAACATTGTCTTGATGTTTGACTTCACTTGGCGGGCTTTTTTTGGACGAGCGGAACCAGATGTCTTCCACTGACTTGATTGCTGCTTTATTTTGGGGTCGTACCCATAACACCATGATTCTTCACCAGTTATGACCTTAGAAAAAAAATCTGGGTCCACTTCCAACTGAGTTTGCAGTTCAAAACAAGCCTGATGTCGACACTCTCTTTGATCATCAGTGTGAAGGCGAGGAACAAATTTGGTTGCAACCCTTCTGAAGTGTAAATCTTCAGATAAAATCCTCTGAACTGAACTCCATGACACTCCAAACATCTCACTAAGTTCGTCAATGGTTCGGCGTCGGTCTTCACGCACAAGAGTGTTGATTAGTGCAAAGTTGTCGTCCGTCGTTGAAATTGAGGGGCGTTCAGAACGAGGTTGGTCTTCAATCGACATTTCTCCAGTCTCGAAATGCGAAAACCAGTCGTAGACAAGTGTTTTACTTAAGGCAGCATCTCCATAAGCTGTTTTAAGCATCAGAAGAGTTCCTGCGGCAGTTTTCCCCAACAGAAAACAAAACTTCACATTCACGCGTTGCTCCCGGCAGTCAGCCATCTCTTGTTTTCGCCAAAACGAAGAAAGTTGTTTCACTAAAACAAATCTCACGGACAAACCAATGCAACTCACTCCTGGTAGTCCTTTATGGTAGCATCGTCCTTTCCTATAATTTCATTTATTTCTCTGCATTTTATTTCTTCTCTCTTGTTTTGCCTTCGTGATTAGCTCAATCTAGATGTTTCGATGCTTCCTGTAGTGCTTCTTGTTTGTTTATAGGAACTACACTCCATCTGAATAGAAAAGAATACAGGAGCGTCATCATTTGCATGCGCGATTTGCACGTCATAACCAGTGTCGCCGTCGCGTCGTTAATAGGTTGCAGTACAATACGCAGCACACAGCAAAATAGAAGGATATATTATGCAGACCATACACTAATAATAAAGAAACCCTGCTGTATAAACAGTAAATGCGAAACGCAATAATAAAAACACACACTCTGACCGTCTACTCGAAACGAAACGCGAACGTTAAATTAGACGAATGTGAGCACGCCACTGAATGGTATTGTTACCTGGCAACGGTTGGTGTCGCGTGCTAAAAATGGTTTGTGCGCCTGACGTCATTGATGATGCCCTGTGTTCTTCTCTATTCAGATAAAGTGTATCTCGTTGAAACATTTAATTTTCTTTATATCGACATTTATTGAGCTAGTTTCTTTTAATATAAAATTCGTTTTTTGAAGAGCGGCATTAACTGAATCCCATTTTACTAGACTTCACTTTTTTTTTCTATTTTATTTTGAAACAAAACATATTATTATGCTGTATTGCTTTAGTTAATAATATTACTATCACTACCACTACCAAAACTCACCACCTCTTCCACTACTACTGCTTGAAATATATGTTTTATGCAAATATCACACAACAAATTTGAAATCTAGAATATAAATATGAGAATTTTGTTGGTTATGCCTTTCTTGTAAATATATTATTTATAATGCCTATGTTAAACGACGTTTTCTAGCTTTGGTGCATATCACGTTGCACTAATAGATTTCCGTGGTATTGTAAAATATTTGAAAAATTGTAACTGTTTTTTTAAGATTATTTATAAATTTATTAACTTTAAACGAAAGCCCAAATGATTGAAAATTTACCACATTTAAAAGGATTTTTTTAGGCAAGTAATTGCATTTTGCTAAATCAGGTACCATTAAAATATGCGTTATGACATAAATTTATACTGCAACTAAATGACATTAACAAAAACACATTCTTTCTTCAAGAAAATAAATTTCGTATTAGTCAAGGAATGAATTTGGTTTCTTAAGCACATCTGTCGTACAATTATGACGATGTAAATGGGAATTTTTGTTTTCATATTTTCAAATTTAACTAAGATTCATATACAGTAAGTTTTACATAGAAAACGTTTTTTATACACCTCAATTTAGCTCCACGTATCCGCCCTGTTTATAAAACAGAATGTAATAACAATCTAAAAGCTTATTACCTTCTAAAAAATGTTAACTATAAATATTCTGTTAAATATGGACAATTAATTACTTAGCACACATGCAAGCAACATCCTTATTCGACATAAACAAAATTATCCCGCCGATAATAATGGCAAATTCGTTGATACTATCCATTAATAATTTGAACGATATATTAAATCTTTTAGTTAAAATGTTTACAATATTACAGTACTGTAGTTTCGGCAATTGTTATAAATAATGTGCTTTATATGTAGTCATCCACGCCATACTATTACATGCATTTCGAATACTTTCGTGGTGGTATAAAAGTTTTTCTACGCTATTATTTTACACGCGGTTAGAGAAAATGTATTTGTTTTTTTACTTTATTACATTTTGTTTGCCATATTTGGTGTATTTTAAAACATTAGCTACTTTAAAAGTTTTTATAAATATCTTGAATTTTCTAAATATTCAATTATCGGTTATATAGATTTTAAAATAGATATAAGTTGCCCTGCAAAATCACATGAAAGTAATTCTACTTATGCGACAAAATATTGCCGCTGTATACATATACCAAATTAGGATACTTAAAATAATTTATCGAACACAAATCAAGGCAGAGCAGCGTTTAGTGACATCACAATAGATTACTGTCGTTATATCCCAACCTTTTACATATTTTGGTTTATTAAATAGGCATGCCTCAAAGAGTTTAGAAATGAAGGTAATTGCTATTAAATTTCGTTAACGCCGACCCTTTATACCTACGAGCGTTATATCTGTCCATTTGGAACTCTAATTTCATATTCCTAGCTATACCGCACCGGTTGGGCTGGCCTTGTTAMATTGGGTGTAATCGTAAAAACAGGTAGATCCGAGGGTAGATCTTACCTGTCATTGAACTCTGCAGATATTCAAATGTGGTAATTTTGAATTGCATAAAAACCGGGAATTGTTGCTCAATAGGGATACTGTGCTTGCCCCATCGTTTGGTGGAAAAAGGTACTAAACTTAGAGTGCCCCTTATGTTGTTGCATGAATATTGCAACTGAGAGTACAGATGTGAAAAATTCTGATGGCAAAATTTTTAGTTTCATGCTCACTTCTGGGTTTTATCTTCAGTTTTTGTTTATTAATTTAGATTTTCACTCACTTCTCAGGTTTTCCAAAGGTGAACAGGCGCAGGCTGCCATCGCCAACTTGGATGGAAAGCAGCTGGAGAATTCCTTGCTTCCCTTGAGCGTAAGAGTAGCGGAGGACCACGGAAGACAAAAAGCACAGTATATCGATTTAAATCAGCCGTACATGTACACAAGAGGTAGGAACAATCTCAAACGAGATTCAGAACCTGCAAACAGTAGTGACCACCTGTTGGGTCAAAATACTAGCGGTCGCACCACTTCAGATCTTGTCACTTGGTTCTGAACCATGCTTAACGCCACCAAAATTTTTTGTTCATCCCCCGTTGTTCACATTAATGATTATCTTGTCAGTTTTGAGTGACACGCTTCTCTTGAATCAGGTTTTAACCAGATGAGAGGTTACATGCCCTTCAGAGACCCCGTGCTGGGTCGGGGCAGGGGCCGTTCGCAAAACCCCAACCTGAACAGCACTAGCAGGTACATGGGTGCCGGAGACAACGTGTTCCACAGTTCCCTGTACTGGTAGTAAGCCGAGATGACGGGTCACCAGAGCAACACGTGCGTTTGTGTTTCCCTTTTGTTGTTTCTTCGTTCCAGAGCCGTTTTGAGTTTTGTTGCTCCAGTGATCCATCATTGTCGTTTTGTGTTTTTTTTTTGCAACGAAAAGACTGGTTTTTTTTTTTGGAGTTGAGACGTTTTTAATCTGTGCAATATTAACAAAATTCGCTGTTTAATTTGTGCATTGTACATTAACGCATCTGTCAAGCAGATGTTTTTTTTTACTGTGTGTATTATAAAGATGAGGCAGTAATTGGGAAGCTTAGAGTTTGTCCCATTTTGTTAATTTTATTAGATTAATTTATTGTATGTTTTAATATGTTCCGTTTGGAAAATATTCTATAATTTTTATTATTAAATGACTTTATGTATAATTTAAGTTATTCTAATCAGTGTCGAAAGGTTTATTTATTATTATGCTATGTTAATACGTACTGGACTTAGTTAAATAAAAGTTTGTGTGCCTTGCGTAGTTGATATTGTTTCAATTCACAAAACTGTTTACAGGATGGAGCATTCTTTTTTTTATCCTTGAACTTATGACATATTTTTACATGCATAAATAATAATAGAAGCACTGGTATTAAATATCAAATGAAATATTTCTACAGCTGAATAAATAAACTTAGGGGAATTAAATCTTACAAAAGCAGTGCTTGTGTGTAAGACTGGCATAGAAAAGTGTATAAATTTACATACTTTGAGTAAAAATAACAGTCGCTACTTGTTGATTGTTCAAGTTTCAGAAATAGAGGGGGTATTTTACCTTTTGGTTTAATAAATTTTGTAAACTCTTTTTTCAATGCCAAGGTTTCGTCTTTATTTAAGACATCATCAGGACACATAGCACATAATAACAAGAATAGATTTTACTGAAAGTGAGATTAATTTTAAGGAGTTTTATGTTGTGAATTATTTTCCCAATATACCACGTAATTTCTTCTTCCTGTGTTTCAGTAATTCGTATTAAAAAGGAATAGATGAATTAATCGTAGAACATTAAAATACAGCTTGAAATTGTACATTTAAATTCAACAAAACAGAAAAATGAAATATAGACAGTGTCAATATGTCGGCGTCAAAAATCATAGCCTTCCATCAGAGCAATATTTTCCAGTATTTTATATACAGGTAATTATTCAAAATCGCTTCTGAAAGTATGTGTAAATATTACTAAGTTTTTGTATCTGACTTTTTATTAATGGTTGTATGTTTGTTAATTTGATAAATTTCCAAAATTAATCTCTTTTGTAACTAAATTTCCTTGCCAATTTAACAATCTTATTGGTTCTGATGTCACTTTTGTGAAGATTTACCCTACTTGATAGCCTCTGTGATGTTTGTCCAACATATACATTATTACAATTTTGACACTACACAGTAAACCACATTTGACTGGTATTTTACAGGAATTTTGCCTTTAAGTTTACTAAAAATGTTTGAACTTTTCATAGTGTTTTTTTTATAGATGTTTTAATCTGTTCAGATTGGAAAGTTCTGATAACTGATTACTAAACCTGTTATGGAGAGCGTCCATGTCTGAGTCGACTGTTATAAATTTTCAGTGTATGCAATGAACAAAAGTTAAATTGTGTATTTTAATTCCTTGGAGGGGAAATTAGAGGAAGATATCTGTCCAGAATCTCATATATTAAAACATGTGATCCGTATTCATTAGATATTAAAGAATTATCCCTGAATTTGGATAATATTCTTCTGGTGAACTACCTACTTGTGCATTATAAATGCAAGAATTTATTACAATGCTGTCTACAAGACAATATAAAAGATTCTTCTAAAGAAAATAATTTTTAAAGTGAACTTCCACTTTATTTTTTACAATTGTAAAGCTCTTTCGGCTACATGTTAGCCATCGTCAGTACAAAAATTATTTATGAAAGGAAACTAACAGTTTGACAAAATCAAAAATCAGAAACAAGCAAACTTGACTACAAACTGAAAAGCAACCCACATGCCAGTAACTGAAACGAAACATTAATTTAGATCAAACAAAGAATTTAGAATAGGACAATTGAAATTACAAAAATCATTTAGAATAGTAAAATTTTGTTCGTGAATAATTTTATAAATCTCTAAAATTTCCAAATAATTTAATTTAGATGATTTACTACACAAATGTAATGAATTTAGATTGTCTAGCGTGGCAGTGTGTTTATTCACTAATAAATGTTTGGCTAACGAAAAATTTGTTGTTACAGTATCTGTATTTTTATACTTTTCAAATTGTTTCAAATGTTCTTTACCGGTTTGTCCAATATAAACTGAATTGCAATCATTGCATGAAAAACTATAAACGCCTGAATTATTTAAAACTGAAATTTGGTCTTTATTACGGACAAAACGGGAAAACACACTGCCTACGGTAGAAAAAGCAACATTTATTCCATTAGAAGAAAATAATTTAGATAGGCTAACAGACTTGACCAGCAAACTTAAGAGGAAACCAAACCTTAACTTTTTCATCCAAATAAGTGGTACAGAAAGAAAATTTAAATTTTGTCAAATACTTAAAATAAAGTTTTTCTATTAAATAATTAGGAAAATTGTTATTGAAAACAATTTGGAGTATTACACCCAATTCTTTTTCGAAAGCATTTAATGACAGAGGTAATTTAAAAAGTGAATGAAAAACGGACATTTTGTGTGAATAAGGGTGTAAAGAAAAATAAGATATAACATTGTCTGTACTAGTAGATTTTCTAAAAATTTCAGAAGATAGGTAAGAAGAAAATTCATTACGTGAAATTAATAAATCTAAAAAGGAAATTTGATTATTAATTTATGTTTCATAGCTAAAATTTATAGAAGTATGTAAAGAATTTATAAAAGTAAGAAAGTTATTTAGATCAAAAGAATTACATGTAAAAAGACTCAAAACATCATCTAAATAACGGTACCAGAATTTAATGTGAGGAGAGAAGTAAATGTTTTTGAATATATCTTTTTCTAAATTATTCATAAAAAGTTCAGCTAAAAAAGGACCAAGGGAAGAACCCATAGCTAAATCCAATTTTTGTATAACATTCTTTATTATTGAAATAGAAAAAATTTTGATTTAACACAAACTCCGTTAACGAAAGCAAATTATTTTTATGTAATAAAGATAAATTACAATTTTGATTAAGTAGGTTACTTAAAATTATTAAATTTTTTTGGAAGAATAGAAGGAAATAAATTGTTTACATCAAAAGAAACAAGGAAGCTATCTTTAGGAATTTTGATATTTTTAAGTTTGTTGGTTAGATCCAGTGTATTTTTAACAGCAAATGAATTTTCGAAGTACCATCGTTGATTGCAAAAAGAAGAATTTTATTTAATAAAATCTTTGGGTATGAGTTTTCCAGTAATATGATTTTAAGTTTTTTTAATTTTTATTTACTGAACTTGGATATGAAATTTTTTTTAACTGTTTCATTTGTTTAACAAAATTTATTTTTATTCTAACTGAATGATTTGATAGAAAATAGACCTGCCAGAAGAAGTTGTTTGTCAGTATTATTTTACAATTATTGGAATAGATCTATTATATTTAAAGTTCATTTCTACACTATTATGTGTTTCATTACTTACATTTTTTTATTATTTTTTTACAGTATTCATTTATTATTTTTGTAAATATACTTACCTGCATTAGGCATATATATATGCAATTCTTAATGATAATTATTAAATAGTAAATAAAATGTATAATGAAAGTTGCATAGTATATGGTAAAAAAAATACAACACACAAAGAAAGCAACATATGGCTTTTTCGAATGTATTTTTGGTTACAGCTAATGCAACTGAGCAAAAAAGTTTACTTGGTTATTTACACAAGTTGAAGATTAAAAAAACACTTTCAAGTTGCTGCAGATTAATAACACAAAAATGAAATAAAAATTTAATATGCCTTCGTTACTAAATGAATGAATTTAATCAAATGAATGATTTATTCACTAAGTTGGCTGAAGGCATAGTATATCATTCCGAAAGTACTACCACTGTGTATAATAAGAGTAAATTTAAATGAATGATTCATTTGCTGACTGGCTGAAGTGACTTAATTCGTTTTGATAGTACTATCGATATTATTAATTTTTTCTGTCCTTATATTAGTTAAGGTGCAACCACTAAGATTATTTTCAGCTATACAGCATGTACCGTCCAGGACTGTAATCAACTTTTTTTATTAAATGGCACCCTATGTATTTATTTTATTATTTTGTGAGGCTTCTTAGGTGCTTTATAGCCATATACTTTTTCTAAGTTTTGGCTGCTGCATTGCCAAGTTATTAAAATTTTTCTGAAAATTTTTGAAAATACAAGTTTTGACTGAAGTGCTTCTAGAAGCCGAACTATTAATAACAAGAAGAAAATCTTTTGTCCATTAACGAAGGTAACTGTCTCTAGACTTTAGTAGTTTTTATGCGATTCTACTGTACAGTGATAACTAGACGTGATCAAATTCTACAACTTTCAAACCACTATAACTTGATTTTTTTTAAATGGAACGCCCTATATTTTTATTTAATCATATTCTACTTTTAATTCTCTTTATTTTTAGTATGCATTTTGTATACCTGGGATTAACAGTTTTTGAAATATTAATTATTTTTTATAAATACACTCTATATTCAATTTCAAACCACTATAACTTGATTTTTTTAAATGGAACACCCTATATTTTTTATTTAATCATAATCTACTCTTAATTCTCTTTATTTTGAGTATACCTGGGATTAACAGTTTTTGAAATATTAATTATTTGTTTTAAATATACTCCACATTCAATTTCAAACCACTATAACTTGATTCTTTTTAAATGGAACATTTTTAATATTTCAAAAACTGTTGCATATTCAAAATAAAGAGAATTAAAAGTAGATTACAATTAAATATAATATATAGGGTGTTACATTTAAAAAAAATCAAGTTATAGTGGTTTGAAAGTTGAAAAATTTGATCACGTCTAGTTATCACTCTGTATAGTAGAATCACATAAAAACTATACTAAAGTCTAGAGAGAAGTTACCTTCGCTAATGGACAAAAGATTTTCTTCTTGTTATTAATAGTTAGGCTTCTAGAGGCATTTCAGTCAAAGCTTGTATTTTCAAAAATTTTCAGAAAAAGTTAAATAACTAGGCAATGCCACAGCCAAAACTTAGAAAAAGTACATAACTATAAAGCACCTAGGAATTTTCACAAGAAAATAAATAAAATACACAGGGTGCCATTTAAGACGAGGGTGAATGCTTTCAGCATCTGTAATATAAAATATTTTCTCGGAATTTGTCTCTTGAAAACACTGACAAAAATTATTAGTCTGACGTTTCGATTACACCTGTAATCTTTGTCAAAGATGAAAAACCACAAAATTTGCCTGACACAAGTTCAAACAAAATATAACGACACAAAAAATTATCTATTGTTAACAGTAAAGTCAGTATCTTCCGCCGATGCACTAATGACTCACCCTGTATATTCAAGGCTAAACTCTGGAAATTAATATTCAATAAAAGCACCGAGTGTAAAATTAAATATTTTATTGTTAGGATAACTAATTACAACTTTATCCCTATTGTAACTGCTACTTAAATGCACAGCTAAAATCTGAATTAACATTAATGCATCTTTTGTAACACTATCCAACCACAAAACGTCTTATACAGCAGGAGAGAAAAAAATTAATGCCCAGACAACTGAAAGGAGGATGTACGTGAACCTGTTTTTTAAGTGGTAAGAGGAACTGATGTCTTACAAACCCTATTACATAGCTATGTGTACGCCTAGAAAATATACATCGTCGAAAATAGAAAACATCCACAAATGTTACGCTGTTCAATGAGAGATGGAACAAAAATGTTTTCGGCCTGCCGGATTCATCTATTGTTACAGTAGGCTCTTGATAGCGTATGAAGTATTTCTGCCATAGTTTATACCAACTAGTTACATTTACTGTATAACAAATTAAACTGGTGAGAGTGCTTTTCACCGCAACAAAAGACTTTACAAAAGAACAGGTATTTCTCACATTTAAACACATAATTAACAACGATAACTTTTGCATGATACTTTTTTTTTTATTTTTGTAGGTGAAATACTGCATTTCGTTTGTTTCTAAGGAGCAATAAAGCAACGCGTGTATCAGTTTGTATACTTTAAATTTTTCGCTAAACCTACTTTCTTCCCATCACAGTTTGCATATGTAGTTTCAATAGCCAGGCCAGTAATACCACAATTAGAATTTAATGAATAATTTTTTCAATAACTGTCACGTTCTTTAAACAATCAAGTAATTCAAAACATACACTGGCCTGAAAACTATGAATTATCACTCATATCAACCTATTGAGGTATTAGACGATCTCAATCTCATGAGTTTCCTTTGTGTTCTAAAAATCAAGCGCTGTAATCCTGCAAGATTCATGCCCACTATTGATGGACAAAACACAAGTCTGACTAGAAGGTATTAAAGAATAAATAACACACCAACATTGGGAAAAACTGTTGCAGCTCGGCAAAGCAAGTAAAACCACGAGATTATGCAAATTTTTTATATTCCTAACAAAAAATGAGATATATTAACTGAATAATGTTACCTACCCGAAATTTGTCGTTTTCAAATTCCCCGCCATTTTACCCGCACCGAGCTGGTTCGAAAGTGGGACAGAATCTTGCAGCACACAGCAACATCTACATATATCAGGTGGAAACAGCAGAAATTACATTTAATCACAATTACATTATTAAAAACACACAAACGTGCCGTTTTCTATAAAATGCAAAAAAATATATCATCTCATCTGTCACATCTCTCTCTCTCCTTTTAGTTGCTAGAAGCCGTGATCTGGGGATTGTTGTTTGTCGCCTGGGTGCCATTGTGTTTGCAGTGGTCTGGAACTTCGCCGCAGTCACGGCGCAACTTCGAATAGCACGTCGTGCACACCCTGACAGGGTTGTACAACTGTTCGGAGGGCAAAGGAGTGCTGTTTTCGGAACAGTCCGCGCAAAAGATTCTGCCACAGCTCCTAAAAACGAAGTTTCTTTTTAAAAATGTACTCTATAAAGTATTAAAGGTAAAAAGAAATCATAAACATAACATAATCACTTTATTTATAAATGAATTGGCAAAGGGCTTTCATCTTCTACTAGCTATCGTCAATGCCTTATAAAAACCGCTGCAAATTGAATCAATACTTCCACATCCAATTGTCAAAATGACATTTACGTCTTCATTTTGGTGTGGTTTTGAGCATTTTTCTCTCTACACATTTTTTCTAAGACACGTGATATTAGCAAAAATACATTAATTTAAAATGTRTTTTTTTCCAAATAACTCAAAAGTATTAACACAAAAATTACAAGAGTGCTTTTCGATCAGAAATTTGATTTCCTATATAATACCATTGAGTATAACTAGAGTGCTAACCTTACGGACTAAACATGCCTATCGCGATATGGATATAAAGTTTTATTTTTTGGATATAAAGTGTTTAGTAGCAAGCGTGCTTAAACTCTTATGCGACAGGTGGCGCACCACTGTAAGTAGAATTCTGCACGCTGTTGGATTCCTAAAATGGGGACTCATGTTACACCCTCACCTGCGTTGCCAGCCATAGGGAATTGTCCCTAGTCCTAGCGATTACCTATTTCTCATATAACGACATGGGAGGTATTTTTTAATTCCTCGTTATGCAGGAAATCTGAAGTAAAAATAGAACTCCTCATATCTTTTACCGATGAATCCTTGAGAACAAATATTTTTCAAGATCACTGGTGCCTTTTGCATATTCATAAACAGTTCGCATTATTTGTTGCAGAAAAGGCTGAAGATCTGTAGACTGCAGAATCTCTAATCTTATAAATATCGGTGCTGCCATTTGTGGCTAACGACAACACTATAAGTACTTGAAATATTTTGGTAGAAAAGCTTCTGTTAAGTTATGTTGTGAGCCAGAAGCTCTGGCACACTGTGTTATCCTCGTTTAGGTCGTTTCTAAAGCACCAGTGGCATGCGCTAGGGTAATGCACACCCGTGTATCCTTTTTAATAGAACTTTTAGGTCTGTGGATTTTTAGACAAAACTAATAAACTCTTGTATTCTTTAATCAATTCTAAATAAAACGTCTCTTTGAAGTTTGCTGTAAAACGACTCATTCACCCTTAAAAATTGATATTTTGATTGAAAAGCACTACACCACTATTATTTTGTGAAATCGCAAAACTGTTATTGAAGCCGACAACGCTTGAAAAGTGATAAAAATGCAATTTTAAAAATTTTCGAATAAAAAAATTCAGATAATTCTTTGTTTTTGATATACAAGGTGTTGAAGTTGAATTTAAAAATGATCAAACAGACATGTTTTATTTAGAATTGATAACAGATTACAAAATTGTATTAGTTTTAAAGAGTGTGCTTACATGTGGATCGATATTTCGATGTACTATTTAAAAATAGGAACAGTATGAATTGTGTAGAATTAAAAGAAGAAATAAACACAAAACGTTTGTGATCTATGATCTTGAAAATTTCATAACTGTCTGCAGCAAATCAATTGATAAGTGGAGAGCAATGCAGGATATGTCAAGAGAGCATTCACAAAAATTTTACAACGTTGGCTCCTGTGCCACTTAATTACTTCCACATCCAACAGATAAGAAGTATGGTATCGTTAAAAAAATTTTCGGAAATTTTTATTTGCTCATTCGCTTTAAATGGTCGAAAACGTAAAAAGAAACAAAATTTGAGCAAAAAAAATTTCTTGTCTGTGTCCGTGGTTTTGTTGGTGGACACGATAACTTTCGAACGACTGAATATATGAACTTGCAATTTGGCAAATGTATAAATCTCAACTACCCAAAGCGACCTATTGTTTTTGGGGAAGTAGGGTATCGGGAAGGGGGGTAGCTACCCTTTTTGCAAATTTTTATTTTTTCTAGTTTTTTTCATTTTAGTATGTGATTAGTATTATAACCTTATAAATTTTTGGTGTAGCAAATTGTTTAGAAGATATTAGCAAAAAAGCGTCACTTAAACTTGACGCTTTTTTGCAAATATCTTCTAAACATTTTGAAAAAAGGGCAGTTACCCCCCAATTTCGCCCCCTTCCTGATACCCTACTTACCCCAAAAACAATAGGTCGCTTTAGGTAGTTGAGATCTATACGTTCCCCAAATTTCAGGTTCATATATTAAGTCTTTCAAAAGTTATCGTGTCCACAAACAAAACCAGACACACAGATACAGAAAAGAAATTTTTTTCGCTCAACTTTTGTTTTTTTCCGTTTTCGACCATTTTAAAACGAATGAGCAAATAAAACTTTTTCAAAATTTTTTTCGCGATACAATACATCCCATCCGTTGGATGTGGAAGTAAAATTAGAACTACAAAACAATTTAAATTGAAAGTGGCATCAAATTGGTAATTTGATTTGAAAATTTGAAATTTCCAATTTAACATCACTTTCAATTTAAATTCTTTTGTAATTCTAATTTTTATAAGGCACTGACAATGGCTAGTAGTAGCTGAAAGCACTTTGCCGATTCGTTTAGAAATAAAGTGGATAAAGTTGGACTTGGTGGCGATTAATCTTTAATAAATAACATAACGAAATATCCACTTTGAGCAAAAGGAAGAGTTTACAACATGCACGATGTCCCGCATTATGAGAGCAACCTCCTGGAATCTGAAAACTGATTAAAAAATAACACTATTTTACAGTATAACTGAAATATTCACTCTTAAACATGGGGAAGAATGTTGTTCTTTTCAAAAAGATCTTAGACCGGTTAACATAATTTCATCAAATTTTGGCATTATTATTTAAAGTGGAAGCCGTTAAAATGATGCGCACATTTTTTTAATAAAAGTTTTGGGGGAGCCGGGACGGGGCCAACCCCCCACAATTTAACTCTTAAGTTTAAAACGGGTAAATACATTTTTCAAAAATATGTTTTTTTAATTTTGGGCCTCATAAACAACAAAAAAGATATTCTTTGTTCATGCGGCTAAAACTGACCCTTTCTGAGAAAATTCCAGAAAATTTAATGTTAACGTTCACATTTCCACTACTTAACGAAATCATTTGTTTTTATCAAATTGGCCATGAAAATACGCATCATTTTAATGGCTTCCATTTCAAATAGTAATAACCAAAATTTGAGGAAATTATATGAACCAGTCTAAAAGAGTGGATATATCAGTAGGCGGGCGTTATTTCAAAAAAAGTTATACTGTGAAATAGTGTTATTTTTACACCAGTTTTCAGATTCTGCAAGGTTGCCCACATAATGCGGGACACCCTTGTATAGCAGATACATGAAAATGGTGGTTTACTACTTTTTAAGACATCACAGTTTTGTGGAAGTAATTAAATAATAATAACAAATTATAATGAAAAACCCTAAACACAATGATTTAGAAAGCCTAAATACTTATTTCGGCAGCTAAGCTGTCATTTCTAGTAGAAGGAATGTCTTCTTGAAATGTCTGGATAGATTAACCGTAGGATATTCTCCTCACTAGATCTTGCACTAGTAATTTGAATGGTATAAATTTTTGAATTTTTAACCTCAGCCTGTGTTACCATAAATTCAGTTTATTGTGTTCTAACTGCTTTTCCTTGAACAGACAGGTACTCTGTAGTATACTTTTCCCTTTTACTCAAAATCAAGCCAATCATTTTTACATCGCGCAAATACTTTGAGAACTTTAATTTTTTTTATATTCACCCAAAGTACAACCACGTCCATTAATTGATTTTGTGTAAAATTCATTTTAATTCAGAGCTAATTGCAACTAAGTTAATTTCTACCAAGTATTAAATGTGATTGTCAGGGTAGCGAAGTCTAGTCATTATTTTTCTACTACATGGCTGCGGTGAAAAAGAAAATTTCAAATGGAAAATCGCTATTACAGTAAAACAAGGTAAAGATAGTATGTACCATAACATCAAATTTTGTGAGACTAACTGCAAAAAATCTGAATTTTAAAATGTTTCTTTTCATAAATTTTTAATTGATTTTTCATGCTCTATCTAATGGTAAAAGCTGCATGCCTTATTTATTTTACTTTGTGAGATATCAGTCGTTTTTTAATATGCTACAAAAATGTTAATTTAAAAGAAAGCCCTAAAATAATGGAACAGGTCAACGTTAATAATACAAACAGGCTTCCATTTAAAATAAAAAAATATAGTGCAGTGTAACAAAAATGGAACACCCTGTAGAAATTAAAAATGTTTAGATCAGTTCATAACTTTATTCCTGTTTTCAATTCAACTAAGATAAGTCTCTCTACGAATAGAGATTATATTACTCTAGAACTAAAATAAATAAGCTTTTTTAGTCATTTACCAGCCTGCKTGCCTAAACTAAACTAGATGACGTTCTATAAAAGTTTGAGAATATAGTCATGTTTTAGTTGTTTTGTAGTTTCAAGAACAAAGTTGCACGATTCACCTAGCTTTCTAACTTGTTAGCAATATGCAAATTAACCAAAGTAGCAAGTCGACAATTTAAGTTATTTCTAAAGCATTAAAAGTCCTCCTAAGCAACAATGGCAGGAAATGCAGACGATTAGAACTCGTTAACCTGCTTGACCTGACGATTTTGTTGGAATATTCTAGAATTGTAGCTTCTGAGTAAAGTAAGTCAAGCAACCAACCAATCCACAGTTTTTTTTAACTTCAAACTCAGATATCACTTGGCGGATTTGTTTTTTTTTCAACATAAATTTTTTTCCTCAGCAAAAAATATTTCCAGTTATCATGTTTATGGAATAGCTTTCTGGTGTTTTTAATAATAATATTTTATTCCTTTTGCATTGTTTATTTTCACCATTTTATTTGCATACCGGTGCTCCATTCAAATTTACTTCTGCAGAATAAAAGACTCTAATTAAGTTATCTTACGATAACATTTTCAAACCGAAATGTTCCAGCATAGAGTTGACGAATTTTGGATTTTAACAAAAAATGAATGTGTTCTTTTAAGCGAAGCTGGATATTCAGCGGTTGTGTTTATAAAGAGCAAGTATAGACAGAAAATAAATAAATAATTGAGTTTGTTCTGTAATAATGCAGCTTTCGTATGAATTTTTTGTAGTGTATGCGTATTTAGTTAATGCTAACGACTAAGCCTGTTTGAATTTTAAACTTAGGTTAGCGAGTCGTAAAAAAACTCCCAACTTATTAAGGGTGCCACAACTCCAAAAAGTTTGTGAATCTCTGGTTTAGGTTGTAGCACTTTACAAATACGACAGAATGTATTTTTATACCTTTTCTCTACAACAAATGCCAAAGAAACTATAGAAGAATGCCAAAGCGATGGCAGACAAAAATTTTAGATTAAATTAATAAACAATACTCACCTACAGTGATGCTTCCTTCTACCCAACCAAAAAGCTGTCTGACAACCAGTACACCTAGACACAGCATGGTCCGGCACCCAGAGTGTGGGATTACCTTCCAGAGGTACGGATCCATCTTCTACAGCTTCCCATGACATGTCAGATCGAAGAGATTCCACAGCAGAKGCTTGTCCTTCGCCCGCACTGCATACTGAGTCTACCACTGAACTCTGAATATGAAAAGTGACTAGTTTTAAAAATGAGGCAATTTATACACTACATATTTATGGAAAGACAAGAATGTTAAGACTAAAGGAACTCAACAATTAAAAAATGGACATGCTGGTGTTAGGCAAATACACTCTTAATAATTACAAACAACTGTTATCGTGGGTAAACGGAGTTTATCCTTCTTCATACTTTAAGGGGTGATTGTTTGTAATTGTTATGTAAACAAAGCCCAGGCAAAATAGTATTTGTTTTGCTTGTTTTGTATCATAGCATGATCAAGAAGTTACATAATTCATACCCTATATTAGTGTTGACATAGGTGTCGGCCATTTTTCTGCGGCCTGTCAAGGTCCTGCATCCAAACAAACTGAGTTGCCATATGGGGCGTAAGGAGAACTCACTGTTTGGAGAAAAATTTGAGTTTAAAAAAATATTTTATAGTATTACTGTGTATGTTAGGGTAGTTTACATTCCTTCATATTATTTAGTTAATATTACAAACCAAAATTACATTTAGTTGCAATTTATTGTCGAAAAGCAGCCTAAAATAAGTGCAGTAAAGTAACGTGAACATTCAAAACCCAACACATTACCATTTTCTGGTACAACATGTAAATTGTAATGGTCTACAGACCCACTAATTGTAGGTTAAGATTTTCAACAATACATCATGAGTAAATGTAATTTCGGTTTGTAATACTTGCTAAATAAAGTGAAGGAGTGTAACTACTCAAACATTCAAAGCTACACTTTAAAATATTCTTTTGAAACTACAAAAATGAACTGAATATGAGCTCCCTTGTTTGGGATACCACAGAAAATGGCTGACTTCTACATAACACTAATTATTGTAATAAGCAAAAAACATTCTTGGATTGAATTAACCTGTAATGAGATAATGTTGGTCCTACTTGTAAAAAAATACAAAAAAAAATTAAGTCACTGGATTGAAAGAGTAGCGAAAACATGTACACAAATAAWTGAATAMTTTGACCATAGTAAAAATTACTGCATTCAATTTCCTCTTCTTGTTTTTTTTAACATAATAAAACGCTAGACATATACCTACATAAGTTATGTTCCCTCGGAATCTACCTACCACTTAACTATGAAGAGTTTTAGAGTCGGCTAATGTTCGTACCTCATATTTTATATACAGTGAGCGGCAGAAATACCTGACGGTTTTTAAATAAGAATAACTCCAATGTTTATAAACATTTTTGCATATTTATTATATATTAAGAACAGTAAAAAGAGGCAAAAACTGCGAAAAACATAATATGTAACATTATGTAGTCCCAAAAAACACGAAGGCTACATTACTTAAAGATAACGTCTTTCAAGTGGTGGCCATTCTTCAGCATACATTCTTCAAGTCTTGCAGCAAAGCTGTCATACACTTTACTCAGCATGTCCCTTGATATAGACGCAACCACTTGCCTAATAGCTTCTTTCAAGTCTTCTAGTGTACGCGCTCCCCACCACCCCCCTCCACTCGACTGCCGTACTGTGCCCAAACAAAAACCATCAGGTATTTCTGCCGCTCCCTGTATATTTTGCTCATTTCCGCGGATCCTTATACTCTTTGATATTTGCCGATTATTGTCATATGCCATTTGTAATATTTGCATTTTTACCATATTTTATGACCACGGTCCCTTTGTCGTCGGTCAACTAGATAACCCGTAAACGAGTGATTTTTTATAACCCCGCATCTGGGGCTGTAAACCTACCCTTTCATACCTGATAACAGAATTCCCCGCAATTCTATCTATCACTAAATTTCCAATATGTTTCCGATTGGCTATATCAGTTTGCAAGAAAGGGTAGGGTAACCAATAATGTACAACTAGGAGTTTACTTCTAAGGGCAAAAACGTTCATACAACCATTACTTTTCAAGAGTTGAATACGATATATTGTAAAATTTCAAAAATTGTTAGTTGTGAGAAGTTTAGTAGTAGTGTTGCAAGTTTATCTGTAATCTATATTAATAAATAATTTTATTCATTGTATCGGACGCAAGGACTTGGTTTTTTTTTGTACTTTAAAAGGAGCTGCTTGTGCGCCGGTTTCGCGAACGTTCGTTTAATTCGAACAACCACACGTATAATACTCAACAGCTAATCTAGAATTAATTATTCTGTTCTGCACTTTTTGAAAAGAAATCTAAAAAAATATCTTTTATTATGGCTGGATGCAACCTGTATAAATAAAAATATTTTTAAACTATGGTGCTCCAAAAATAAAGAGTAGAGTTGATAAAATCAGAAGAATACCGCAATAATGAAACACCCCGTTACATTTAAAATCAATACTTTTGTGAAAGAAACACCATCACTACACCAGAGACACAAAAATCATTAACTTGACGTTTTTATTTCTTCTGTAATCTTTGTCAAAAACAATCTTTAAATGTCCAAAACAACTTCGATTTCATTTTTTAAATTTTTTTGAACTTTTGTCAGACTGTTTTTAAGTGTTATTTTGACAAAGATTACAGGAGTGATCAAAGCATCAGATTAATAATTTCTGTCGGCATTTGGATTAGTTTCTTTTAAAAAAGTATTGGTTTCATATCATGAACACTAAAGTAAAATCTAGTTTGTCAAGGCTTGCAAGGCTGTCTTATCAAACTACCTTAGATTTGAAGCACAATTTACTGCAAATGTATTTTTTTGACATAAACAAAGTACCTATAAATTAATCGATGAATCATCTTTTTAGCAAGACTGTGACATGGCACAAAACATAAGGTTTGACTAAATAAATATACTATTTATGATAAAAGCTTGCATTCTGCACTCGCATAGCAATAGCATGACAATTGGTAATGTTGGCAAAGGAATACTTTTACAGTGAGGCACATGAGGAGTAGGCAAACAGTTAACATATAACAGAGGTGGCCAAACTATTGATCAATACAATGTTATTAGTTTAAGATATATCAGCGTCGGCCCAAATTTTTGCTAATTATGGCTACTTTTAGAAAGAAATACACAAGGTGGGTTTCTATGACAGTGTTTTTGAAAAAGATTCAAAATTTTAAGTCAGAATTTCATAAGCTGTGTTTTGTAAGGTACTTTTTAGTCGACTGTAATTAAGTGTTCTGTGGAATTAAAAAGTTTATGCTGCAAAAAATTTAAATCAATGGATGAGCTTAAGTATTACCAATGGCGGCTCGCCAAGTGAAGCAGGTGAAAAGCCACTTCACCTGAAATCAACACCTCTACACCTATCTAATGTTAACATTGAAAAATCTAACACGTGTTGCAATTTTAGGCGAAGAAATAATATTGTCTTCAATAATTATAAATTAAAATGGTGTAATACTCATAAAATGCTTTAAATAATCACGATCACAGCAAATTAACTATATAATAATATGAAACTAACAAATTAATGATAACATTTACGGAATTGCATAGAAAAATTATGACAAATTGACAAAACACAATATAGCTTGATCAATTTCGATAACATAAAGCATACAAGGAAGTTCAACGATGGAGTTATGAAACACGAAAATTTTTAAAATGAAGTATATAGGTGTAAATTTTTGATAAGTTATGTATACAAATACTATAAATAAAAGAAGTTATATATGAAGAATTTGTGCCCTGAATTCCTCACCTAAAAGTAATGTCTTCTTCTATCTTGAAAAATTTTGTTGCAAAATTATAGTTATGTTAAACAGAAACAATTTTATTCTGTAACAATTGAGATCCTCTAGCAGCATGAGTTAGCATTTACGGGTTCTGGGATATACATTCATCGATGTGATATTAGGCTTGGTGGACCCAAAATGATCAATGATTTCAATGTTACATTGCACATCACTTACAAAGCCATCAAATATCTGCCCCCAAAACACTTGCATTCCACCCCGTATCTTGTGCAGCCTTTTGCAATGAAGCTAGTTTAAATATAAGAATATATAAACAAAAGCAACATTCGGGGATGAATAAAAAAAAATCAGTAATTGAAAGTTGTTCTGATCGACGTGCCCTCTAGAAATTACAAAAATTTGGAATCCTCAACTAAAAAAAAACGCATTCTAAATTATATGAAATTATCTTACAGTGATCCAAATATATTAGGGAAAATAAAATTTATATTGTTTACTTTGCTACCCTGCAATATCAACTTTAGTACTAAAATAAGCTTGGCGTATATACTACTTTATGCAACTAACTTGCAGTTCATGGATTTACCATTWCAAACAAATTGCCATGTGTGCAAAATTTATACTGTATAGTATACAGTGCATTATTAATATTTTAATATAAATTTATTTGCTCAACGTACAGCACATTACGACTGCCCATGTTAAACATGGTTTCTGCCAGAAAAGTCAGTATTTTACTATCCAGTGACCTTAATTATAATAAAATGAAAATAAAAAAACTACAGAAAACTTCTGATATAAAAAAGATACCTTGTCTAGCCCCACATAAAAATGTTCGAAATTGAAAAAAATGAAAAAAAAACTATTGTGCCTGGCTTGTAAGCAATAAAAAAAAACTTAAAAGAGAACAAGGGCAATTTTCGACTAACCAATCTTTGTACAGGGCTCGACATTCTCAGGGGACTTAAGGATTTAACACTTCTTTCCGCACTATCACCACTATCAGACTAGAGAAATAAAAAACAGAAAACAAAATTGCCGTTAAAAAAGTCGTTCCTTTTAGAACAAGAACCGAAAAGAGAAACACACATAGACTCATGTTGAAGAAACTTACCGCATCGTCCTGCTTGTCCGTTTCTGAATGGCTGCATCTGTGACACACTTGTCTGATGAGGGCTTGGCGGTAGGTGTGCAATTCTTTTTGCAGAGCTTCTTCTTTCCGCTATTGAACAAATAATTGTATACTTACCACAAGAACATGAAAAAAAAAAATAGAGATGAAATGGATAGTTGTTTGGCCGGATATCGGATATCCGGCGAGCTGCTAGGCCGGATTGGCGGATATTCGGCTGCCAGATAGCTACTAATACAATCGAATCACGTCGGGCGATTTAGGTTGTTATCGTTAGTGTTTAGCTGAAACTAGTTTTCTGCTTGTGTTATTTGCTACTTGGGCACAATTGAAACATATCGTTAGTGAAAAAAAGGAGTCTGTTTGCCAATATTTTGAAATTAACATAAATATTTGAAAAGATTGGGACATTTTTGGAATCTTTTTTGCTAAAATCTCACAATTAAAAGCCATTTCCTTATTATTTACCTTACGAAGAAATATATGCTAAAGTTAATTTTAGGCAATTGTTGTAGTTTTGGAATATCCGGTATCCGGACGGCTAGTAAATTTAGGCCGGATACCGGATTGTGACCAGGTATCCGTTTCATCTCTATAAAAAACACAATTTTTTAAGGACAATACAAGAAAACGTGACTAACCTTGTGTGAGTCTATCAGTTGCCAGAGTCTCTCCTGCATGTCCGATCGTAAATACACAAGACCATCATCGCCCAATGGACAATGGTACACGTTCCTATGTTGTACTAAATTTAAACTACTATCCCAGCCGTTTGCACTGGAGGTGCGGGAGTATAGGGGCGGTGTGGAATAGCATGAAGTTTTTCCGCTAGCATCTCCACTATGATGATGACTAGAAAAATGGGATGGCGTTTTGTGTTTCTTACACTGTTTAACCTACTTGACCTACCTTTGCTTATCAGCGGAATTTTTGTTGAAATACTGACAGACTTTACATATATCGTTATTATCGTTATCTGGACTGGACAATTTTTCAAATCCATAGATTTCTTTAGGCGAAGAGCTTAAAAAAACAGAACAAATAACATTAATAGTCGGCAGAACAAGCGAATGACTTTTTTTAATAAAACCAAAACACACCTAAACCATCTGATGAGTATTGAAACATATCACCCCTAGGTGCCATTTTTAATTATTATTATTATTATGCATACAATTACGCTCATGCCTGAAGGCTCCCACCACCTACAGCTCGGGTAAAAAGTCCCAAACAGGCTACTCCAGGTGAATCTACAGTACACCGGAGTCAATATCTCTACAAATACATATAGAAATAGATATGAATTTCAAAGTGAAAGCCAGTTTTACGAAAGCAAGCAATACKAAATKMATTTCCTTCTAATTTCTATTTCTACTTCTTAGCTGGCAATCCTGAATTAGTGTTCATGTCAAGTGTAAGTGAACACATCTTCAATAAAAAAAAATGCCATTAAGAATTKCAGCAGAAGTTACGAGAAAAKAAAAACTTATATCACATTTTGAAACAGTAATTAATATAAACGCAAAAGTGTTTGGTATTAACTAGCTTTTGCATAAGCTAGATGTGCAACATAGGCCTATTATTTATTGATAGGGCTGTATTGATAACTAAAGAATAAAGATTACATTTTTCTGAAACTAATTTTTGTTGTTTGATTATATTTATAGTGCTCATGCTTCATGTTCTTTATTTTATGATGAACACTGCATAATGTTATTAGATTTATAATGTCTTATTCCATAATGTTTAGTTGTGATTGTTGCTTATCGTGTTGTTTGCAATATTGATACTTCCTTTTAGAAAGTAGATCCCATAATGGAGTTAGGTGGCTTTGTCATCATGTCAGTGTAATGCTGGCAGATGGCATTGCCATCTAAATTTTTACTTAAATATTTATTCTTGTTATATGTTGTGTAAATACAAAACTTGCCACATTTTTCATACCATTATTATTTATTTTACAGCAAAACAGAGCTTTCTATAACCCCTTCATTCAAGCAGCTAAGCACAAACGAAAAACTTTCCCAGTCGATCGGATGTAAGCGATCAGCTGTGTGCTGTTGCAGTAGACCTGGACTTCCACTAAAGATGGCTATTATGACACATGTAAATCATTATTACATGTTAAAAAAAAATTAAAATACAAAAAAATCTGGATTGGAGAAAAACCATTGCTTCGTTTTCTGAAATCGAACAAAATTGTGGCAGCAGCATTTAAAGCTGGCACTCATTAAAACTGAGGTTCGCATTTTCTTACGGTGTTGTGAGATTGGATGATTTTTTCAACTTGTGAAGATTCTTAATAAATTTTATCTGGCTTTGATTGTTAAAACAAATTTAATTACATGTTTTATTCAATATTTTTTTTAAATAATTGTTAGGTTCAGTAAGTCTTCATATTTTCTGTCATTGCATTGACATCTATTAGGCATTCCAACGACCTGTCAAAACGAAATCCAATTGAGGTTGAAGGCAACTATATGTTTTAATGTCATTATAGCAAACAGCCTTATGATTGAAAAGTGCCACACTTCGTGTTTTTGTAAAGTTGTGAGTTCTTTTTGTCCTTTTTTTAAGCTATTATTAGTGCTTTTTAAACGAAAATGCCTGTTACGCGCCTTGTGCTTGGCTTGGGAGTCAGACACAGAGATGGCGTATGGAATAAAAGCGTAAAGGTGTGCAGTTCGTGAACGAACAAACGATGTATACTATTCAGTTGTGCAACATTGAAAAATCTAGTTCGTCAGAATAAAATAAACCAGTTCATTTTGAACGCTGCAAGAGACTTGTATGATACTGGACTGAAACAGATACCGCGAGCGACCTTTGGGAAGGAAGAACGACTGAATATGTATCTTTTCGTGAATGGACACGTGAACCACGATGTGCGGTCTGCTGAATGGGCCTGTTGCCCACTTTTTTTTATTGCAGAATATGAATCTCCATGAAAAAAATAGACCCGTTTTTTTTTATTTTTCACAAAGCGCTTAATTAATGCTTAAAAAAAGATTGTTTATGTTTAAAGTTTGAATCTCTGACGTCACCGTTCTCTGGCAAGCTTAGTGTGGTGTAACTGTATGATGTTGCCACGCCATTTTCTGATCCTGGCACACCTGTAGGCCAAGATAAGGTTTCTGAAACCGAAGTCGCAGCAGCGTTGACATTTTATTCCAAACTCGCAACCGTAATTATGAATTATAAAAACCTTCATGCGAATGGATGTGTTAAACGCGATTCGTTGCTAGTCGTTTTCACTGTAAATATTAAAACGTAAAATATAATAAATTAAAATATTAACTTGTAGTGGATATATCGCAAACAGAATTCATTTTATGGCAGCCGCAGGATAAGTCCATATTTCAAGTGATATTAAAACTGGAATAACTATTTATTAGCTAGGTAAAAGTTACAGCGTGTATAGCTGCCATTACATCATTTTATTCAAGTTGCCACCTTTAAATAGCAAAATCGCCTAATTTGCGTAAAATCTGACTATCTGGCCACACGAGTTTCCATTCATGTAAAATTCGTCAATCATGTGTAAGTCAATTTTTGGTAAATTGTGCGAAGATCCCTTTACATAATCTTGCTCCATAACTGCACAGTCTATGTTTGAACAACAACGTACCAAGTAAATAAAAACAAAACCTTAACGCGTCCTCCGTACTTAAACTAAAACGTAAATAAAGTTACAAAGGCACAGAACTACAGAAATATGCGTGTTCAACAGAGACAAAGGTGTCAAGCATGCAACAGGGCATCCAGCACATCGCCGCAATAGCAGAGTGCGTCTCCAGCAACGGTGACGTATCATGAAATATTTGAATTTGGCGGAAAACCTTTAAAGGTAAAAAACTAAGACACTAAAACATTACAAATATTTTTTCTATTGCCAGCTTCTAACTCCATTAGGTCCAGGCAAAGTCGCACATATGTTATAATAACTATTTACTGTCAAGGGCAACAACCCCATTACTTATATCTTCGCAATGTCTAACGTACAGTGACATCGCAGTCTCACAGTCCCCGTTTCGCTGTTTAGCATTTTTATTCAACATTTTGTTGCATACTAAAATGTTGGAATAAAGCAGTAATATACCAGATGTGTAATTATTATATCAATACATAAATATGCTGGTACTTTTGAAATGGCCTTAAGCGTTTCAGTAATAGGTACCAGGAGAAGTTAAAGTAGGTAGTACAATTACATAATTACAATTACAATTACATAATTAGTACAATATACATAATTAATATACAAAAACAATATTAAATTTGATAATCATTCAGGGACATAATAGGTTACTTTTATTTTTTTATAAAATAGGTAATTCTCATTGCAATTTACAATTTAATATTTACGAATGCATAATTATTGGTGTGCCATTGATGACTGACAAACATAAAAGTCTTGCTCGCTTGCACAGCGGTTATCTATTTGTCTTTAACAACTATTTTGATTGCAGTTGTATTTTTATGTATTAGTGAAGTTATTAATTATCATGATATTTACAAATCTGAATATATTTCATAACGCCAGCTTCATTAGCAGTTAAAGTACCTATTACATTTCATATCTCAAATACACACGACATGTGTAACTATCATAGAACTAAACGGCAATCAGCGGTTCTATGTTATATGACACAAGTCAACAAGTACATATTTTGTACTAATATGAATATGTTATATCAACTGCAAGACTACGAAGTACGAAATGAGAAGCGTCCAGAGAATTCGAACTATAGTTCATTTTGAACGATAAAATTGAACTAATTCATCATAAACTATTCACCAATATGCCCTCAGCTGGGGTCACACGGTTTGGAATGCCTAATTGTTACTACTGGTTAATTTAGGTTATTTTTTTAACTATTATTAGCTTTGCCTATTTGGCAATTAACCAGCTCATTATATTTTGTTATTCTTTATTGATAAATTACATAATATATATGGATAAATGGACATTCACAATCACCCAGCCCTAGGTGGGACTCGAACCCGCAGCCTCTGTGGACATAGGCAGCCGCGCTTGGCCATGCTGCCTACTGGACCACTCAGGCTGGCTTAATTTAGATTACACATATCTGAATTTAAAGTATATCAAAGTTAACAAATGTCTGACGGACATTTGATATAATTTAGTGTATTTGAAGGAACCTTAAGAATATTACAGAGTTAATACCAGACACAACTTTTTTTCACACAAAACAAATTTCACTGTGGTTTAATAAAATAGATATCTTGTTTATAATACCATAATTTTAAATATTGTACCACTCCTTAAAATGGTCCACTCACCAGATATTATGGGTTTATGGTTAATCTTAAAAATATACAGATATGGATGATTGGAAATCTATTTGCACACTCTGTTAAATTCAATAAATTATTATCACTAAAACAAAAAATCGAAAAAGGATCAATAGAGACTCACCTACAAATGATATTTTCCGAAACCAGAGTTTCGGTACTTGTTTCGACGGATCTTTCGACATCCAGTCCATTGGGTGCATCGCACACTGTGTTCTCCGATTTGCTCTCACTGGGTTCTGTGCATTCCGTGTCGGAGTCGACATCGTCAAGCTTTACGTCACCGTTATGGTTTATGTCACTCTTGGCGATATCAGAGTGAGGTTTCAGGCAGATACTCTCGAATTCGCTAACGGCATTCAGCTTTGAACATGTCTCTTTGTCACAGTCGGTATTTTTGTCCTTTACATCAGTCTTATCACCAAATATCACATTTTCATCGTTATCTGAAATAAAAATAGGTGTTTTTAATTGCAGCAATAATAAATCTCTGAAATTTGATGGTGTAAAATGTGTTAAAAAGTGTTTTTTTGAAATTTGGGGTAGACAGAGTAGCTTAAATGTTTAGTACTATTTGCATAAAAAAAACAAAAAAAAAATGTTTTCTTTAACAAAATCCTGAGATTCTAGTTCAAGTACAAATGGGTAACAGCAGATTTCTTCACTTTTGTGGGTCTTAATTATCGGCACAGAAAATACTTAACAAATACCTTGATTATTCATTAAGAATTTGTTTGTGTTCAGTTTACTCTTATGTGAAAACATTAAATCAACTTTAAAATTAAAACATCAATGTTTGTGTATCTACACCAACAAAAATACTGACAAAATGCAGAATAATTAACATTAATAGAGTATTTCTATACCTCGATTGATAAAGGCCAATCCCCGGTCATTTTTAAATAATCATAGGAATCAAATGAGCACAAAAGGAAGAAAAGAACATGTAAAATACTAGGTAAAGTAGATGGTACACCGATAGATCATATACTGATAATAGAAAAGACGACCATCAGTAACAGACGTAAAAACTCAAAGAGAACCAAATGTGGATTCAGACCACTGCATGGTTACGGCTATAATAGAACGGATAAGAGCAGAGAGAATGGAATGATAAAAAAAGTGGAACATACCAACGCGGGAATATATTAATACATTGATATCAGAAATGGGTACATAAAAAAAGGAGAAACGGATAAAAGACAAACGAACTGGAACAACATCAAGGCATCTATGATAGCAGCAACAACCAAAGAAAGAAATTAGTGTATTGAACAACAAATATGGAAATGGATGGTGGATTGTGAAATGTGAACAAACTGTTGCCCAAAAAATCAAAAGACACAGAAATGAATTAAAACAGCCAAAATGACAAAGAAGTATGCAGAGAGAGCATAAATAAGAGGATAGCAGAAATTGAAAAAGAGATTCTACACAGCGATAAGAAACCAGAACTACAAGTCAGAAATTAGAGTAAGCCATATAAAAGGTAAGCAAGGAAGAATGACAAAAAATGCTAGAAATGTCAGACATGGAAAGAGCACTTCAAAGAAGTCCTAACAAAGAGTGAAAGTGAACATGAATGCGAGATAAACATAAATGAAGAAACTGAAATTCGGGAACCAACCGATGAGGAGATAAATATAATAAAAAAAAGCAAAAATTGAAAAACACCTGGGATCGATTTGATTAATATGGACCTTTTTAAATACGGGAACAGAAGCCTACAGAAAAAATTGTTTAAATATTATATATACACAAGAAAGTAGACGAGGCACTGTGTAGAAAGTACAGAGGCATTACTCTGCTTATAAAATATTGTCATCTAACTTACAAAGGAGATTAATTAAAATACCAAACATAATATGTGAATATAAGTATGGTTTAATAAACGGAAGATCGGCAGTTGATACAATACACATGGTCAAACAGATAATAGAAAAAGGAAAAGTATAGAACACCAACCTAGAAATCCTTTTAATAGATTTCCAATACGCTTTTGACATGATAAAGATAATCCTTGCTACAAGCTCTAGACAAACTAGGATTCCAAAAAAATAGTGAAATTAATAAAAATGACCAGTAAAACTAATTCAGGCTAACCAGCGAGAAAAAGAAAAAATAACTAGACAAAAACAATGAATGAGATTCCTCACAATGAGATAAATGGGCATTTTAATAAAGAAGAAATGGACAATACATATACAAGACTGGGAAACAATACATGAAAAACTATTAAAAATATATATCTTCATCAGAGAAACAGTAATTGTACCAGGGATCAGTAACAGAAAAAAAACTTTATAGAAATAGTAGTATGGTCAAGAAATACAACAGTAATAATAGACAGTAATCCAAACAGATGAGTAGACAAGAAATTTAATGATGCCACAGTAGAATGCTTTAGAGAAGATATCCTCAATGGAAATGGTGAGAAGATAACAGAAATGTTCTAATTAAATAACCTATGCATTATAAATATAAAACTATCCATATAAGTATATATAGATGAATACAACCAACAAGAAACCTAAAATCCATAATCTTTATTGTGAAGTGTTAGACTAGAAGAATTTAAGAATAAACTGATAATGGAATATGGTAACTACTAACTACTATCACAGGCTTCTACAAGTGAAAATAGCGTTTTTATAAATTAGTTACAAAAATAATAACACAAGAATAGAAGAAACGGCTCTATCAAAAATGGAGAATACAAAAAAGCAGAAGCTCTGGAGCCTATATGAAAAAGAAGTCAAAAAGGTAAAAAAAAGTAGGAATCAGTACAAACATAAAACATTTAAAAGGAGCCAGAAGTGCAGAAGAACAATAAAGACAAATAAAATGGAGAGAACACTGATGTTTGAAGCACAAATCCACATCCCCTATCTTATTTAAAATCTGATGAAAATAACACCAAGGCCCTTGAAAACAGATTAAATCAGGCTACAGATTGTTTGAGGAAAGTGAATGAGGTATTATGGATTATGCACAATACTTAAAGCAGAAATGAATTTTGAACACTAGATGGAAGTACTACCAAGTCAAGAATTAGAAAACAATTAAGAGACCAAAGTAGAATCACAGCTACAGAAAAAGTTACAAAGAGAGGAGGAGGAAGAAAGGAGGATGTACCCACCTATATAGAGAAATGTCATGGTATGGTCATGTGAAGAGTACCACATGCATCATTAGGATGCTAGAATATAGTCCCTTAAGATAATGCAATGAGGAAGACCTAGAAGATCACTCAAGATCAGGGTATGAAACCGGTTTCAAACCGGTTTATTAAACCGGTTAAAACCAATAAAATCGTAACCGAAAACCGAAACCCAAACCGCTAAATTACGCTGACCTTAAACCGGGGTTCCAAACCGGTTTTTCAGATTTACTAACCGGTAACCTAACTAACAACCATGCGATGCGCTATGCGAACAATTGTGACCGGTTTACGATTCTAGGCAACATTGTTTTCTGCTTGTCTTTACCGGTGCCTAGTAGGGTCGTCCCGCACATTAAAATTTGATAGTTTTAGCCTATGCCTCTTATTGCTTACATCATGTATACTAGTGCTACGCAACTATTTTGCTTTCAGATTAATTTAACTCGTAACAAACGGCAGTAGAAAAAACTACCCTATTTCAAACATTTCCTTAAATCCGCCATTAACTACGTAAAAGGTTCCTAGTTTCCGTCATGCGCACTGTTACAGCTCTCTAGATAACAGGCGCTCAGTTTTGTCAGTTTTATAAGTAGCGAGAGAAATACGAATAATGCAACAACTTAATCTGACAAATAAACTCGAAAGTTCAACCAACCTATGTAAACAAAAACGCGTGACTAGAGTTAGGTTAGGTTTATTACGCTGCATATGCATCCCGTGCGATGTTTTCAGTGGTATTTTACCGTTTTCTTTCTAACCACAGCCAGAGACAGACCTGATAGTTTGAAAATTTATCATATCGTTGTCATAGGTAAGTATACAAACTTTAAACATTATCAAGCAATAACTCAAGTGTCGTTTAATTTCTTATAATAAAAACATTGGTTCAAGAGCTTTCGTGTTTTAATAAAGTCCAGTGAATGCACTTATTATATTGAACTATTCAGTATAGAATAAATTGACTAAAAGGTGATTTAAGTTATTTTCACAAATACCCCTTAAGTTGACTCATGAAAACCCCATATCAAAAATATACTTATCATTGTCACAATGTCAGTTTATGAGTAGGTTCTTTCCTCACTGCATCGCGAAAATTGGCAACGCGATGCAGCTGAACAAAAATGTAAACAAATATTACTGGCTATGCCGCTAGAGCACTGGTGTTTTGTTGGTGTTTCTTGCTTTTGTCAGCATGAGAAGCTTTTACGTCATCTCTGTTGCGGGATATCGAGGCATTTGAAATGGATATAAAAAATCCATACTTTCACAATTTTTTTCTTGGCTAACGAGAACCAGAAAAAAATCGCAAAAAATGTTTTTGTGTTTCATTTGCTATGTACATTTTAAATGTAAAATAAAAAAAATGTGGGACGACCCCGTTGCCGGCTTGCTAAAAACCTATTTTTGTTTTAGGATGTACATAATACCAGTTTTAACCTAAAAAACAGAGGTTACCGGGAACAAAAAACATTTAACCGGTTTTAACCGGTAACCGAAACCGATATGACACTAACCGGTTAAATACCGGTAACCAAACCGAAAAACATAACGGTTTCATGGCCTGCTCAAGATGAAGGAAAGATGAAAGGAAATTGAAAAAACAGCATGTACAACTCGACATGACTATATTAAAGAGTAGATGGCAATGCCAWCTATCAGCAATAATCTGACCAAAGCGAACCTCGCTGGCTTAACGAGAACTAGCATGTAAAGGAAGCGACCAGTATTCTGCCAAGCTGGCAAGCAGGTACATAAGTAAACTMGACAGKAGCCCCCCCCCCCCGCCAATGGCACTTTTTGCTATCAGACAAGAACCGACATATTTTAAAATGCATAGGTACCCTTTGTTTCATTGATACAAATTAACATGTATTTTGCTTCTGTTGCCGGCAAGACACTTTGAATTCATTTTATCTCTTTCTTATCCATTGTAGCCGCTATAACACTGCTAGAATATTTTATCGCAACCAAACTCAACAAAACTCAGCTGTAGATCGAGTTTCATGAATCCAAATGTATTAAAGTAGAAGATGAATTCCAGATTTAAGAATAACAGTGACATAAAACCTTACCACGATAATATAGAAAAACTAAGCAACCCATCCTAGATAAACAGTATATAGTGTTCAAGTATAGGGCCCATTTTATTTGCATTATTCGTTAAACTAGAAAGAGAAAAGAGAGCCAAAAATATCATTATTTACAAAATACCAGAGAACTCAAGCAAAGATCTAAATACTAGAATTAATAGTGACACAAGAGCTGTGAGGGAGATGTTAGGCGATATGGAACTACCACCATTAGTTAGGGTTCTTAGAATTGGTACTTTTGATAAAGCAAAGACAAGACCAATTAAGCTAGTGTTAGGTGATAAGGATACAGTGGATCYCATTTTCAAGAACATGGCTAATATAGCACAAACTGACATTAAAATTGCCAGGGATTTAACTCAAATGCAGCGAGAGCAAAGAAACATGGTTATCCGGGATATTGAAGAACGTAGGTCCAAAGGTGAACAAAATCTTGTAATGAGATATGTGAACGYCATTCCCAAGATTGTCAACAGTAAAATGTCAAATAAAAAAAACTAATAAATAAGCCATTTTTTGCAGTGTTATTTCCAGAATGCGGGTGGAATTCGAACAAAGTTGAGTGAATTTAGGGACAATGTTGCTGTGTGTACTTATGATATAATGGGGTCCTTGCCCATATTTTTTTTATTGCAGAATATGAATCTACACAAAAAAATAATAGACCGGTGTTTTTTTATTTTTTCCAAATCGCTCAGTTAAGGCTTAAAAAAATATAGCAAAGTTTGAAATTCAAATCTGTGACGTAAGCGGGCCCCGGAGCCAAATGGCTGGTTGGACTGTGTAATGTTGCCAGCAGTCGCAGTCCCTCGGTCAGAGCGTAGCGGTCAGTTTCAGAGCCAGTGTTGCCGATTTGTGTGTAATTTCTAAAACACGAGTAATTTTACTTCGTTTGTGGAATTTGTAAAGGAACATTCTTTCGAGAGGATTTTGAAGAATTTTTCTTTGGTGCATTCCAACTGTGCCGTTTAGTGATGTCATATCATGTCAACATTATTCTAATCTAGCCTAGAAAAAGTTTTTTGACAAAAGCCCAAACAACAACTACCTAACCTAGAAAAGTAAATAAAAATAAAAGCGTTAGCGGTTAGCGTCTGGCGTGGCGTTACCAGCAGCCCGTGCTTAACAAAATGTCAAACGTACAGTGTTGCCATTGGCAGATYGGAATTAGATTGCAGCATCGAATCCCGAAAAATCCGTTAAAATTCTTGAGGTAGAGTAATCTATTAATGTAAAACGAAATTCGTTATTATTATTATTATAAATAGTAGTTAGGTACCAACACATTATGGTAGAACGTTATAAATTATCGTCTTCATCCATGAACCAGGAATTTTATTATGTGGAACCACAGTCGCTAAACATACCTACGTTAATTGTTGAATCTTGCATTGATAGGTAAAATCAACACAAAATATTTTTTGAGCAAATAAAGCACATTAATAATGGACTCACATAGTCTAAATAAATCGATTCTACTTTTATGTTTCCATATTTGATTTATTCGGTAATTATATTGCACTTGGCAACACTTCAAACGTGGAGTAGTAAAATGCATTGTCGAGCATACTCCCCACTCCGTGTGGACCGATGACGTATCAAGGAATTTTCAAATTGCGAGGGAAAGTTTTAAAGGCAATAATAATACTCTAAATCGTTGCAATATTTTTTTTAATGGTGGCATCGTTATCCATTGGGTCTAGACAAAGCTTGACATGTGTTATACTTACGATTTTTGATTGAGGGCAAGGACCCCATTATTCTTGTTGAAACATGGTTGAGTAACAACTTTGCTGACAGTGAACTTGGCCTTACAAATTATAACATTTATAGAAATGATAGAAGTATGATTACCAGCGGTTATCATCGAGGCGGGGGTGTTCTAATAGCGACACATAAAAAGTTTAAAACAGKAAGGGTGTCCTGTGGGAAGGAAAACATTMAACACTTGTTCGTTACGTTGAGAACTGGTTCGGACAACCTTGCGTTTGGTTCAGTCTATCTACCTCCAAATACTACTGAGGATGGGTATCTCAGTCACTGTGTTGAAGTTCAGGAGGTAGTTCAATCTCTGGAAGGACATCGTTTGATCTTGTGTGGGGACTACAACTTGCCAAATGTGAAGTGGTGTAATGACGATTTGGGTTTGATGGTGTATTGTCCAAGTAATTCGCCAGCAATTATTGTAAATGATTGCTCTAGCTATATAAACTTGTATCAGATTAATAATCTGCCTAATAGCAATAATCAGTTTCTTGATCATGTTTTTTGTCATGATTGTTCTACTAGAGTAAGTCAGTCGGATGATAAATTACTGAATGAGAGTGTACATCATCTTAGTTATACAATTAAAGTTCCATTGTGTCATGAAATTAAGTTTATAGATCGTAGGCAATTTGTTTTTGATTTTAAAAATGTTAATTATCTGGAGATAAACAGCTGTCTGGCTTCTATAGACTGGGAATCAGTGTTAAATACCCAGAATATTAATATTGCAGTAGATAGATTTTATGAGTTACTTAATTCGGCTTTGAATAATTTTGTTCCTAAAAAGTTGTTAAAAAATTCCAATTTTCCTCCTTGGTTTTCACCACAATTGAAACACTTAGTGTTACGGAAAAAAAATGCACACTTAGCTTATAAACAAAGTGGAAATATTCTTGACTATGAATGTTTTTCATATTTAAGATACGAGTGCAAACAATTAAGTAAGGAGTGTTATTCAGGGTATGTAAGGGGCATGGAAAGTAATATTGCCAGTAATTCTTCTGCATTTCGGAAACATGTTAGGAATGTGAGACTGTGCAGTAATTATCCGAACACAATGTTTTATGCTGATGTCATTTGTGATGGGGGTAATAACGTGGTGCAACAACTTTAGCAAATKTTTTTCTTCTGTCTATTCGGGGAATGATCTTGTGGATGGGGCTAATGCTAAATTACCATCTTCGGGGTGCTCGATGATCGATATAAATGTGTTAAGTGTGGGTCTTGCGGATGTAGATGAGGGAATTAGTTCATTAAAGAGTAGCAATTCCTGTGGTCCTGATGGGATTCCTAGTGTCCTGTTGAAAAACTGTTTGGGTGGAATTACTAAACCCATCTATTTACTTTTTAAACTGTCTTTGTCAAGTGGTGTGTTTCCTACTGATTGGAAGAAGAGTTTTATAACACCGATTCATAAGTCTGGCAACAAAGAAGATATCACAAACTATCGTGGGGTTTGTATTCACATTCAATACACAGGCAACTAAAAATTTCTAAAAAAAAACTGAAAATTTTAACCAACTGCAGTTTTACTATCGTATCTGACGGAAATTTAAGTCTCCACTGAGTATTCTATTAAATCAGATGTTGCTATACAGTTTCCTTTGATAATAAATCATGACATTAAACCTCCAAAATTTTGGACCCAAATTTAGAATAACAAAAGTGGTGGACGTCTTGCAAACGGCATCACAGAATAATTCACTTAATATTTTGACCTAAACACTACACCATTCAAACAGTTCCTAACAGCTCGTTATATGACTCACCGTTAACGACGTTTTTCTCTGACAGATCATCGTCGCTCTGCTGCTCAGAATTCTTGTACATACAGTCACTATTGCAATCTACCTCATCGGTCAGATCGCTGGATAAAAAATCACCCTGTGTGGGAGTGGAACAACCGTTTGTAAACTCTGGAGGATTCGGAATAATCGGCTGATCGGAACCTTCTGGAGCGTCGAAGAGATCCGGTGAGGTCACTTGTAAAGAACTCAGTTTTCTGCAAAGAAAAGAAAAGGTCCACACCTCAAACTCATAATACTATTAATGCGTTAAACATCAAAAAAACCTCAAAAATAAATAAAATTGGAAGCCACACTATTTCTGAATTAGAAGAAACCTGGTGGAAAGATAAGTTTTGGTATCACAGAAGCAAATCTATTTAATTTTTTGAATGCTTTTGTTTCTTTTCACAGCCATCTAAATATAGAAAGTGAATCATGTTTGACTCCTTTAACATCGGTCATTAAAATTGTTCTATAGATACCATAGCATTCTTTATGTTATTTAACAGCTAAGAATATTTTTAAAAAAACTTTTATTTTCCTTGAGTAAGTGTTTTTAGAAGTGATAATATTTGTTTGCAATATTTGTACCTCATTTAACTCCCTCTAGCTTGTTTCCAGTTCAATTAAGGCTAAATTTTTGCAGACATTTTATTCTCTTCATGCAAAAATCAGAAGTCTATAAACATTTTGAGCTTTTATTTTACTCGATGGGACTACAAATGAAATTTTTACCAAACAAAACCCCTACCTTTATCTATAAGCCCCAGTTGGTTTTATACAACTAATTGAAGTTCAGAAAAAAATTCTGTTAAAGAATTATTTATTTTAAAATCAAGGAGGCAAGAAAGTGTTTGGCATTTTGCAAATCACTGCTTTGTAATAGTATAAAAGTAATTTTTTCAATGATACCATAATAAGTAATTAATGTTTCGTCCTAAATAATTTTGTAGCAATATATAAAAATACTATTGTATAATACTAAAAAACAAAAAGGAATATTCAGTATCAAAATTTATTTTATTTATTAGAATAACAAACAAATATTGGTAGAAAAATATGCAATGTAATTCTTACTAAATTTTTTGTGACAGTTAGATGCCATTCACAGAGAAAAAAAAGGTTTCAAAATGTGTCAATATAATAAAGATCACTTTATGACAGGTGAGGCCCACTGATCTCTAAATAACTGGATGTCGCATAAGTCATTCAAAACTGTGATAAGTAGCCACCATGCCACTGGTACTCGTACTATCAATTTAACGGCACGTTCAAATTTTAGGTTAAATCCTTTACTATATAATATGGTTATGAGTAAACGTTACATCCAGTTTGTATGGTACATGTTTCTTACTCAAACACTACAAAGATCATCTTTTGGAAATCTGCAAACAGATGATGAGTTCACGATTTTAACCGTGAATCATCCGTCAATCATTAACGTTATATTTACCGCAGAAGCGAACCTTTGTCAAAATTTTAGTACAAGGACCAGCGGCTAGGCGCTAAAGTGGCAAAATCTATCACAAATAATTTACATGCATTTTGGTATGTAAGCGACATCCAGTTATTTAGAGATCAGTGATGAGGCCCCATTAAGTTCACCAGAAAACGTCAATAAATGTGCACCCCCATATGTTTAGAATGCAAATGTTGTCTGCAATTAGCTGATGGAGGCAGGATCAATGACAATGTCATGAAGTACTTGGAAATGCTCAATTTTTACCTAACTTCAGTTAGCTGTTAGTTTTCAAAGGAATGGAAATAACACACAAAACTAACAGGAGCTTAAAGATTTTTAGTTGTAGAGCCAATTAGTCAATTTAAAGCTCGAAACCTTTGAATTTCTTTAAATTTAAAAATTTAATAATATATATTTTTAGAGACTAATGTTGCTAATCAAATGCTTTATATTTACAGACTTCCGATTTTTGCATATGAAGAGAACATTTCCACGAAAAATTAGCTCACTGCATTCAACTGAAATGACGATAGAGACATGAAAATTATACAAATTGTTCCATATATATCAATCGCGCCTGGTATCCAAGGAAAAAGTATCAATATAAAAAGTGGTTCAACTCCTTGAATATCAGGTGCGAATCGAACAGTGCGAACCTGGCATTTAAGCTGCATTGAGCTGTAATCTCACTGCAATAAATAAATCTTTTGTTTACGGGTTCTTTGTGTTTTTCTCCCGAGCCAAAAACGTAACAGAAATAAAAAAATATATGAACACTTCTAAAAGATCTTGCTCAAGAAAAATAAAAATTTGTTGTAATGTTTATTATTTTGCCAAAAATTACTTTCTTTTAGCTTTTAAATAAGACCAAAAACACAAGAATGTTTCTTATGCAACTAGTTTAAGCAACAATGTAAAGAGAGTAAAAAAAGTTATACTTTTGCTGTCTTAGTAACTGTAAACCAGAAGAGAAATAAAATAATGCTCAATTTGCTTTGCATCAAACGGCAACACAGTTTCATTCAAATTTAAAATAATGCAACTTTTTTCAATAGACTTTTATATGGAATCACCCTAATAAGAAAATTCTCAACAATTAAAAAAACCAGACACTCTAAAGCAGCATCACATGGTACTCACATGTCTAATGTAATACTAGGATCACTAGAGCGTCTGAATTGACTTGGACAAGCATCAAATGCATGCTTCAGGTCACCGTACGACCTCGTCTTGGTCATGTGCTGAGGCGATTGACCCGGCGGTCCTGGACATGAACCCAGGTTGCCGTCGTTCGTCGATTGTACTTCCAGGGAACCAAGGTACACTTCGGACCAGAGTTGAAGGTCCCGGACGTTACACTGGGGCCATAAAACCTAAGAAGAAAATAACTTCATTTAGCTTTGTGAACAATGAAGCAAAAAGGGCTTCTGGAGAGAGCTTTGATTTATAGCTACTTATATACCAAGGGCATTATATAGATTATAATGTCCTAAAGGCAAAWGTAGCCCGAGGGACATATATTTCGCCTGATGGGCATTATAATCTAATAAAGCCCATGGTGCATGCTTTTTTTTTATCAATTCAGTATCAAATAAAATTAGATTTTGTACTTGTATGTTATTATTTAGTGACCTATGGATTGTCAAATGAAAATTGACATTTATGTAACTGTCAAACACTGAATCTGAATGAAATTTATTTTTCACATTTCTTGAAAATGCGTTTGAAATTGCACATACAATATTTGCGCTTTAAACCATCGAAATGTAAATGTAAGAAAATAGAAATAAATAATAAGTTTATAATAATCAAATGAGCGGGTATTATAATGAAAATGACACCATAACGCCCACTCCTAATGCCCGTGGTTGTTATGGATATGTTATCATATTTCATCTCCAAGGTATTATAGATCAATGAGTAGAAAATAATAGTATATTATGATACAAGTGTATAAGAGGGCCTTTAAAGCACGCGCGACATATTTCAAAACACGACGCGCAGCGGAGTGTTTTGTAAGTCGCAAGGGCTTTAAAGGCCTCTTATTTATACACGCGTATCATACGCTATTTTTTATTACGAATGCATCATAAGCTCAAAAATGTTTTAAACATTAAACATTCTCTTTTACAATTTTGTAATTATTTTTAGTAGGCTTAAATCATAAAATTAAATATCTAAAAATACAAATTGTAGAATCAATGTTTATTTAAAATAAGAGTATTATAGGTACTTAGAATAAAGAAATGTTTTTAAAAGTGTTCGTTCATTTTGATATTGGTACAAAAGGTATACCTAGTAATTTAAACGGCAGGTAAATATCTAGGTAATAAAAAAGTAGGTGCATCATAATCATCATTTTACACATGCTGCAGCGTACGATAATTGTTGATTATGATGCATGCGTAATAAAAAATATTTTGTTTTTCAAAATTCTACATTCCAATTCTAACGTTGAGATTCAGAACATTTACTATAGTTATGAAGTGAGAAAACGAAAATGATTGTATGCCAATGCACCATTCTGGTTGGCTACGCTCGCACATGGTTTATATTAAGCTCAGGCACGGTTGCCAAACATATCAGAAATCATCATCTCTGAATAATATATACAAAACAAGGCACTATCTAGTAAGCAGGTATGCAAGAATTTTCCATTTTTGCAACTTTCATCATTTTAGAATTAAGACTGGCGTAGTTCAAAATAAAGTATTTTTTTAAATGGGAAATAAAAACAAATATTTTGTTAATGACATCTTGTAGAAAATTACTTAAGGACTGTCAAAACCGTCATGTGTGTTTAAAAAACTATGGAGACATGGTAACCATAAATTTTAAGCATTCTTATTGGTTAACACCGTGATAAAATTGATCCGGGTTTGTGCAACCAGCCCAAGATCTATGGCATGCTGTATATATTATTTCTTTCATATAAGTTATGTTGCCAAACATGTGTTTCCATGACCATTCTAATACCAGTGAGCGTAGCAGAGAATGAGCCTACAGAACTGATTAAATTTGGCATCAGCATGCAAGACTGTAATGTTGCCAACTATTTTGCATTGATATTGACATTCGATAATAATTTTTTAATAAAATCAATTTTTCTGAACAGTAGCAGCATACACTAGCATAGCAACAGTTGTTCTGAAAAGTTCTTTTGGGATAAAATGCCTAAGCCGTTAAACCGCAGAGCTGTGCAAATGGTTCTTTACTTAATAACATACTGTTAGAGAAGTGAGTATACGATTGTTTTCTTTGTGATTGTACAAATACACCTGACGTGTTGATGTGTACCAACTATTATGGACCAGGATTAGACGAAATGTATGAGATGTTTCATGACTGTATATGTAACAATTATCAGTAACTATAAATCGTCAAAGCTGAGAGTATCAATCTTTCTTAATAATGAACGTAGTATTTAATTTATTCCACATATTAGTAAAGCACTGCATTATAGAATAAAAGAAAAGGATCAGTAAATTACCTGTACTCCGTTGGCAGGCGCAGAATACAAAWGGTTCTTGAAACATGGCAATGTGAGGAAGCCCCACACGCTGAACGTGTTGTCGTTGACCCTCTCCATCCTCTCCTGCTTCGTGTTGCACAGGAATGTGCCGAACAAGTTGGAATAGGTGTGGTGGACGAGCTTGACGAGGAACGTGTGCGAGAACTCGAAAGCACACGGGAACTGCTTGACGAGCTGGTGGACGCAGTCCAGCCACTGCAGGAACACGGGACAGCGCTCGTTTTGATCCTCGCTACCGGTAGTGTGGCCGCAACGGTCGGCGAATTTGTGTCCAAATGAGAGCCATTCGCGTTCGATTAAGATGCGAAAACCCTGAAAAAGGATCCCAATTTTGTATATCGTATATCATAACTTTAAATTCATTTCATTTGTTTTTTTTTGTAGTTTTTTATACTATAGTGTTTATTTTTTTGAAGTAGCAAAAACTCCTTTACACCATGATTTTAAGATTTTCTGCAACATTGTTTCCTTATCCAATTGTCTAGCTTTAGAACATGATTTGAACACTTTATCTCAACGGTGTTCTTAAAACAAACTCTTTCTTAAAATTAACAAGTGTGTTTCGATCTCTTATTCTCGCAAACTTTTCCTATATGTTATTTCTAGTGGGTTAACAATGTGATTTTGCAAGGTATTACGCATTTCCTAGATGAGAAATTTACTTTCCATGTCCACATATCCAAAACTGTTAAAGATGCTTTTACGCTTTATACAGGGTGACAAAGCTCCCTGGAAATGGTCCACAGTTGTTTAACGAAGCAAGCTAGAGAAAAATGTTTTATACAAAAGGTATTTAGATTTAAATGCTCTACCACATAAAAATAATTTCTTATCTATAGGGTATTCAATTTTCCACAGAACATAACTTACTCTGTTGTTTTAAATGGAACACCCTGTGTATTACTGAATTTTTTAATTCATCGCTTAATTTTAAGGTGACTTTTTGAACCATACATGTGGTTTGTCTTGGACTGTTTCGACGTTATCCGTCACTATGACAATTGAGAATATCTTTAAAACTAGAAAAGGTAGAACAATGCAGTTTTCCCCGTTTCACAGAAGAAAGAATCTTCTATTTAAGGCGTGCGGTTTATTATTCCTTTTTCAGAGGTTGCCATGATATAAGACTGACAATATAGACCGTTTCAAACACGGATAACTTGATTTTTTAAATAGCATGCTATAATTATTTCTACGTGGTCAGATGCGCAATTAAATTCGATTTTTTTTCTCAATTCAAAAACAGAAAAAAATATTTTTTTGCAATTTTTGCGAAAACTGTATGTGGAATTTACAGACAGCCTTATATCGCATGAAATGGAATTTAATTGTGAATCTAGATCATAGAAATAATTATAGGAGAGTTTATTGACCATTGGTGGCGTTAGTGTGGCTTTGCATATGGCAGAAATGAACAGTACTTGCTATTATAATATACTCGTCTGTATCGCATACTGAAACACAGATGGGTTTGCAAATGAGTATATTCAATATAATTATTACAAAAAAACTGGTAATGGTAAGATGGTAACCAAAACACACTTGTGGCAATAACCTCTGTGATAATCGCTTTTTTGTGTTTACATTTATTCTCTTTTTCTTAATAATATTCACTACCCACAATTTAAAAATGCTAATACGATATAACAAAAACAGCCCTATTACACAACAATCCTATGTTTTTCCAGCATTAAAGTACTGTTCTTAATATTTTATGTATCTGCCGCCAGATGTCATGTCACTATTGTAAATTTGCCTATAGCTTTCTATTTTAAAAAAATCAAGTAAGCCATGTTTGATACTGTCTACATTGTCAGACTTATACCACGGCAACCTCTGACGAAGGAATGATAAACCGCAGGCCATAAAATAGAAGTTCTTTCTTCTGTCAAAGGGCGCAAACCGCATTGTTCTATCTTTTCTAGGTTGAAAGATATCCTCAATTTTCTTAAGCATTACAAACGACAAATTTTTCACAAAATGACAGATAACATCGAAACGATCCCAAACAGGCCCAATGTATGGTTAAAAAAGTCACCTTCAAATTAAGCAAGGAATTAAAAAATGCAATAATATACAGGGTGTTCCATTTAAAATAACATAGTAAGTTGTGGTCTGTGGAAAACTGAACACCCTGTAGACAAGAAATTATTTTTAAGTTGTAGAGCACTTCAATCCAGCACCTTTTGTATAAAACATTTTCCTCTAGCTTGCTTCGTTAAGCAACCATGGACCGTTCCCAGGGAGCTGTGTCACCCTGTATATTATACCTGTACAGGGTGTCCCATTTTCGTTGTAATTGTAGGGTATCTTGGTAACTATTAATGCTAGAGGGTAGCGGTTACTGTATTAATTTTTTGTTCTGAATTCAGCTGTACCGTCTCCATTTTTGTATCATCTTTTGTTTTAAAGCCATAGCCAACTTTTGGAAAATGTAACATTTCTCCAGCTCTTAATTTCTTGCTTGGGTATGTAGACACAAAAAAACTATAAAGACATTTTTTATAGATATTTTATTTAGAATCCAGTGGCGTAACCCATAATTTTTTAGGGGGTCACATTTTTTATATATAACACAAACATGCATTTTTTAAAATAGAAACCATAGTTGGCTTTGCTATGGTAGAAAAGGCTTATTTTTTCTGATTAAAAAAATGTATACATTGTTAGGTATATTTTTACTAATTTTGGAATTATTCAAATTTTTTTAAATAATTTAATCATACTTTACGTTTACATCCAGTAGGCTATGGGATAAGATAATACACGATATAATGTATATTATTAAGTAAAAATTTTAATCCTTTAAAAATAATATTTGCATATTTGAATCCATTCATAAGACTCCTAAGAGTGATCACGCTGTTTTTTAATCAGTACTCTAGGAGGCCATGTAACTAATGAAAATGATTGTTTATTTGGAGATAAGTACCTATGCATTGTTTATCATCAAATATTTACATCCATTTTGACGAAAAACGTAAAATCTCATTAAATTATTACAAAAATTGGAATAATACCAAAATTAGTAAAGATAAACCTAATAATGTATACATTTTCTTAATCAGAAAAAATAGTTCTTTTCAACCATAGCAAAGCCAACTATGGTTTCCATTTAAAAAAATGCAAGTTTGTGTTATATCTCAAAAATGTGACCCCCTAAAAAATTTATGAGTACGCCACTAAATTCAGAATAAAAATATCTATAAAAAATGTCTTTACTGTTTTTTTGTGTCTACATAGCCGAGATATTGAGAACTGAAGAAATGTTACATTTTCCAAAAGTTGGCTGTGGCTTTAAAACAAAAGATGATACAAAAATGGCGGTACAGCTGAATTCAGAACAAAAAATTAATACATTAATGTCGAAACCGTAACCCTCTAGCATTAACAGTTACCAAGATACCCTACAATTACAACGAAAATGGGACACCCCGTACACTTGAAATGGGGTGCCACCTATCGGCAATCCGTAAAAGCTTGAATTCGCTTACAAAAACACAGCACTAGCAAATCGTTTGGCATCTCTAGTGGCGTTTTTGTAGTCGTGACTTATAAATGTCATTCACTTTGACAAGTATGCAACCATTAATTATTAATTATTTTTTATAAAGAAACACTTATATTTCCAAACTTTATAGTGAGTTTAGTAGGGTGCTGAATGTGATCTTGTAAATATTTATAGTATTTATGTTTTCAGGAATCAAAAAGAGTGGAAGAAACAAACTGTCAATATCAAACAATATACCAAAGACCATTTCTTCTGCTTTAAAAATATATTTAAAATGACGTAACAATTCTCACTTACATCTATTGTCCTATAAAACGGGTCCAACAGCAGCTCAGCCAGTGCCACAATCTGAGGAGTCCTGTCCCACCCGTCAGAGCAATGTACCAGGACCGGCCTGGCATGTCTTTCCACCGCTGTCACCAACGTTACTGCTGCCCTCATCAGCCCCGACATGTGATGGAACCATCGTGTCGCCTCAAGCTGACTAAACCAACTGAAAAAAAAAAACAAAAATGATAGCAAACATCAAATTTGGTACTACACATATTTCAATTGTTTGGTTATGTTTTACTTTTAATTTTAATATGTTGGCACACAGCAGTACACTCATGCCATAATGCTAAGCATTAATAATAATGCAAGTGGAAAAAAATTTACAATGAATATATAAGAAATGTGCTGACTACTTTATTGTGATAAGATAATATATATTTAATATTTATCCGTTCTTAGATGTTAAGGCCGGTGTGCTGGAGGCAGAGAAAAGATCCATCCGAGTTAAGGATAGAAAGAGGACCACCTATTTTTGTTTGAACTTCACTTCACGGAGCTCACGCAACTTAGAAAAAGTAAGACAGAAAAGCACACTACAGTCACAATAAAAAAATATACAACAAGATCAGAATGAGGTTGGTTTACCAAAGAAGTACATACATAACGTGGTAAGGGAACGAGATCATTTTTTCAGACTAAGTAGGAAAAATCCAACAATACATATATTAAGAAGAAACTTAAGCAATTGCAAGCAAATCTCAAAAAAGATATAAGAAACAACAAAAAGAGGTTTTGGTTTGAAGGCTTCCGTGGTTGTTGTCGATGACATGTTGTTTTCCGGGCTGGTTCACACGTTTTTTTTTCAGAGCTACTTCTGAGGAAGACACAGACATGAGTGTCGAAACGTCAAGGTCTAATAACCAACTTGGGAACCAGCCCGGAAAACAACATGTCAACAAAAAGGTATTTTGTGTAGTAAAATATTTATACAGGGTGTCTCTAAATTCGATGTCATAATTTCTATTGCGTGTTCCTGACGTGAATTTATGACGAAAAGTCTATATAAACATGTGTCCGAAAATGCTTCATTTTTGATATAGAGTGTTGAAGTTAAACAAAAATTTTCGAATTTTTTTATTTTTTAGAGAACGGTTTTTTCAAACTTTACGAATTTTGTCAAAATGTTATAATAGATCACGGCTAATAATCTGGCATAAAAATTTTTTTCATATCTTTAACAGAGGCGGCGTAGGGGGAGGGGCAGTGGGGTTTTCTCTTTGATAAAAAGTTGTGTGTGAAGTGTCAAAACGCTCATTACTATTTTCAGAAAGAACAACAAATAAGGTACAAAAAAGGATCTCTTATTGCATTTCCCTAGAACAAACCGTTTTCGAGAAAATCGAGAAAATGTGAATGCTACAGGTTGGCGCAAATAGACCAAAAATTAACTTTTTTTATTTTCCAAAGAAATTATATGGCAACAACTTTTTGAAATTAATTGAACTATATCATTGCAAATCATCAGACATAAGGATTACCTCCATATCTAAACAGTGGCGGTAATTTGGGGAGGGGGGCCAAGAAGTCTTTTTTATAAAAAGATTTTTCCACATTTTTAAACCGTTTCAAAAATTATGAAGATCAGTTAAAAATATTAAAAGAAGAAAAATTTACTTTTCATACTACTAAGACAAGCCATTGTTGTAAAATTAAGAAATTTAATTTTTAAAGATTTTTAATAACGCCAAATGCAAGTTGCATATATAGATTTAAAAATAATTAGTTTAATTTAATTAAATAATTAATTTAATTTTTCTTTTTTATATTTTACTGGTCTTTATAATTATTGAAACGGTTTAAAAGAATGTGGAAACAATCTTTTTATAAAAAAGACTTCTTGCCCCCTCCAAATTACCGCCACTGTTTAGATATGGTGGTAATGCTTGTGTCTGACCATTTGTCATGATATAGTTCAATTAATTCCAAAAAATTGTTGCCATATAAAAGTTAATTCCTTTGGAAAATAGAAATAGTTAATTTTTGGTCTATTTACGCCAACCTGTAGGATTTCAGGTTTTGTCGATTTTTTCGAAAGCGGTTTGTTCTAGCGAAATGCAATAAGAGGTACTTTTTTGTACCTTATTTGTTGCACTTTCTGAAAATAGTGACGAGCTTTTTGACATCTCACACACAACTTTTTTTCAAATTAAAACCCTTCTGTCCCTCCCCCTACGCTGCCTCTGTTACAGATATGAAAAAAATGTTTTATGCCAGATTATTAGCCGTGATCTATTATAACATTCTCCCAAAATTCGTAAAGATTCAAAAAACCGTTCTGTAGAAAATAAAAGAAATCGAAATTTTGTTTTTAACTTCAACACTCTGTATATCAAAAATGAAGCATTTTCGGACACATGTTTATATAGACTTTTCGTCATGATTTCAGGTCAGGAATACTCACTAGAAATTATGACATCAAATTTAGAGACACCCTGTATAATATCAACTTTTGGACACCCTGTGATCAAGTCTATAATCAGACAAATCTATTAAAGATTACAGAAATAGTCCAGCACAAAACACTCAAACTAATACATCGAATAATAAACGGACACATTAATACAGACATTGTACTGACCACAAATGCCGATGTGCACTCTCACAATACCAGACAGAGATACAATATGCATTTAACCACAAATACTAACAACTTGGCTCGACACGAACTTATTCATCAAGCAGTTATACACTACAACCGCCTTCCACAAAAAGTTAAGCAAAGTGGAAATATTAGTGCTTTTAAGAAAAAGAGGAGACAATACATTGTGGAAAAGAGATGTTAGGCTTATGGTTACGTTCCATCCTGGACTGTTTTTTCTTCACATTTTCCTTTATTTATGGCCAGATTATATTGTTTTGTTTGTTAGTTGAATAGAAGTTTTGTTTTATTTTTGTTAACCTGATGTAGTCCATCTGGTTTTTAGGGTTATTAATAAATAAATAAATTTAAAAAAATTAGTATAGACAATATAATCTGAAAGATAGACTTTACAATTAGTAATTGTTTTAGCAATTTATTTGAGAAATACCATAGTGTCTATTTCAATCTTTTATCTGTCAGATAAGCAGTCATTTATCTCTAAGTATTCGGTAGTTTGTAAAAATAGATAGTTCTCTTTCTATCATTATCTCAGATAGATATTTTCTCTCTCCAGGATACCAGCCTTAAGAAAATAAGGTATAGGTTACGAGAATGGGGATGTTTAGTGATTTTTACCAAATGAATTTTCTGATAGAGGTAATAAAATTAGAATTGCCCTATTTTTTTGTTTTTTCGTATGTTGCATAAAACTCAAGATATTAATTTATTAAGATTTGCCTTTAAAATTATGACAAACGAATAAAAATAAATAGTTTCACACCTTCTTTAGTTAAAACGGGATAGCCAAGCGACGCTGAAAATGCCCACTATGGCAATGCCGCATAGTCCTCAGCTGTTTCTGATCGGTGTTATTGTTGTGTTAGGTACTGTTTATCTTTATTCATCCATTTGCTTTGTATTCTTTCATCTTTAAGTATTGAAAGTGTGTTTAATTAATACATCTAAGAAAGTGTTGATTTTACACTGTGCTATTCTACCACGAACAGTACAAATATTACAGCTTCCCTTCAACTGAACATAACCTACAGCATCATCTTATATTTATAATAATTATAATAATTTATTTATAATAATATAAATGCAAATTATCATTGTCTGCCATTTAAAAAAATCCAGCATCCATTTGATAATTAAAAATACACTATGAATACAACAAAAGCTACTCAAACAAATGTTGAAGTTATATATACAGTAGCCTGAGCTGGTAGCTTCGTTGCCAAATGTGCATTTCCGTTTCGTTTGTGACGTTTCAGCATTCAAATTCTGGTTTAAAGTTAGTTAACTTTAGACACTTTTTGTGCCACTAAGAACAGTTTGTTCTGCAAACAGATTGGGTAGATTTATTTCTGTCATTAGGAAGATCTTAATTGTACTAAAACAAGCAATTTCGATTACACTTAACATGCCCATTGCCTAACAAATAAAAGAAACAAGTAACAAAGATTAACAAATTTAAAATAAAATACTACAGATTTTATCAAAAACTAATTAATTAAATAAAATCATACTAACATGGTCCCAAGGCAAATCATGCTAAAAATTAACGTGAATTATTGACATTCACTGTAAAAAAAAGAAAAATCAACTATGACATTATACTCACTTGGGCTGGTCAGCGGACGACATGCACAGTTGTCGCAAAGCATGGAAACTTTTCCTGATGGAATGGATGTTGGCCAAATTCATAAACTGAATTTCACAGCTTGGATAGTAATCTGGGTATTCACAGCCCCCTCCCCTGGCTCTATTTGCAACGGCTGTAGTGTAGGACCGGGCGTCCATGATCAGTACCTTCTGCAAGGTAAAAAAGAGAATATTGTATATAAAAAAAGTTTTAACCACCACCAATGTTAAAAAAGGGAAGCTTTTATGTGTACTCTAATTCATTTATTTTGCCAAAAGTTACAACTGCTATTGTCTTCATTTGTTTGTAAACTGTAGGAGATTAGAAAAATCCTAATGGATTCAACTATGTGCAGGTGCAAGCAAAAAACGAAATCATTTATGGTGAGTGGCCTACTAGACGCATTTGGAAATTGTTAAAGTGACACCCAAAATTTTGAACATTATGTGTTTTTTATATATACAATAAAGTACTGACAGTTACATCGGAAATAGACATTAAATTAAATTATTTTTGTCATTTACTTTTAATGCAACTTTGTGTAACACAATATGCCTCAAATGTGAAAAGTTTTTGAGATATACCAATTTCTTCATAAATTTTACCACTGCACTGGTTTCGAATAAATTAATATGTCACATAACCATATAAGATACTAAACTGTCGTTAGCAGCATTGCTTTTAAAATCAAGTCCAAACTTATGATGCAATTCAATCCACTTTGAATGCTTTCAAATTACAAATAGAGTCTGAAACAGCTAATATTTCAAAGGAAGTATAATGGGCAGCACAACATGATGGTCAACATTATTCTTAAAATGAAAATTCACATGCTCTGTTAACATTTAATTTCTAAAGAAATAATTATTGAACCAAATGTGTTTTTATTTGAAGTTTAAAATCAACAAAAACATTGTGGCTTACAATGTATTTTCAACATATCAGACATATCCGCTGTATTAATTTCCACGTACATGTATGTCATAAATACCCAATGTAGTAACTTTTTCAACATTMTCTTATGGTTCAGTATATCAGAAAAACATTTGAGCAAAATTTGATTTTCATTTKAAATATCACAKATCACTGATTTTTAAATTATTACCAGGTGTAGAAATATGAAACCGGAATTTCTTTATAGATGGCGCTAGCCGTCAGTTTAGGGACTGTAAGACCGCTTCTGCAGCTCCATCATTTCCCTCTAACAGCCGACGAGGATTTTCAAAACACAAACAACCCAAGATCCATATACTGGTATATTTTTCTATAACCTTAAACATATCGAGTTTTGTGCCTACAAACTACGATTTGCAGACAGTATTGGTTTTCTGTTATCATTTCAAGAAAACTGCTGCAGAATCGTATCCAATGCTTGTCAAAGCTTATGGTGAACATGCTCTTGGTAAATCACTGTGTTTCGAATGGTTCAAAAAATTTAAAAGTGGTGATTTTGACGTGAGAAACACCGAAAAAGTTCGTAGGCAACAAATTGCAATACTTATTGGATGAAGATAAGTAGGGTATCGGAAAGGGGGTGAAATTGAGGAGTCACTACACTTTTTGCAAATTTTTATTTTTTTATCTTTTTTTCGTTTTAGTATGTGATTAGTAGTATAATTGCAAGTATTATTCGTCCCTATAAATTTTCAGTGCAGCAAACTGTTTAGAAGATATTGGCAAAGAAAGTGTCACTTAAAAAAAACGGTGTTTCCTAAATATCTCCGAGAATACTTCATATATTCAAAAAATGAAAATACCATCAGATAGAAAATAAAATTTCTCAGTTTAAAAAAATTTTCCAAAATTTTGACATTTTCGAAATATTTCCAAAAAAACTCTAGCAATTTTTTTGTTAAGTTAATAATTTTCAAATTATTTGGAAAAAAAGGACTTTAAAAATTTATGTATTTTTGCTAATATCACGCAGACTGTTTGTCTTAGAAAAAAATGTGTAGAGAGAAAAAATGCTCAAAACCTGATTACAGATTGTATAGTATAAAAAATAAAAGCGTAAATGTCAACTGGATGTGGAAGTATTGATTCAATTTGCAGCGGTTTTTTAGTTTACAATAGAAACAAAATAATACCATTCCTACAATTCAAAACAATTTTTCTTTTTAAAAAAAATATACTTTTTTCAATCTTTTTAATAATTTTTAATCTCATGAAACACTGACAGAACTTTAAACCAGCAGCTGTGTGAAAATACAACTAACAATAACAGGTGTTATAACTGAATTATTTATAACTACATCTGGCACCAACTCTCTCTATTTTTATTCATGACAACAGGAAACAGCAGTGCACAAATCATATTCGTTAAGCTCCGTTAGCTTCAGTTCAAAGCAGCTCACTCAGTAATAGAAGTTTGGCAAAACATGATCCCAAATCAGCAGATTATTAATCCCATCTAGTCGATCAAAATCCAAAAAGTGACAAGCAAACAAACAAAAAATCTGGCATTACCAACTGTCATTTATTTTCATTTTCAAATCAACGTAAAAAAGTGCTGCAAATTGAATCAATACTTCCACATCAAACTGTCAAAATGACATTTACGCTATTCTTCTACTACACAAGCAGTAATCAGGTTTAATTAATAATAATAATTTTTAAAATCGTTTTTTCCCAAATAACTCGAAAACTGTTAACTCAACAAAAAGATTGCAAGAGCTTTCCGATCAGAAATTTGATTTTCTGTATAATAATAAAATTTAAAGAAAAATCGTATGGACAAGGTCCAAAATACGGTTTTTGGAAAGATTTTTTAAAATAATTTTCCGATGTGATGGTATTTTCATTTTTTAAATATATTAAGTATTTTCGAAGATATTCAGGAAAAACCGTTTTTGTTTAAGMGAYACTTTTTTAATAATATCTTTTAWACAGTTTGCTGCACCGAAAATATTCGCAATATACTACTAACCACATACTAAAACAAAAAAAAATAAAAAGTAAAAATTTGCAAAAAGGGTAGTTACCCCTCAATTTCACCCCCTTCCCGATACTTTACTTACCCCAAAAACAATAGGTTGCTTTGGGTAGTTGAGATTTATATGTATGCCAAATTTCATGTTCATATGTAGACAAGAAATTTTTTTGCTTAAATTTTGTTTTTCACATTTTCGACTATTTTAAAGTGATTGAGCAAATAAAAATTTTTTTTTCGTGATACCATGCTTCCCATTCATTAGATATTGAAGTAATTTATCTAATGAATGATGAAACAGTACTATTTAATTACCAGGGAATGAAATATAGTTTAATATGATTCTGACTTACTTTTTTCTCCTGCAAATTTATATCTCCATCGGTCTGGACCGCTTCCTCAGAATGCTGTGAAGTCGGTGAATACGAGTGGTTCATCTCCAGCATAGTTTTGGGCCCACGGTCATAGTTACAAGCATCCGAAATGGCTTTCAACAAATCTTCATCTACAGCACATCTCCAACCCAACCAACCAACTTCTGGTTGGCTGCAACGAGCTATGACGGCACCATTACCCACATGCCTAAACAAAAAATGAAATAAATGTTAACATAATCATATCAGTTTCCAGAATATAAGTATATAGGGTGGTCACGATGTAATGGGCTAAAATTCATGACTAGATTCCTGACGTGAAATTATTGCGATTTAGACAAACTCACTTTAGTCAAAAAGTTGATACTTACAGAGATACAGGGTGTTGTATGCAAAATATGTTTATTTTTATTTATATTATTACCATAATAAATGTTCATATTGGGATCTCAAGCTTAGTAAGACGCCACCTCGTGGTGAAACTGTGAACTAAAGAGTTCGGGTCGGTTCATTTTTGTGGTTAGTTCGACAAGATAACCTCGTTGGGTTAATGATTATAATTATCGGAAATTCGGCTTACGGCTGGAGTGTTTACTTGCTTGGGGGTTGTTTTTGTGTTTTGTGCATTTAAACTTCCCCTTTTGGCAATTGATAAAGCACAGCTAAGTTGCAGTAAGTCGAAGGTGTTTTGCTGTGCATATGGATACAGTTCCAAAGCATCACGAACGGTGGGCTTGTCTTTTCACCGCTTTCCACCTGAAGGTGTCCGAATTGTGCCAATACAAAATAAATTCGGATTTGACGAGCAAATTGAATTTAGAAAAGCATGGGAGAGAAAACCAAAAATGGGTAACGTGTTTCCTTTTTTATTAAAGTGTGCTCCAAACATTTTAAAGAGAGCGACTGTATTCCTGTAGCAGGTGAGTTGTTGATAATGGCTTAAAAAACATTACATTGAAAATCTTCCAGATAAATGAAAAAGGATGCTGTTCCTTCTGTGAACCTACCTACCTATAAAACGTCTCATTCATCTCCTGCGAAAAATGATGAAAGAAGATGGAGATTAACCGCTCGGACAGAAAGGCGTTGTAAGCAAGAAGTAGGTGTTTTGAATTAGTTTTCGCATACGTGACACAGCTAGAGTATTTTGCAGAAACGCAAAACTTGCGAGTACAAAATCGTCACTACAATGGAACCTTCGGATATGGATGTCGAGTGTGCAGAAACTTTATGTATGTTAGCCAGCACCAAAAGTTTGAGTGACTTTCAAGTTTAGGTGAATGTGGCAAATATCAGAACAATTTGTGACATCAATTTTTGTTTTATTTTATATTTATTTTCTGTGATTGTGTTGTTGTTAATATTGATAACTTCACATTGTATGTAACCATTTCCATAAAATTAAAGGTAAGCCATTTATAAAAATACAATATTAAATTAGCTGATGACAGAAATAAGTAGAGAAAACTTAGTTTAGTAGTTAGTCTTTATATAAAAATCCTTAATAGCTCAAAAAGCATCTCTATAGTTTTTTCGTGACAGTGAAAGCTAGTTTACTAAAATTACATTTTCCTAATTTTCTGTAGTGTCAAGGTGGGTATACAGTATAATAAAACTTATTTTGGTCTGTTTATGGCTATGAAGATAAAGGTGGCCTTGCCTTCCAAAAAATTTGTAGAATTCTGAGACGTTTCCAGCAATTTAAACACCTCACAAATTCTGAGGTATATTGTTAGAAATATCTAGTAACCTACCGCCTACAGTAAAATTTTCGTTTTTATACGCAGATTATACCGATTTATCACTACCGATTATAACCTCTAACCGAAGTACAGACACCGACTCTCACTCGATCAGCTGTTTGACAGTTCAACTTAACCTTGAGATCCCAATTAAACTAAAAATTTGGTGTTAGGGGTTTTCTGGGGCGAGAGATTGAAATCTATCCATGATTTGCTTGTAGCTCAAAGAGGGCGCCACCTGCGCTAGGTCGATTGCATTGAAAACCACAGAATTTTTTTATATCTCAACAAATCTATTCTCAAGTATCAAATTCTACACCGTTCTCAAGATATTTAGCTTTGGTAATTCGAGTAATCAAAATAAGGTATGAATGTCAAAAAAACAAGAGTTTATTTCAAATTATAAATTGTGATGAACAATTAAATATCTTTAAAATAAAGATTCTTGTTAAGAAATAATCTGGCAGCATTTACAATTTTCTGCCATAGCTCTTCTCACGTGTTTATAGTTTCTCTATAGACAACTGATATCATGTAGGCCCAGAAACAAAAATCCATAAGATTAAAATCGGAACTACGAGGAGGCCATAATACTCGACTCCCACGACCGATCCAACGATCTGGAAAAATTTGGTCAAAATAAATCCGTATTCCGACAGAATAATGTGGGGGAGCTCAATCTTGCTTGAAAAATAGATTTTGCCATGTATTCAGTGGTAAATCGTTGAGGTAGTCAACTAAATAGTGCTGCAGGAAATCTAAATACGAGTCACTATTTAGATTTGGAGAAAGCTCATGTGGACCCAAAAGGTGATTTCCTATGATTGCACACCAAACATTTATCTTAAATTCATGTTGGAAGTGACACTCACTGACTACGTGAGGATTTTCATTATCCCATGTGTGGTTGTTTCTGAAATTGAAAATTCCTCGACGAGTAAAGGTCGCTTCATCAGTGAATGGTACATTATCCAAAAATTCCTGGTCAAGGTTTTGCTGATTGAGCATAAAATGAGCAAATTGTAATCTATCTGGTAAGGGTGCTGCTAAAATATTTTGATATAAATGTTCCTTGTCAAGGATTTTGAGAACTGTTGTTTTACTAACACCGGTTTCTCTAGCTACCTGCCTGCTGCTAACTTCTGGATTTCCTGCCACTCTTACTAAAATTTCTTCTTGGTCAACTGTAACAGTACACCTGATGTGTCCTGTGTTGTCGCTTTTAGGAAGAAAACTACCAGTTTCTCCAAATCAATAAAAAAGGTCTTGAAATCATTCCCGATTTGGTTGCCTTCTATTCAGGTACAACTCTGAATACCGATGAAGCGCTCAACGTCCAACATAATCTAATTTCGCGTAAATGCAAAACACATTGCACATTTCTCCATTTGAGAATAAATTATGGTGTGGCATGTTATCTCACACTACGATTTAGATTATAAAGTAAAGAATGTTTTTAATAAGACGCGAATAATACTGTAATATTACTGACAGCACTAAGATAAGTGGAAAAGTTCAAAACTGGATTTTAACATAAGCCTACTTAAAATTTTTTGCCGATTTGTAATTGAATGCAAATACACTCAAATTTCAATGCCAAATTTTACGAGAACGGTGCAAGATAGCGACTATTAATATGTTTAACTTTTTTGTGTACAAGAAGTTGTAAAATCAAAATTTGTTACCTGAGAATAGATTTGTTGAGATATAAAAAATTCTGTCGTTTTAAATGCATTCAACTTTGGCAGGTGGCGCCCTCTATGAGCTACAAGCAAATAGATTTCAATCTCTCGCCCCAGAAAACCCCTAAGACCAAAATTTCATCTAGATATGAGCATTTACTCTGTAAGTATTAACTTTTGAACTAAGGTGAGTTTGTCTAAATCGCAATATTAACACTTCAGGAATCTGGTCATGAATTTTAGCCCATTAGATCGTGACCACCCTGTATATAAGAGGTCTGAAAAAATCTCACCTCCAAACAACTGCAGGTATACGTCTGGAGCTACGAAACTTGGCAACTGTTTCCAAAGATTCATCAGTGATGCAGGAAGGAACCAACAACTGAGGGGGATAACTTGGACATAGTTTGTAATTTTTATTAGCTGAGCTTATCCTCCAAACTCCATGGATGTCAAATTTGAGCCGGTCCACCTAAAACAAACAAGTTTCTTTATTCTCCTAACACCAAACATAAAAATAAATGATTCTTATACGTTATTCCACTTTCTACAATTTAAAATTCAAATTAACTGAATTGATATGGTTAATTCATACAAGCAAAGGCATTATAACTGATTTATATAACCAAAGAATAAACAGTCTGTTTTTTTTTTATAACAAACACTTTTACATAACACCTGATAATGTTATGCGCAAACTTTCATCTAGGATGAGTAATTTGACCCTAAAATTGTTTCTCCCATAGAACAGATAGCCTGGCCTGTAATTACTCATTTCACTGTTTCTCAATGTGTCAACCGCTGATAAAAAGTTGACTACTTCAATTCATATCAAACACAAAACAAATGGATTACACAACTATATGCATAAGTAAAAAATTACCAACCTCATTTTTGAAAGCAACCTCATCATAAACCAGTGACTTTTGATTCTCCAACTTTGACAACATTTCCTCTCCACCTTTCTCCTTAGACCATACATAATGGAAAAATGCGAACAGCTCTTCTAGCTGTCTGGGCGGTGCCGAAGCTTTGAGCAACTTACTGAACCATTCCAAACAGTTTTCGTTATTGTCAAACGTGCATCTGCAAAAAAAAACAGGTTTTAGACATTTAAAACTAATTGTAAAGTTTAAAAATCTATCACGTCTTACTACTTTTGAAGGAATACTTAGATTTTCAAAAACTTTTCTTTTAGTATGTATTTGTTTGATGGAACATCCCTGTCTGAAGAACATGTGAGATTAAGTAAGCATGCTTTCAGCATTCAAAATAGATACAATTTTATTATACTTTTGATTTCAGTTACTCCTTTAATCCTTATCAAAGATACAAATGTGTCTAGCTGTGACTTTTTTATCACTCCACTGTGTGCTTTTAAGTGCTCACTGGAGCAAATCAGGCTTTGGTTCAGTTACAGTTCAGCTTGTTATGTTCCTATCTTTTCCCAGCAATAATTTAATGTAATGTATGCTTTATTATTTTTGTTAGTATTATTATTATGTTAAGGAATTAGCAGCCATGGAAGACCAGTTAAAAGAGTTCTGTTTTAAGGTACCAAGTTTCGAAATTGTTGCCCACAGATACCTTCCCACATCCAAAGCAAGGAATCTCGTATACAACAAAAAAGACCTTGCTACTAAGGCCCTCGATATAGAGTAAGAGAATGTATTTGATATTATTTGGTTGGTGTTACGTGTTACCAAATCCATTCATTTCAAGTGTAACATGACCTGGTCTTATGTTTGAAGGTGTTCTAAACAACAAATGGGATAGTCGTTTCTTTGGATAAAATTTTCCTCAGACTGTTATTTCTTAATCTGGAATGACAGATACTGATGATTATGTTTTTTAGTCTAAGAACCAAGTTGATCTTTGTCTAATGGTACGAATTAAAGTTAAATATCTCCCCAACAACATTAATTTCATGTACCAATCCAACATTATTCTACCACCAAAAATACATACAACTCTAGTATCTAGGAAGGGTATGCTATTATAAATGTCTTCTAGTTCAAGGGTGAACTGTATATAAGGGTTGTAGAATCTGAACACTCCGGGAACTTAACGCAACCTGAGAACTCATGCCATACTGACAGAATTTCTTCCAAATAAAATTATTCTGTAATTTTTTTTAATTTGGTAAGCATTTAATTTCATTTTGGATTACTTTAGTTTAAACCACTTTTGTCAATATAACTAGTACGCTTGTTACAGACCAATTACCCTGCATAAACGTTATTAAGTACTAACCAAAAATTGAGTAATTTTATTTCATTAATTCATCTTAATATTAGCTACTATTGAATTCTCAAATAATAATATAAAATATATATAATAATATTAGAGTTCTTGTGTGTCACTAAGATGTAAATAGTTTGCATTTAAATAAATAAAAATAGATGGGAAGTTTCTAACAACTTCCACCTGACCATTCTAAGCATCTCTGGACTAATTGCTCTAACTTGATTGTAGCCTCTTTGTTTGATTTTACATGAAGCTTCGAACAACTATTATTAATTTGTCTCAAATAAACACAAAAGTTCAGCATTTTCCGTTTATATCTGTCGTAACAACAATCTAATCTCGAGAACTGTTAGTACGATGTTAAAAATGGCTTATTTCTAAAATAAAAATTCTCTAATCTGCTTGAAAACTGAGGGAAAGTGTCAGGAAAGAAATACAATAATTGACAATTATTGTCGCTGTGAGAAAGGAGGCAGTGATAATGACTATAAAAATGATCATTCCATACTAAATGTTTACAGGTTTTTTATGTATAATGAAGCTTAATTAAATTAAATACTCATTTCAACATCAGATAACAGAAAATTTAACAAGATTTTGCAATTCCTTGAAGCTGTGAGACAAATAATACTTTTATTCGTTTGTAGCCTATATTTCAAGATTATTATTTTTGTTAGAAAATCCCCAAAAGTTAGTTTCTAATACAATCTTAATTTGGTAATATTTTTTTATTATTTAAAAAGTCTAATGCGAAACTAGCTTGCCAGTGTCACCCTCTATGTTGTAATCCAAATGCTTTTTAATAATTGATTCACCTTAGAAACAATATATTGCAGTACTATCTTTAGTTAATTGCAAAATGGCATAGTAATGAGACAGCCGATAATGACCTGATCTAAAAATAGAAGCAGTAAAGTCAACATAAAACATGACAATGTACATGAACAGGTATAATACTTACTGCAACAAAATAATCGTATTATCAACTATTACGGAATACAGCTGTCACAGAAATACTTCATTTATATCATCATTACATAAAAATAATTTAGTGTAACTAGATAAAAATATCAACACATAAAACACAGGATGTTACAAAACACCTGCTGCTTTCCCCACCATAAAAAATGTGTTTATATCCCATTAAGATTCTAATAATAGCATTCCAGATTCTAATAATAGCAGCTCAAATATTTCTTCTTATCAATGATTCCCTGCATAACTTTCTCGTAGATGAATTTCAAAATGGTCAATTAAACGTCGAACGAATGTGAATTGAAACATCATATTTATTTGCTGACGCAGAAGGTACTAAACGTTTTTTTTTTTCATTAATCCCAATTCTCCAATATGAAACCATAAATAACAACACACTAATCATGTTTTTCAGAACTGTATCGCTGTTTACGTAGGAAGTCCATAGTCTAAAAATGCTCAGAGCTATTTCAATTGATGGATAAGTTACAGCATGAAAGAGAATATGGTACACATGCGGAAAAATGAGACGCTGTTCAACACCAATATCAACATGCTTGACATGTAGGTGCTATTAAATTACATTGACTCTCAAATGGCAGTTCACACAATCTGAGTGCTTCAAACCCTTAAGACACCACGACGAGCAAGATTCCAGACATGTGTACTCTTATTGTAATTTTATTAATTAGCATACTATACACCTACCTATTAAAAGTCACACCTAGCTATTTAGTATTCATTACGCATATGTATCTTGCTAGCGGTCTGCATAGTTTTCCAACATGTACCTTTCCAATTTATAGTTCGAACTAAACAATAGCGTAGCATGGAGTGAATACTTCCAAAAATGCTAAAATAACATAAGAAAAACGGGAGGGAATATTTATGAGTTATAATTTTGTTTTGTTGCAGCAGGACAAACAATAATTTAACATTTGCCTATACTTCAATGGCACATACAATTTATATCTACATGTTTGTTACAACAAATTATACTTCCTTTTGCCAACTAACAATTTCTTTTTTGTTTTCTTTTGTTCACATAATTTAAAATTTCTATTGTTCCATATATTGATTCATACTGCTGTATCAATTAGGTTTTCAAACACTACATGTCACTAATAACATGAGTTTTTCTTCCCACAAGTCTTTATAGAATTATATTATATTCAACATTTTAGAATTGTGAACTGATCCATCTATGTAGAGTTTTGATATAATATAAATTATGCAAATATCAAAGTCTTCTCCACTTAATTTAATAAATATTAATGGGCAGAGCCCTTTCAACCTAAATTGGCCATCGTCAGTGCCTTACTCAAATATTATGAAAAACTACAATCTATAAGGTGTCAGTTTTTTGTAGACAAATTTAATAGAAGATAGAACACATGGTTTTACAAAGAAAAGTCCCTAAAAACATATGTCGTAGAAGGCTTCATTTCCTACATACAGGCTGTTGAATATAATTTCTTTTTCTCGAATTTTCATTATAACATAAACGAATGCTAAGATGATCGTATATTGTTCATTTTCAAAAGCCATGCAAACAGCCATAGAGAATTACCAAGAAAAATAAATGGCACCCGTTCTACATAACTTCAGTAAGAATTGAATGAAGAAAACAATATCTTAAGAATGCAGTTTTAAGAATGGGCTATAATCTTCAATTATATTTTGTTCAGTAATGAAGCCACAATCCATAAATACGGTTCTGTTAATAGACACAATATCCATTATCGTTATTCCCAAAATTGCAATTTAATTGGATTTGTTAACAGTCAAAACAGATGTTCTATCAATGTCTAGAGTGGAATTGAAGATTATGTTATTGGGCCCTAAATTTTTCAATGAAATGTCAGTGGGGACACATATGTAAGCTGTTTATGAAACACATTACCGGAATTGTTCGAAGATGTCCCTCTTAATATTTGACAAAGAATGTGGCTGCAACATGATGGTGCACCACCTCATTGCTAATGACAAGTACAATTTTTTTAAACTAAAGATTTGAACACAAATAATGGAATACTACCCACCCAGATCCCCAGATTTAACAAATTTAGACTTTTTTTGGTAATACATAAAAATATTTTAAACCAAACATCACCTACTGCAGTGGATATCAAACAAAGGATTAGGACAGCATTAGAAGAAATGGACTTTGTGCATCTAAGAAATATTAATATTTCTAGGTCTTGTCGTTTACAAAATAGTAGACATTTAACATTTTTTAAAAATAAGTTTCAGTTGTCACCCTTTTTACATGTTTCTGTTTTCTAAATAAATTTACCAAGCCTTTGGTATATAGCCAAAACCAGTTCTATGTCGTGCTGTCTGCACTAGACGTAAACTGCACTGATGAGCTATAATGATAGCGAAATAGATCTATCTGCAGTTGGTTGCGGTGCAAACAGCACAGCATAGACATGCATTTTTTCTTTAATTTGTTTGTCATTTTTATTAGTATTTATTATTACATATGATGTAACTTAAGATTTATCAATAAATAATTGATTTTGCTACTTCAGCACATCCTTCTATTTTCAAGAACAAATTTTTAAAAAATAACAATAAAGAAAATCACAATTTTAAACTCATCCATTACTTAAAATGGATTTATTATATTAATTGAGTCGTCTTTAAAATATATTCCAGAAGTTATATCCACTTTATTAACGATATGATAAAGCGCCTTCAGCTATCTAAAATCCATCTTCGATACAAGAATAAATTAAATAAAAAAAAACATTTACTCGTATTTTTGGCTTTACAAAAAGATAAAAGCAAGCAAACTTGAGTTCAAAACAAAAACAACCTACATGCCACCAACACAAACGTAATATAAATATAGTCAAATAAATAATTTAGTACTGGACAAATTAAATTACAAAAATCATTTGGAATGGTCAAATTTTGTTCACTAATAATTTTATGAATTCATAAGATTCCAAAATAATTTAATTTTGATTATTTATTACATAAATGTAATGAATTTAAATTGTCCTGCATGCCAGTGTGTTTATTTAACAATAAATTGTTAAAACTGTTAATGCCGCAGACGACTAAAATAAAAAAGTATGTTTTTGCAAATGTAAAAAAAAATATACCTTGCTATTTAAAAGTCAAGTTATCCATGACACAATTTTCTAAAGTTGAAAAATTAACGCAAAATATATGAATATTCAAAATTTTTCTTTTCATATTTGATATCTTTATTTTTCGAGATATTCATCATTTGTTAATGCCTACTGCATGCAACATGTTTGTTTAACAATGTGACCTTGAATTTCAACAAGGAATTCGAAAATGCACTGATATATGGGGTGTTCCATTTATAATCAAAGAGTTGTGATAGGTGTAGCAGACTTGGGACACCCTGTATGAATACAAATATTTTTAGGTTATAGCCCTTTCAAATAAGGTACAGTTTGTTTTATACTTTTTTTTTTAAAACTCATAATAAAGAAGCTGCAGAGGAACGCTACCCTGTGTCCATAGTATATTTTTAATTTACTACTCTTTTTTCTACAAGATTAAAATTTTCGATTTTAAATTGACACAAGTACTAACTTTTTTCCTTTTTGTGGCACAACAGTTTATACTGTTTTTTATTAACATTTTAATCCCAAATTTTCTTAAACCATATTTTATACTTTGGGCTTAGTTAAATATTAACAAATCCTTTTTAAAGACACCATTCATTTAAAATTACAAATTAATAATAATAATAATAATAATAATATTTTTATTATTATTATTATCATTATATTAAATTACTATTAAAAAAACCGCTCACCTATATGTTCTAGCATCCTTACAGCCGATATGTAGGTAAAACAGCTCCCTCTGCTCAACAACTTCTATCAATCCCAAAGGTATATGATGCTGGCTGTCACAAAGCTGTATGTAAAGTCGGTAATTCGTCAACACAACCAGACCATCCACGGAATTGCCTGTATGGACGACGGCTTCTCCTGCCAACAACGGAAATGGCAAGGGAATTTTCGTTTCCGAAGTTGGTAGCTGGTACATCTGTATGTGCTGCACGTGGCAGATCGAATTGGGGTGGTCCGTTGTGTCCATGTCCGACTGAAAAGTACAAACTAGGTCAAAGAGGATCTGGTGTATCGAAATAGTGAGATCAAAACAAAGGGGGCAACTAAAAATATCAATGGCACTGAGACGTGTCCATTAATTATGAAGGACAAAATGACTATGTGAAAAATATGTCATGTATAAAGCTATGCCAAGGTTACAGACACTACATTATTAGTTTTTATAAACAAATAACTACAGGGACTTCCAAATTTTTATGTCTGAGTGGAAAAAACAACTAATTAACAAAATCTGCCCACTGATAACTGGCTAAGTCAATGCTGATAAACTTGAAGAACCTGATTATGGCATTCACATTTCAAGTGCAATATAATATTAATCAACATTATTTATACCAAAAGAGATATGTACAATAACAAATAATATAACAGATGAAATAACAATGATATGATGAAGAAAATTAGGAATTATTTATTGTAGCAAAAAATACAATAAACTATAACAGTTTGTCATGGTGTAAGCAAGAACACTCAAAGAAAACATACCTAATGCTTTCAATCACACTACAAACTTTACAAACGTCATGTGCTTTTAAGAAAATATTTTAGTCTAAGCCGATGATAAACATTTCAAATCATGAGGCAAATTGTTATACAGTGAACATAAATAAGGTGAGCTATGTTAAAATTTTTCTGTGGAATTTGTCAATATATCAATACTTCGCAAGCCATATAAATGATGTAAATCTTTGCCAAACATAATTTTCTTATAATAATAATATATGTTGATGTTTTACTAAGTAAAGCCTTGTCAATTACAGACAGCATTGAACAATGAAAAGCAGAATTCTGAATATTTAGGCATTTTGCTTTTGAATATACATGCCACCTCCCATTTTAGTTGACCTAGTGAACATAATCATAAAAATTCTTGAATATAAGCATATAAGAGTACGTACTTGAATGAAATGAAAATATAAATATTTGTTTTTATTCAAATCATTTACATATAAATTTAGAAAAATAAAAAAACGGATAAACTAACAAAAAGTGATGAAAACAATAATATCCAATGACATGTTTTCAGGGCTGGTTCCCACGTTGGTTATTTGACCTTGACGTTTCGACACTCATGTCGGTGTCTTCCTCAGAAGTAGCTAACGTAGGAACCAGCCCGGAAAACAATATGTCATGGACAACAGCCATGGAAGCCTTCAAACCAAAAATAATATCCAATGCAAAATTTTGATTGACGCATCATTTAACAAATTTTTAAGACTAATATTAAGTTAACATGGGTGTCTGATACTACCAAAGAATTCTTTGACACCAATAAGTCACCCTCATAATGTCAAATTAAATTAGTTATCACAATGAGTTTGTTTGTTTCAAAGTACTTCTGATAATAAATTTTTATTGTACTGACACTGCAGTACTATAAAGTAAGTTCTATGTAATATTTTGTTATTTACAATGCAAATGGTTTAAGAACTTGTGTAAAATAATATAGCAGCTGCCAAATGTAGATTAATAGTAAATAATAATATGTGGACATGTGATCCCTTATTTCTAAATTCAAACAATAATATATACATGTGTTGCGGTTTTCTTCACAGTCCACATAGATCAGCCTTAGTTAATTAATAGCAATAAACAGGCAGAGGCAGTCTCACAAAGTTTAATTTTGAGATCTATAGAAAAAACAGTCTTAAATTCAAAAATACCCCTGAAAGACGCATAACATTTATGGCAAACACTTGATGCGCAACTAGAAGAACTAACATCGCAGTCCATTATAACACGCACGTTTTTTTATTTCACCAGAGTTAAATAACATTCCATTTTCACGTTAAAAACACAGATATATCCAGGAGAAATAAGGTTAACTCTAATGTAAACTGCTCAATAAATGATATTTAAAACTAACAATGCTAAATTATGACAATCTGAAACGAAAAGGTAAAAACCCAAAAAGTAAAAGTGTGTTATCTAGCTCTCTGGTAGGTATTTTAGGATTTTCTGGAACACCTGTTTTTTACACATTGATTTTCCCAAAACTGTTTTTAATCTTGCCTACAGTATCTTCGGTTAATGTTGAATGAGACATTGCAGTGAATGAGTTTCCCAAGGACTTTATATCAAAAACAATTAAAAATTGATTATTACATTTCTACGACATAAACTAAAGGAGATGTGACATTATTTCAACCCATCAGAAGTGGTTTTGGAATTTTGTAAGTAAATAAAATGGCACCTCTGTGTCAGGTTAAAAGTGAATAAAAGTCATTTTGCTATATCAGTCTATTAGGTAGTAAGTATGGTCATTGCTTTAATTTGCAAAAAATGTCTACAAACAAACGGTTCAGGGATTATTTCCAAAATAAATTAGCAGATGCTGTTAATGAAGATGTTCCAAAGTATCAAGCATACAAAGGTTTCAATTCAGTCTACCTAGTTAACATTTTGCCTAATGTAGTCATGTATTAATCTTTAGAAAATTCAATCAAATTTAATTTTGACAACCCAAGTTTGATTATCATGTGGAAATTACTCTTAAAATACTTGTAAAGCCATGTGCTAGAAAACATAATTTTGTACCTTTCATTCTTAAAAAAAATATGTGTTGTCGTTTTATACTAATTCTACGATATATGAAAAACCCTTGCCACAATAATTTAGAATGTCGAAGCAAGTATAATAATATATTAAGAACACTGCAGTTCAAAATGGGTACTCTAGTAAAACAGTAGATAACTTACTTAGAAAAATACAGCAGAAAGAAAGGTTTTAAATACAGCCACGTTTCTTTACGACCTATCTTAAAATACAAATCCATCAAAAATTCTTTTATTTTTAGTTTTTATAGCCAATAATACATTAAAAGTTTCAGGAAATGCAAAAGATAATGCAAATGAAAAAGATAAACTAAAAAAGACCAGGCGTTCTATACAAGATAGATTTAAAGAGCACATAGCTCATTTCGGATTTTGAGGATTTGATAAATCAAGTGTCGCTAAACATATTAAAGACACAGCTCTCATCATCATTTCGAAAAAGTATCTAACAACACAGAATTCTATGTGTTTGAAAGCATTTTTATTCCAACAAATAAAGATACTTTAATGAATTCAGATTCAAATACTGCAATAACTCAACCACAAGGATTCTCATTGTATATAATAGTTTTGAGAACAAAGGACTTTTACTTAGTGATAATTTAACATATATAATAGCTTTTTGAGGCCAGACCAATTTTCTTTAAAGGCTTGCAAGTTGCTCGAAATTAGTTAGTAAAAATTATATTTAATGAACACTACCTCTGTTTATACAGAGCTAAAAACAAATGCTAACTGTAAAATAAAATAAACAAATAAGACTATATATAAAACTTGAACTACCCAGCATTTATATCATTATCAAAGAAAATATAACAAAAAGACAAGGAGGAAATCTCCCATTAAAAATTTGTACAATACTCTCCTTTTTGTGAAACACATGTGAAACACTCATTGACACCCATGAAACATTCGTGGACAATTCAGAAAACAGTTATATATCACTCCTCAAAGTGATACTGATAAGCACTCAAAAAAACAAGAATTATCATCACTTGACGAGAAGATTTGTATTTGTGTTATACGAAATGCTTTATGCAAATCTTAGAAAAGCAATTCCATCCCCAAGTGTGAAATAACCGGAAGAATACAAGAAATAAGATATTATTCAAGAGAGGAATGTTCAATTTGAAGGATCCGCCAAGTTCATTAAGTCAAAGAATATACTGAAGTATGTTTGGATATTGGAAGATGCCACAAGTATAACCAAAAAAATTAATTATATATCAAAGATGGATTCAACAATTGGTTTTGGAAGCATTTTAGATGAATAAACTGGTTTTCTTGTACAACATGAATTTCTAACTAATTCCGCACCTCAAATTCAAAAATAATTTATTGAATGTGATAGGACTAGATATGTTTGTACACACTTGCTACAGTTCCAGCTGATCATCATTTAGCTTGAATGTTTTGGTACTGACAACTGCTTCACACATGAAAAAGTATTGAAATGATCGCAATATCTGGATTTTTTTTCATCTGATGGAGATCCATGTTTGCTCAAAGCAATGAGACTCCAAAGCAAATTTTCAAAAGGATGTTCTCCTTAATGGTCATGGGTTCCACACAAATTTAAAGAATTGTAGTAGCGATGAAGTCATGCCTTCTTTTATGCAGGACATTGTACATATTATTACAAAACTGAAAACCAAATTGTTGAACAGAGACAATAAACTAATATTAGAACAATTTGAGGCGAGTGTTCTTGATTTAGAAAATATTATAGAAGCCACTCCAAAGACAAACATTTACTGGTAGAAAGTGATATCAAATCAGATGACAAAATGAATTATTGGTGTGTTGATAAACTGTGGTCAAGTTTTCTTCTGCACCTATTCAAAAGTGAAAATTGCCTTGGAACTGCAGCATGCTTGAAAATGATGTGTTAGTGAGTTGTTATTAAAATTTATTTTCCCCAAACAAAAGAGCCCTAATAAGTTAGGAAAAGACATTCTGATCTCGAAAGTAAAGGCGTGATTTCAAGAGCCTTTTTTTAAATGTTGAAGACTGATCCATAATGCTCAAAGTGGATTGAATTTTTAATTAATTCTTAAAATAACTTCACCAAGTTAAGATTGCTTGTTTAGATTTTTAATTTTGGCAATGTCATAATTTTTCTTCCTATAATTTATAAATATGGTACTGACGATGGCATATTAGCCTTATAAATGTATAGTTGATTTAACTTGGTGAAGTTATTTTAAGAATTAAGCCTTTTTTATGTTAGTTTAAAGGAACTTGGAATAGGACCGAAAATGACAACTGGCACAATGATATAATTCTAATAAAATTTATTGACTTAGACCATGAACCAGACAAAGAGTATATGACAAATCAGCCAAAAATTCCAGGAGCTGTACATATTCACTTGATGACCAGGATGAAGACTCCAAAATGGATATTGAATCTGATATTTGTGATATTGACCAAAATAAGTTGCAAAATTCTGTAAAATATTACCCAATTTTTTTATGTATAAAAATGATATCTTGGAAGATTATTGATGAAAATAGATGTAATAGAAGAGAAGATTTGCATTACTTTTATTAAACAAAGCAAGACAACTGAGCAGAACTGAAGAACTTGTACATAATTTATGGTCCTGTTTAATGGATAGGAATGTGTCCCTTTCAGCTAAATAAACAAAATCGCCAAAAATAGTGTATTACATTTTAATTAAACTTTCATATTCACACTCGAGTTCCTATGTTTTTTAGTTCAATAAATATTACTTCCACATCCAACGGACGGGAAGTATTGTATCGCGGAAAAAAATTTCAAGAATTTTTATTTGCTCATTCGCTTTAAAATGGTCGAAAACGCAAAAAAAAAAAAAATTGAGCAAAAAAAATTTCTTGTCTGTGTGGTTTTGTTTATGGACACGATAACTTGCGAAAGACTTAATATATGAACTTGAAATTTGGCAAATGTATAAATCTCAACAACCCAAAGCGACTTATTGTTTCTAGGGTAAGTAGAGCATCGGGAAGGGGTCAAAATTGGGGGATAACTACCCTTTTTGCAAATTTTTTGTTCGTTTTAGTATGTGATTAGTAGTATAACTGCGAGTATTATTCGTTCTTATAAATTTTCAGTGCAGCAAACTGTTTACAAGATATTAGCAAAAAAGCGTCACAAAGAAAACGGTTCTTCCTAATATCTCCTAATATAATTAATATATTCAAAAAATGAAAATACCATCAGGTAGGAAATAAAATTTCTCACAAAAAGTGTCTTAGAAAATTTGTTCAAAATCTTGATATTTTCGAAATATTTCCAAAAAACCTATTTTGGACCCTGCTGATACGATTTTTTTTTAAATTTGGTATTGTATAGAAAATCAAATTTATGATCAGAAAGCACTCTTGTAATTTTTTTGTTAGGTTAATAATTTTCGAGTTTTTTGGAAAAAAGATTTTAAAATTTATATATTTTTGATAATATCACGAGGACTGTTTGTCTTATAAAAAATGTGTAGAAAGAAAAAATGCTCAAAACCTGATTACTAATCGTATAGTAAAAGAAATAAAAATATAAATGTCATTTTGACAATTGGATGTGGAAGTATTGATTCAATTTGCAAAGGTTTTTTTCTTAAGTCGTTTGCAATATTACTGTGTTAAGTGCAATTTTAATAATATATCAAATAAAATATTCTTATAACTCTCATCACACTCACAAAACACTCATCAACACTCAAGAACCGTTTCTTGACACTCTAAACAGTCACACAACATTCCTATTTTGGTTGTACAAACATTCCTTCAGGAAATTACACCCTCACAAAAAGGAATGTAAAACAGCAAACATTGTTATACTTTCACATGCTTCCAGTTTAGTAAAAACAATAGATCAATCCGTAGGTACTGGTACTACCCATAAACATGTGTTGTTTGCATGAAATGAAATTTTAACTGTAAGTTTATTTTGATTGTTTATGTTCACTTGGCAGTGTAATTATTACATTTTGCTATTGATATGGGGCACTAAAGATATTTTAATATTTATGCTAATTTAGTTTACAATAAACTAGATAGAGGTATACCTATAATTATAACATTTATGGATTTGGCTAAATCCTTTAATACAGTTGATCATAATATACTTTATGATAAACTTTTATTATTATTTATATTATTATATTATTTATAATTATGGGATGAGATAGAAGAAAGGGTTAATATTCTGCCTGATAGACAACGGAGGTCAAGATTCAAACGATTCGGGACTGTTATTTGTTATTCCTTACGTAAATTATTTACTCAGCAGTGTACCGATGGATTCAGTTGTGTCATATGTCGATGATACTGACAAGACATTGGGTTCTTAAGCATAATATGGATGATAGAATGAATTAATATCTAACTTTGTTTGCAACTGGCTAGTTTTAAATAGGTATGTGTTGTAGGGCAGGTCTAACCATTCGTCAAGTCCAGTCAGTTTATAGTTCAGGTCTGGCCATCCTTCAAGTCTAGTAAGTTTATCGGTCAAATTTAAGCCTCAAATCCTAGAGGAAAGCCGTGGTGGAATTTTGACGTACCGACTAACTTTTGTTTTCTCTAAATTGGCTAAAACTATGCAAATAAAGAGCCGTATGACTATTTATTATGCCTTTTTCCACAGCATTATGAGTTATGCCATCAGTGCTTGGGGGTGCGTATAAGACTAACCTGCAGAGGCTACTAAATAGGATTGTAAAAAGAACATACAAAAATGATGTAATCGGAAAACGACCTATAAATCTAGAATAGCTAATGTTTGCATTTGAGTCCCTGTTACACTATTACCAGGCTTTTCTAAACCTAAATATGAATACTAGAAATAAAAATATACCACTACGTAAAACTACTAAACTATAAGTAACAAGTGACAAGTAACAAGTGAGAAGACAAAAATGACAGTATACAAGACCATTTATAGACCAATATTGACATTTGTCGTGTGTTAAAGGGGTGACCAGAATGGACGGAATAAGAAACGATAGAATCCGAGAAGAAATGGAAATAGAGTTGATTAAACAAACTATGGAAGAGAATAAATTAAAGTGGTTCGGACAGTTGGTGAGAATGAACAAGGAAAGACCAGCAAAACTAGTGTGGGAGGAAAAAGTACAAGGAAAGAAAAGAAGAGGAAGACCGCAGAAGACGTGGAACATGACAGTGGCCGAGGCCTTGAGGAAGAGAAACCTCACCTGGGACGAAGCTAGAAGAATAGCAAAGGACAGGACTAAGTGGAAGAAAATAGTACAAAAGACAGTAAACAAGTGAGAGACGCTGCATACTTTTACACCCTACGGGTAAAAAAGGAAACTGATTATATATATAAAACAAGAATACATAGTTATGTAGTAGTTAAAAGAATTTTTAATTTTAGGCATGTTGTTGAGGGTTGTAAGGTCGTTGCTGTTTGTCGGTAATAATATACCCACTATCGTTTAAAATAGTAATAAAAAAAGATATTATGTAGTTCTTATGCTAGTGGTTGTGTCAGAATCTTTAGATAAGCCGGTAACGGTGAAAACAGACCATGTCACTGCAGAGAATCAATTAGTCCTGGTGAAAATTAGAAAGTGTACTTCCATCAGAATGCGAAAGGATTAAGTTTAATCTGTGCGTCCTCGAAATCTGACATCCATTTAAATAGGTACTCCATGTGTTATTGAACTTTGAGGATTCTATACACAAATGATAAGGTACTGATAACAGCTTTGACGCTCGAAAATTTAGTCCTGAAAACTTGTGCATGTAAACAAGCGGTCAGCACAAAATCCTGGCAGCTTTTCAAAAACTCATCGAAAACTGGATATGTCATTCTAACCTCCAATGAACAGTGTGAATGGCTGATTTACTGCATCAGGACCTCGAATTTGGTGTGGCCCACGATATCTGTGACCTTTGCTGCCAAATCTGAACGTCCTTCAGGACAGCTGATGCCACCTGAAAATGCCTAAAGCACAATAGAGTCCATGTTGCTCCAAATTGTTTGCATATGGACCCACGGGGAAAACAAACTCGCTTTTGTTTTTCAATTTGTTCGAAAACACATTTCTAAGCCTGTTTCTCAAAACTGGTATTAAATGGCACAAGGGCGGACCTACCTATTTTTATGTAGCTGGTCGAACAAAAAAAAGTTATGTAGCAACCGCTGTCGCAAGTCTGATCGTCTGCGACCTCTCGGGCACAAATTCCACTGCCAAATTTCACTTTCTTTTCACATAGCACGGAGATAGAAAGCCACACGGGTAATTTGTTTACAAAAAGGATGTCCTTACATGGACATTCTGAAATGTCAAACGGATATTTTTGTGTACTTACCGATGGGGAATTGTCAAAATTTGCCGCCTGTGGTTTATGGGGATACCGATAAGCGCATCGTTTGCGATAAGATAACGTTCGCAAATCGCACAAATTCGCACACACACTACGAGTTTTTTAATAAAAGAACAGAGCCACAGCCACCACAACTAACGTCCTTGTGACAATCAAGATGGTGTACGTGACGTAGGCACGGCAATAAAACAATTGAGCGTAGCGCCACCTGCAGGCCGAATAGTTCAACTAAAATTGTGGCGCAAAACTTGAAGGAATTCAGGAATCTAGGGAAGCCCGGTACGGCTAAACAAAAATGTTTTTCTTTAGTTGAAATTAATTTCAACATACAATAGATGAAAGTGTTGCGGTTTCTTAGTATTTTACTCTGTCGTCGGCTTTTTTACAACGAGGTATAATAGGATCAATATAAGTTAGTATAGGTAGATTATATATCATAAAAAGCAAAAAATGGTAATTATTTATTTATTGTTTATTAAATTATTAATTGCTTATTTGTGTAAATTATATTTACCTAAATTTTGTTATATTACTGTTCAATAATTGCTGTTCAAACCAGTTGATTATTGAGTATAGTGATACCTACAAGCTTTTGTATCAAAATTCTTCCCAACCATATCTATCGCGCATAACAAATTAATGTTTTACTGTTTATGATTCAAGCATCAGTTGCTTTAGTAGTTCTGGACTGTTTGTGATACTTAAGCATTTCACACAATGCATATACCAGTTGCGTTGGGCCGAGTAAAAAAAATATTAAAAGAAAAGAATGAGCTGTAAATTACTAGTCTACCATCTCTTGGTTATTACATCTTCTCTTTCATTGACCAACATATCTCTTGGATGTAATTCAAACTTCTTGGAAATACCTTTCTGTAACGCTTAATCACTATAGTTTGTATGGAACTTGATCTAGGGGATATCCATATCCAACTTTGTTGTCAGTTTTTTTTCAATCAGTTGACTACTGGGTAAAGAGCGGTTCAAGTTATTATGTGAAAAAAACTTTTTCGAACTATATTTATTTGGCATACCTATAATAAATTAATATTGTACCATCTACTATTTGCATGCTTTCACTAGGGAAAAAACTGCCCAGAAATAGTCTGGGAGGTAGTATTGCAAATGACTCAACGATTTTTATGGCCTTTAATTCCTATTACAATTAATTTGTAATCGATATGGATAGTCATTTGATGATTTAGGCGCCAGTTGCTTTAGTAATGGTTGGGTTGGTTGTGAAAAGCATTTTCTTAGAATTGTACATCTGTAGAAAAGATCCAATAAGAACCATTTCAATTCATTTAAATTTTGCACAATGCACAAATGTTTGAATGATGGTAATAATAAAACTTTTTCAGCTACATGAGTAATGGAGGATTATACATAAGTCACTTATATGAAGTCATCCGAAATTAAATAAACCTTGTACAGCTAAAACATAATGTAACTGAAATACTAAAAACATCCAATTGTTCATAAAATGTGGAGTACGTGTCAGTTGAGGGGTTGTAAGCAGGAGCGCCAGCTTTTAGAAAATCTCGTGGGTGCTCATGCTAACATAATCGTGAAAATCGTATCTATGAATCCGTCCAATAGAGCTCAATAGGTACACATGCAATATGACAGAAATATGTATGATATAAATAGAAAGATACGTAAGAGGAAAAAAATAAGTACAAAAATGCTAGATTTGTCCTAGTGCCTTTGTTGGTACCAGCATTAGTCATCGACAAACTTTTTTATGAAAGAAACTGTGTTCAATTCACTACAGAACGAGAAGTAGAATGTGGAGTACTCTTTTTTGAAACTAAAGATATACGAAAAAATATAAAATAATACTGTATTGGTAACGGAAACCAACCTCATCGGGGAGGTATATAAACTACGTCTCAAATCATTCGACACAAGTTAAAATAAACTGTGTAAAACAGATGAAACATAGAATTATTAAAATAAAATATTCACAATTTATTGAAAAAAAATTAAAAAATTAGAAAATTTACTAATACACAATTCATACCCGAGAGCGTTGATACATAAAACTACTGATTTATCAACACTTCATGTAACGCAAACACAGCTAACGGTAGTATGCAGAGTAACGTGGGGCAGAGGGTAAATCATGATCCTATGGTTGACAAAAACCTACAAACAGTAGATCATAGAATGTATGTATCCCTACCAAACATTACTGGATTGACAACAAAATTATTCAGAACGTTTAAAAAATGAAAACATAAAAATTACAATTGAGAACAAGAAGCATGGCTCAACCCTACTCGCAACACTAAAATCAAAAATACCTGCAAAATATCATGCAAATGTTCTATAATATATGTTTGGAATGTGAGGATTGTGAAGGCAAGTACACATAGTACAGGTATCACAATGGATGGTTAATAGATTGGCCGTCTACAAAAGTGATATAACTAAACAAAGGGATAGATGCTCACTTACTGAACACATGGACATCATATTAAGTGGGATAATGTGAAAATTTAGGATAAAGAAAGTAATACAAACAAGAGATTAATACTTGAAATGGTTCACATAAATCAAAATTCCAATATAATAAATAAAAAAATCAGATATTAAAAAAGTGAGCTACATTTCCACGTACTTGCTTTCACAAGAAATTCTAAAACAAGGCTGGGTGGGCTTGAATCATCTGATAGCACTGTAGACCCTCTAATTTGATAAATTTGACAAAGAGTTCTTTTTTATATCTGTGATAAATCAGTTTGAATTTATGGTACATGTGTTGAAGCCTATTTGGTCGTGGGTGCTCCGCACCCACAATTTACTTCTCGTGGGTGCTGGGGCACCCGAGCACCCATGGAGTCGGCGCCCCTGGTTGTAAGTGCTGAGGGGCTATTCAATCTAATATTGTTCAAGCCAGTCAATGATCTAATTCATAATCTTTACCTCTTTTATATCAGTAGCTGACACATATTTAATACACTATCAAAAATAACAGCTATAAAAATTTTGAATGGCCTAAACTCAATTTCAAATTAATTTTTTGCTTTAATTTCATCGTCAATATCAGTTTTTGATGTTAATTATTATTTAATATACTACTTAAAGGCCCTGTTACACAAAGCCTGGTTAACCAGACCCCCCTAGTTAACATGTGGTTAATCAGCCGTTGCCATAGGCAGCACCAATGAGGAACCCTTAAAATGAACGGTTTCCATGACAATAACTGCCCCTTGACCGCGTGTTAACCAGGGGGTCTGTTTAACCACGCTTTGTGCAACGGGGCCTAAGTATCACATAGTCAAGAACAACAAATTGGTCATGTCCTAAAAACGTCAAAAAACTGAGATACCTTTTGATTGTTTTCCGCAGGCTGCAGAGTGTTCTCAATTCCAGACAGTTGTATGTGGTCTACTATGCGTTGTTTCGATCGATTTTGGAATATGGCATTGTGGCTTGGGAGGAGCTTACAGAAACGTCATTATCTCAATTGAAATCATACAAAAAGCAGTATTAAAAATAATAATGTGCAAACCCCATGGATTTGCTTCGGAGCTGCTGTGGCGGGGGTGCAGGGTTTTTCCGGTGAGGAAGTTGTTCTTTAGAGCGGCAGTGGTTCATTGTTTTAGAAGTAATTTAGTGAGGCGGGTTCTACAGACTATAAACACACGGACAGTTAGTGACAATAAAGTGCTAGTGCCATCTAAATCTACTTCAATTGGACAGCGCTGTTTTGACTTTGTCGGTCCTAAGATACTTAACATCATGCCATCAAGTATTAGACGCCAGTTCTATAAAGGCCAGCAAACAACGGCCAACAAAGAGTGGTGGCAAACTCAAAGTGAAACACATCTTAATCAAAAATAGTCTGGAATATAATGTAAAATTGATTTTCCCCTTGTAAACAAGCTTTGTTTATTGTATATAGAAGTTAATTATGTAACTGTTTGATTCCTTTGTTCATTGTATACTGCTTAGTGTACCATATTAATTGTTTAATCTTTCATCTATTGTATACAAATATATATTTTGTAAACAAAGAAAGTAAGAATATAGAATGTAATGTAAAATGTAGAACATCTGTAGGGGTGGCCCAATCACTATTCACAATAAATTCAATTCAATTCACATGCATAGATGTCGTGTAGATCTACTACTTATAATATTTTTTTTTGTTTTAATCTGGTTTCATAAAATAACATAAAAGTTAGCTATTCTATTAAAAATATGCATATTTGATTCGGTACTCAAAGACCGATCACCATATGTTTAAATATGCTGAATATCACTTTATTGAGCATACCTACTCTATGGGTGCTACAGTTTTTATTCAAAACATTTTTCTCTAAGTTTTAAATGAGACCGTCAAATAGATGAACACAAAAACTGTACTACATAATGTGCAACTCCGAAAGCGTCATTTTATTGCATATTATGTGTCTTAATAGTTTCTTGCTTAGAATTAGACTGCTAATCATAATCTGACATTACAACAATAATTGTAGGTTTGGTTCGGTACTCTTAAACCTAATACCCTGTATAAATATTTTCTGTCACATTATCTAGAACTCCTACATGGGACGGTTGCACAAGCATGTTGAAATTTGAACCGAGTTTAGCTCGAGGTTGTTACCTAGTAACGCCATGAATCTGGTGTTCTGATTGGTGTTGCTATAGCAACGACCCCAGGTTAGACTCGGTTCTTTGAACCACCTTTGTATAACCGCGTGCCAGAGTGGTATAACTTTTGATTGAAGATTTATTATCTAAGATATCAAATAAATCTGTTAATTGGGTGAGTATGTTAACACTGGACCATTTCATCATTTTATAGCATAGGTACAGGGTGTCTCATTTTCATTGTAATTGTAGGGTATCTCGGTAACTATTAATGCTAGAGGGTTGCAGATTCGACATTACCGTATTAATTTTTACTTCTACAATAAATCTCCCCGAAGTCTATTAATTCACTATATTTAATAAATAGGCAAAGCGCTTTCAACTATAATTAACCATCATCAGTGCCTCATAATGTACAAACAGAAATACAAAAGAATTTATAAAATTGACATTGTCAAAATCGAAATAAGCAATCTTGACTTCAAACAAAAAGGTAGCCTGCATGCTAAAAGCACAAACATGAAATCAATGATTAAATAAAGAATTTAGAATAGAACTAAAATTACAAAAATCATTCAAAATTGTAAAATTACCATTATTATCTACAATTTTGTATATTTCAAGAATTTCTAGAAAATTTAATTTTGAGGATTTATTACAAACATGTAAAGAATTTAAATTATTTAAAGAGGCAGTGTGTTTAAATGACAATAATTGATTTGCTAACGAAAAATTTGTATTAACTATATCAGTATTTTTATATTTTTCATACTGTTTTAAGTGTTCATTGCCTCTAATTGAAAAAGATCTTCCTGTTTGACCAACATAAACAGAATTACAATCGTTACAAGAAAAACTATAAACTCCCGAATGATTCAAAACTGGAGTATTGTCTGATGACCACTCAATATGGCAATATTGAATGTTGCTGTGTCATGCTAAGGTACAATTAATTCCACATTAGCGAAACCAAGTTGAAATAAATTTTAACTTACACTTTTTTATGATGCTACTTCCAAATAATTTATTTTCAACCACCATATGGCCTAATTCGTCGGTGGCTAACGTGCTGTTCCATCACAGGCGAAGGTTTTAAAAAGTTTAAAATGTAAGAATTGTTTTTATATAAAAACCAAAAAGGTAAATAAAAAAAGCTATGCTCTACCAAAAATCCATAGACCAGGAACAAATATCGCTTTACAATAGTTTCAAAGGTAAACCTTCAAAATTACCAATGCAGTTGGTTAACGAATTCAATAGACTTTAGATTTAGTAAACAAGTTAAAAAATTTTGAAATTAATAGCAATCAGACTAGCTTTTTTTGACCTCGAATCATTGTTTACTATTGTACCGGTACCTCAAACTTTAGAATTTTCTTAACAAAATAAGCTCCATATGGCTGTCAACATAAAGTTAAGAAAATTGTGCAATGAACACAAAAAAAAAACATTTATCTTTCCCAAAAATTTTATAAACAAGTTTGTTTAAGCAATGGGAAAACCCTCTTTCACCTTTCTTAAGCTACCTGGAAAACAATCTAAAAACTACAAATAAAATTCTGATATTGTGGTGTAAGCGATATTTTTGCCACAATAAACAATATCTTTAACATTAATAGTTTTCCATAGAAATTAAATTCATTATATCAATGAATAAATTTTAATTATGAACTAAAAAAGGACTCTTTTTAAAAAAGGGTCTTTTCTAGATTTCATAATGTCAAGAACGGATAATTATGACATCCCGTTTAATATTTATAGAAAACTGACAAATATATAGAATTACATTAAAACCAGTTCTTGCACGTCTTTCAAGTACAAAATGTATTTTTCAACAGTTTGATAATGTAGATAACTGAATGTTCCATTACTCATAGAAAATTACAAAAATAATAATAATAATTTAGCCAACTTGACAGATATAAAAAAGAAATGATCACTAAGTTATTAAACAAACACAAATGTAAAATAAATTTGAATAATCTCATATGCATCTTTGTTCTGAAAGAGAAACTGTATTCCATACAATATTTACATATCATCTTTCAATAGAACACAAAGTTCAACTTTTACTTTCAAATTTAATATACATTTTGCTTTCGGTAATAACTGCACACTAAAAAATTCATTAGACATCGTGGATAAAAAAGACATGTTAAATAAATCTGGAACTTATGAAACTAAATACTCCAACTGACCTAGGAAGTATGTTGACCAAACAAAACATAATGCTAATATTAAATGCAAATAACATATTTTATGTAGGTACCAAGTAAATAATAGAAAGAAAAAAATCTGCACTAACATTACATAATTAGGCTTTTTAAGATTACGTCATCCAATATGGCGTCCAGGGGGCAAAAAGCGCACGCATGGGACGCGCCTGCGAAACCCTGGAAACGGACGCGTGGCTGATAGAATTGGGTCCTTCATATTGAATGACTCATACCTTGATTTGGCTCACAGCTAATGAATCAATGTGGCAAGACAGGAGACATCGCTGTCACTTTCAATTCACGATCCATATGTCTTTAAGCAGGTCTAAAAAACTCGGTAACTCGTTCTCAGTAATGATTCTTGAACGATCCGAATCTACGTGATTGATTGAACGATTTAAACTGAATCGAATGTCCCAGCTCTAGTGACTGACGTTGGCATTAAGTAATGGGGTTTCTATGACAGCGCGCTAGAAGCTCCATCGTTTTGAGATTTGCCCCTTGGCAGTCGCTCCGAAAGTCAGGTGTTCTAAAAAGCCTAATACTGAAACAGGTTACAAATTTAATATAACCAATCTTAACAATGAACCCCTTGGTTTTGCCAAAAATAAATAATTTGAAAGTAGGATCTAAACAATGTTAGTTAACTAGCAATAAAAACAACCACAGTAATTAACAAAAAGTTTTATTCCTTTAGTACAATGAAAATCTAAAAGTAAAATATAATAAACACAAGAACTAAACTACAAAATAAAAAAAAATAATGCTTATCAAAGTTACTCTGTAATGACAAAATATTACAACTTTATATGGTAGCATCCCCTTCCGATGGCTGAATATTAGGCGAATTATTTTCTACTTCACCAGTTTTTGATGTCTCAACTGGCTTTTTGGTTTCTTCCATGTTCGATTCATCATCCGAGGTGACATCATCATCATCTTCTACTTCTTCGTCCTCAACAATGACACCCTCGAAGTCCTCCCAGCTTTCATCATCGGAATCTGTTATAAAACCTCCAAATTCGTCGGCCGGGTCATAATCAGAATCGTCTTCATCATCCTCAATCTCCAAACTATGAGATTTAGTTTTTAAATATCATTTAATTTTAACGTAAACAACACACTTACCCGTCTATGAGGAACTGCTGGTTTTCATATTCAGGATCATCAGGATTCACAAAGAAGACATCATCTTCGCTGAAATACGCCTCTACATCATCTTCATCGACGTACTCAGGTTTATTGGGATCGCCTATGAAATGATCTCGCGCAACCATTATTCTTGCTTTATGAGAAGATTTAGTAGAGGTACAGCACTGGTGTTTACTTGTTTGGATTCTGTTTTAACTTTCTTGTGGCGCTTCTGTTGTGACTTTTGAGGCCTCTTTCTACCAGCAAAAGTGTAAGGCTTAACTATCAACTTTTTACCGTTAATTTCTTTTTGTTTCAAAGCCTCCCGAACCTTCTGCAACGTTTCTTCGTCTCTAAACTCGATAAAGCACCAACGACGGCTTTTCTGTAAGTACACAAAACCTAACCTAGTTTTTATGGACAACAAAAGAAAAGGAAATTTCTTTTACCTGTCTGGGAATAGTTACTCGGTAAATATCGGGATGAAGACTTTTTATATCTAATTCCTCCTTTATTTTAACTGGCAAACGCAAATACAACTTTAATTTTTCATTATTGCTGGAACACATAAAAATGACGTTTAGCGTAGGTACCATAACCTCCAAATATACAAAACAACAAAACAGGGTAACAATTAAAGGAAAATCTTACCCCATAATTAGTAAACTGGTGCATGTATAGTAATTTCTCGCTTAAATAGCGGATATAAAAGCGTGAATAGACAATTAATAACCAACAACTTATCGTGTTTACTGTCAAGTACGAACAATCTTAGAATACTGCATAAATGGTATAAATATACCAGTACCACGCTACCACGCTTGTCACGCTTAGAGGTGTTACGTTGGAACTGGACCTGTTACAGTGGAATAGGTACGAGCTGGCAGTTCTGCGTACCTGTTCCTGACAAGCTGATGTACCTATTACGAGTCCACAGTCTCGCATCGGGCGMTTTCGATTGGAATAAGTGCGTAACTGGAGCTATTACTGTTGCGTTGGAACTGGACCTTTTACACTGGAACAGGTACGACCTGCCAGTTTCGCTTAGCTATTCTCATCGATGCGATATACTTGTTGTTATTGAACTTATACCTACTGGTTTGACAATCAACAGTTAAATAGTTTAGGGATTGGAATTTCAGAAGAGTAGAAATGCACGCATAAAGCAATATAGTTATTCTAATTTCCAGTAACGTTACGATTACTTATTCGACAGTATTTTGCTATTTTGTGGCAAGTACCAAGAGCGGCTTTTGCTATATCAACGTTTATTTTTGGTAAATATTCCAGTTAGAATTTTTAGCTATTCATACTTTATTAATATGTATAAAGGTAATCATAATAGTTGCTCATTTTATGAGTAATGTACAGAAATGTGAATTAAAACAAAATGAAACCACTTTTGACAAAAGTATAACACAATATGTTTTGTACAACCTCCATATTTTGATAAAAATGCCCCGATTCTAAAAGTTGCCTTCTCGACACTCGATATAGTTTACCGCAGAGGTGTTGCGTCGGAACAGGACCTATTATTACACTGGAATAGGTAGGAACTGCCAGTTCCGCGGCGACGGAGTATCATCATGAACAAGACCGGAACAGCTGGAACTGGAACAGGTATTTGGAATAGGTACGTAATCGTACTAGGTACACAGAAAAGCTATTCCGTAGCACCTCTAGCCACGCTTATCTTTACCCTGTGCCTTTACCGTTTACCAGTACCAGATAATGTTCTTTCAGCGTTGTCAACCCGCCTCGCATAAATTTCGGTAGATTGCGTAGCTACAACATCTTTGGTAGATTACTGTAAATATCGGTAGATAAAAAAAAATTGTTGCAAAAAATTGTATTTTTTTTTATTACTTAATTCAAATACATGTTTTTATAGGATTACAAAATAGAACATGGTCTGAAAACAAAAACAGAAAACTAAGGGTCGATGTCTCTTCTTAAAGTTGATGTTAGTTATAATCAACCCAGTAACCATGACAATATCTTAAATTGATGTATGCGATTGGTGTAGATTTGAAATACAGTGTTGATTTTAGCTTAAAAGGAGAAACCAGCCCTAATTATTAATACTCTATAAAAAATAAACATATGACATTAATGATATTATAAACAATAAAACCAGAACAAAATTATATTTATAGCATGTTTTTAACGAAATCACAAATTCATAATTAAATACTCTAATCATAGAAGTCCTTTTTGTTCATTTTATGGATATTGGTCTTATTCACCGGAAAGTCATAACAGGTCTTTTTTCCCATTAACTTTTTGGAATGGATGTGTACATGTATTCAGAAGATTTCTATAGTTATTACTTAAAAGAAATAATAACTACACAATACGTGAGACTGTGACACATGTTAGAACGCTGGAAGCTGATAAGCTGAACACGAGAACACGACGGAGACAGGAGACACGTATACCACTGATCTCTAAATAACGATGTCGCATAAGTCATTCCAAACTGTGTTAAGTAGCCACCATGCCGCTGGTACTCGTACTATCAATTTAATGGCGCGTTCAAATTTTAGGTTAGATCCTTAACTATATAATATGGTTATGAGTAAACGTAACATCCAGTTTGTACTGTACATATTTCTTACTCAAACACTACAACGATCATCTTTTGGAAATCTACAGACAGATGATGAGTTCACGATTTTAACCGTTAATCATTAACGTTATATTTACCGCAGAAGCGAACCTTTGTCAAAATTTTAGTACAAGGACCAGCGGCTAGGCGCTAAAGTGGCGTAAATCTATCACAAATAATTTAAATGCATTTTGGTATGTAAGCGACATCCAGTTAATTAGAGATCAGTGACGTATACCCCTCGTATACCATAAACAGTGTTGCCAGAAGATAACTGTCAAATTACCCACTACAATGTTGGAAATTACCCGAAAATACCAGATATTATACATTTCAAAATACTACTGCTGATCTCTATACCAATGAACCAATGTATTCTGTACCTATTCTAAATCTAAGCTAAATAACTGGATACGGGATGCCCATAGATTAGTTTGTTTTCGCGCCAAATGATCTACATAGGTACATAATGTCCATTGCGCTGGTATTACAGAAATTGTTTATCTTTTATAACAGACGAGCGAACTATGTATAAAACGAAAATTCGTATCATATACTATACTATTACCATTAAATACAGTATTTGAGGTTATGCTTCATATGCGGGCAATCAAGGCAACTGTAAATGATTGTCGGTAAGTGAAAATGAAAAAGTGTCAAATCAGATATTTGGTTATGATGTAAAAATTTTACCCGCAGGCTTGACAGATTACCCGCAATTCGGGTAATTACCCGCCAATCGGCAACACTGACCATAAACCACCATAAACCTTCGATCGTTGCGCGTACTACCTACTGCGTACAGCAAATCTAAGCGGTTTAATTTCGACTAAMCTCGTGACATTTTAACGAKCTATGAAAAGACGCAAGTATTTGACAGCTAATTAAATTATATATTGCAATTACTCTCATTTAAACTATCACTTAATCAGTTTGAAGGTACTGTTTAAAAAAGCGTTAGTTTGCAAACAAAAATCCGTATATCGGTAGCCAGCCACTTAATTCAAGATCTACCATTAATCAGTAGGTTTGGCAACCCTGCGCGTTTAAGCAAAGAGCAAGGTTGTCATTTTGTCAAATTTCAAATTAGATATCGGTTTACCAAAAAATAATCAAAACAAATAATGTCAATAATTATAATTAGATATTAGTTTCCTATAGTTTGATTAATACTATGTAATGTAATTATTTACTATAGCGTCCCGTTACGGAGTGATTCTTGTCGCGCTTAGGCCGTTTTTTTCACGCGGATTTCATATTCGTGTTCAGGATGATACTTTTCTAGGGGAAGAGGGGTACGCACATTTATAAAAGCGATGCCACGTTATAGTAAGTAAACACGCAAAATACAAATCAAAATTTGGTCATCGTCGGCAAGTACCTACAAAAAAAAGGTTATATTATTTTGAGATCCGTACTACATTGCTACTTATGCATTAAAAATAATGGTGTAGAATGTACAATAAAATCTGTCGTGTCAATTTTTAAGGTACGTTCGAATAATCTGTAGCTCAGACTTAATTATAAGAAATGCTAAATACTCTATTTTTAGAAATACTTATGTAAATATATGTATACTTTTTCTCTTGTTAGGTATGTCTTAACATCTCAGGATACGATATGAAGAGGTCCTAATTTTAGCCAAAAATCCCTGCATAACGATGATTTCAAAAAATCCTTACCTACGTTGCTACTTTGAGAAATAATCCTTACGAGTAGGGACAAATCTGGCAACGCTGGTCGCTAACGAATCCAAAACAAAGGCGATATGCGCAAAGGAGTCCATAACGAATCTCGGAAAGTCGAACCAAGGAAATCGTCGAACCACCGAACACCGAACATTTCGTTTGGATATGCGATAAACCAACCGTTTGATTTCAGGGTTATGTTTTCGTAAAGTTAAACCTTTAATTTAAAGTGCAAGAAGAAAACCGAAGCAACACGTTAAACGTTAATGTTTATATTCAGTGTTGCTCAAATTATTCTAATTACTGATGTGCAGGTGAGTTATTCAAATCCCATTTTATTTGTTTTGAATTTTAATGCTCCATTACTGCGACCTGAAAATATGAGAAAAGTAGGTAGATGAACTTCTTTTTGGAGTGCTTAGCATTTGAATTCAAGTTGTATGTCGATCTGGGTGGATACGTTTTATTGTATTTTATTTCTAAAATCGCATTTCATTATTGAAATAAGCTCCTGGCTGAGCATACAAGAAACTTGTTTTTAGGTTTTCGGTTGCTTCACTTTATAATAATGGAACCCCATATTCTTGTAATCACAAAAATTGTCACTCCTTAATGGCATTACATTTTAGCACTGAAAACCACAGTAAAAAATGTCATGTACAAAGTTAATAAGATACCTACTTACTGTATGTACCACCCCAGTGTGTTTTTTCCATAACCCCTCTTTTGTTCAAATTACAAAAAAGGCTGTCTACCAGATTTTTGAGCAGCATATTTTAAAATTTTTTGAAACATAGTGGACTTACAGTTATGCCGGAAATTCATCACACAAACTTTGTTATTTTAAATGTAGCACCCCTCTGTATATTATTGCATGTAGTTCATCTTTACCCTTGAGCCATTTTATGAAAAATATAACAATTGCAGTGCTTAAGAAAATAGAGGATATATGACATCTCTGAAGCTATTTTTTTAGTTTAGTTTAGTTTATTAATGTCATTGCCTATAGGTACATTCAATGTGACAAAGGAACACAAACATTAACATACGCATTATGTCTAGAGTAAATAAGCTAAGAATATGCTTTACAGAGTACAGAACAATATAAACAGTATAAATGTTGTTTAGAAGGTGTTAAAACATACCTCCTGACGTGATATTTGAATGAGGCATAAGACATGTTACAAAAAAAAATCAACAAAATTGTAGAATAAATTGCATATTAACGTAATATTGTTCAAGCAAGAATTTAGTACATATGTAGTTGTTCAATAGTTTGTACATAAAGCATACCACGTAGTATTTCCTTCTAAGCACTAATTTGGATAAACCTAAATAATCTAGAGTACTTATATAATTGTTTTGAATGCAGACAGACAGTTTCCATTAAAAAAATAATAAATTTATGGTGGATTAATTCAATTCAATTTTGGTAAAAGAAATAAAGTATTTTACTGCATATGGTTTTTTATTGTTTCATCTGAGGTTGCCATGATATAGGATTTACAATCTAGACAAATACTAAAATTATTTTTATGTGGGTAGACGCAAAATTAATTTTCGTTTAATGGAATATAAGGTTTCCCTGCTTACAATTTTTGCAAAATTTGCGAAGATTACGATTATTTTCAGTGGATGAGAGGTCTTCTAATACACTAGTGGAATAAAATGCATATCACCCTTATAGCACTTTATTTAATAATAATAGTAATAATAACGATGGCGTTTATTATAAAAATAGTACAAGACAACATACACCAGGCGCAATAGGCATTCATTGCTTGTAAGGTATCTGCATAATATTTGTATTCAGCTTTTTTGTGTTCTTGTAACTTATGGTATTGAGTTTGTTTCTTTTAAACAAATTGCGTGTGGTTTTGTTAATAGTAAGGAGACCTCTTGTTTTTACAACCATTATTTTATTGTTTCTTGAACTGGTTTGTTGTGCACTTGTGGATGTTTGGAGGCACGAGGTTGTAGATCTTTAGACCCAGAGAACTGATTTTCTTTTGTCCAACTTTTAGTGCTTTTCTGCCTGGTACATAATTTTCTTGGTTTCTTGTGTGATATTGGTGGTCAGGTTTCTCCAATTTATAAATAATATGTATGTGTTGGTATTCTAAAATGATTCTGATATACAAGTTACAGATATCAAATGCTCGTGCTTGCATGTACAGGGTGAGCAAATAAGAGATGTTGCCGGTCATATCTCATAAACAAGTAGCCCTAGAGCTTTGAGGTAGAAAATTTCTTAAGTGGCCAAGAGAAATTGCTGGACAATATCTTGGAGTTTGTAAAGTGACCGCTAGAGGGCGTTGTGGTACCTCCAGATTACAAAATTAATGTTTGTGTCTATTTTAGCCTAATAAATGTCTGCGGTATTAAACATTTTAAGATTGTTTGGACTGAAATCTACCATTTTTGTTTAGAACATTTTTTTGTTAAATGTCAAATAAAGGAGTGGGGAGCGGGTGAATATTAATTTGGCTTGACCGATTTCAACATTTTCAAGAGCTTATGTCTCTTTATAAAAAGAAATGTTAAGTTTCAGAACATAGTTTTTGTGTTGACCGCAAAAGGGCGTTTTCTGAAATTACTACCTAAAATCGATTATTCTCGAAATTTTTAAATGGTTTGGTTTTCAGCATTTTAGTCTATATTCAATTGTTCTTTTAATGAAGCAAATAACCTTATATCTTTGCATCTAAAAATTTCGAGAAAAATTGATATTTAGGTAGTAACTTCAGAAAACGACCTCTTGCGGTCAACACACAAACAATGTTCTGACACTTAAAATTGCTTTTTATAAGGGCACATAAGCTCTTGAAAACGACACCTCGTTGGTTGAAATCGGTCAAGCCAAACCTGAAATATTAGCGATTTTCTATATTCAGATTTACCCGTCCCCCACTCCTTTGACATTTAACAAAAAAAATGATCTAAATAGAAATGGTAGATTTTAGTCCAAACAATCTTAAAATGTTTAATACCACAGACATTTATTAGGCTAAAAATGACACAAACATTAATTTTGTAATTTAGAGGTACCACAGCGCCCTCTAGCGGTCACTTTACAAACTCGAAAATATTTTCCAGCAATTTCTCTTGGCCACTTTAATTAAGAAATTTTTTACCTCAAAGCTTTAGGGCTACTGGTTTATGAGATATGACCGGCCACCTCTCTTATTTGCTCACCCTGTACAGGTTAGCTGTGGGGTAAGGGTCATTTTTGGGTAACATTAGCTTCATGAATTTCCCTTGCAGTGTACACAATTTCTTCGTTGTGGTTTCTATGGCTGTTCCCATCCCACGATAGCATATTGCAAAAATTTTTTCACTAAGGCATGGTATACTAATTTCATACAATGTGAGTTTATCATGACATCATTTAGTGGTTAGTTTGTCTACATGCTTGTCCTACCTTACATGCTGATCCAGTCACATTCCAAGATATTTTCATACATTCTTTAGTATCTCGTAGTTGTAGTTGTAGTTGTGACAGGTGAAGCTGATAAATTTTGTTTTGCTATAGTTGACTATAAGAAGTTTGAGTTTGCATACTATTTTGCTCTTTGTTTGTCATTCCATGTTTTGCTTTTGATATAGAAAGTTGTATCATCAGCAAAAGCAAAGGTCTTAGCAGGGATTCTAAGGTTGAATAGATTGTTCTCTTCCTTACTACTCCTACATTCCTCTATTTTCGAATGCTTTTATTTGCCTGTTAAATATGTTCTAAACAGGTCATGTGCAACTCCTCGTACACCAGACGAATATAACATATCCAACAGCAAACTAGGATCCACGGTATAAAATGGTTGCCTTTGTCAGGTCCATGAATATACTTAAAAGATGTAGTATTGCATCACTAGTCGATTCGAAGTTCTGAATCCAAATTGGGTTTTATTAATAAGGCCATATCTATCAGTGAATGGTAGCAGTCAAGCTTTAAAAAAAAATTCAAATACTTTTTGTCATATTTGATATCAATGAGATGGGTCTGTAATTGTGTAAGTCACTTTTTTGCCATTTTGTATTAGTTCTAACCACTGCCATCTTAAAGTATGATGGGGTGCGCTATGACTGTTTTCAAGTTAATTAATTGTTCCCCAGTGATATCTTCGATTCTGGGGGTTAAAAATATCCCTATATTGGTGAAATAGTTGTTGAATGCATCTGTGATTTCTTGGGATCTATCAATTCTGTATTTTGCACAGTAACTGGACCCAATGCCTGATTATATTGTTTTTTTCATAGTTAAGGTGTTACTATCTTCCACACTTTTGTAGTAGTTATATTTTCATTAAATCTTTCCCGGAAATAATTTGTTCAAGTTTTTTTTTAATTGTATTCAGCCTGTTTCGGTATGTTCTTTATTCAGCTTTTATTGTTTTAATACATTATTTTCCTTCTGCTGGAATGCTTACCTGAGAAAGAAAACTGAAGATGTGTACAAGTTATACAAAGAACAGAGAATCAAAGTGAAACTACTAGTCAAAACAGAAAAAGAGAAAGCTTGGAGAGACTTTGGGGACAAATTAGAGAAAGACAGCAAAGGTAACCAAAAATTATTTTACAAAGTGATGAAGACATTAAGAACAGACAAAACAGAACAAAGCATCTCAATAAAGAACGACAAAGGAGAATTATTAACTGACGAAGGGGAGATAATGCAACGATGGAGGCAATTCTTTGAAGATCTGCTGACAACTCACGATCAAGATAGAGAAAGGCCAGAAAAAACTGCAATAGGCAGCTCAGAACAACAAGCTGAAGAGGACGAAATCACAATGGAAATGTTAAAGAAGGCGGTGATGGCTGCAAAATACGGAAAGATGGTGGGCCATGATAAGATCAATTCTGAGATGATAAAGAACATGGGAGAAAGAGGTATGCAACTTCTACTCCATATAATGGGAGCAGTCTGGAAAAATGGGATTATACCTAAGGACTGGGAAAAGGGAATTATGATTCCATTGTTTAAAGGAGGTGTCAAAAGAGAATGTAAAAATCACAGAGGAATCACAGTAAAATGCACATCTATGAAGATATATGAACGAATAATAGACACTATATTAAGAACAACAGTTGAAGGAGAGCTATTAGAAACCCAAAGTACGTTCAGGAAGGGAAGAAGTGTGCACGATCACATATTCACCCTCAAACAGGCAATAGAAAAAATATTAAAATAAAGAAGAAAAATGTGCCTCGCTTTAATTGATCTTAAAAAAGCCTTTGATAGAGTGCCTCGAGAAGAAATGTGGAAAACATTGAGTGAGATAGGAGTCCGCAACAAACTAATAAGAGTTATACAGAGCTTATATAAAAGAAATGTAAACTACATAATATTTAAAAAGATTAAATCAGAGGAATTTGACATAAAGGAAGGTTTAAGTCAAGGAGGAGCACTTAAGCCCATTGCTGTTTATAATTTACATAAACAAAATAATTAAAAAATACACTGTAGTGACAAAGAAAGTAGAAATAGGATACTTTAAAATGATAAAGGTTAAAATGTCAGAATGTGCTTTTGCTGACAATATAGTAATCATGGCTGATAACGAAGGAACATTACAGGATAGTATAATAACATCGAACATGGTTATGAAAGAAGCGGGAATGAAAATAAACACCGATAAAACAAAAGTAATGTTAGTAGCACAGGAACAAACCGACATGAATATAAAGATTGATGACAAGATAATCGAGCAGGTGCAACATTATAAATACTTAGGTGTGAGCATTGAAAGGAGTGGAAACCAAGAAGTGGAAATAAACCAGCGAATACAGAACACAGTGAATGTGCAACAAGCTTTGTACAAAAGCCTGACATACAAAAAAGAAGTTTCTGTAGAAACGAAGTGTGTATAAAACAATCTGTCGGCCTATCCTAACGTGTGGGTGTGAATCATGGGTGTTGACAAGGAGCCAGAAAAGCAAACTACAAGCAGTGGAAATGAAATACCTCAGAGGAGTAATGGGAATAACTAAAAGAGACAGAATAAGAAACGATCAGATCGAGAACATCTGAAGGAACAGCCATTATTGGACTTCATCGAAACAAGAGAGGTTGCGTGGTGGGGACATTTAATCCGAATGAATGCAGACAGGCAGGTCAGAAGAGTATGGAAAGCCAAAGCTGGTGAAGTGAAAAGAAGGGGACGACCAAGGAACACATGGGACGGTAACATGGGTGCAATTTTAAGGAAGAAAGGTTCTAGTTAGACAGAAGCAAAAGTGCTGGCAAGAGACAAAAAGCAGTGACAACATTTTGTGCATGGTTAAGACGATAACTAATAGACTGCCTTACACCCAAAGGTAGATGGGTGAACGATTATATATATATATATATTTTCCTTCTGCTGAAGCCATGCGTTAAAAAGCTCTCAATTTATATTTGGTGTAATCCAATCCTTTCTGCCTGGCTTAATAGGTTTTTTTTTGACGTGATAAGTTGTCTGCTATGGTTTCCTTAATAATGTTGATTAAGTAGTTAGCTGTATCTCCAGAATTCTTTTTGCCTAGCTCTTCTGCAAAGTTTACAGCCGTTAAAAGGTTCTTGGCTTTTGATAATCGATCCTCTCAATCCTTTCATTATTTGGTTTGTATATATTTTCCTGACGGTTATTACACACATAGTTCTTGAATGATCTGTGATGCCAGAGTGGATAATCACTGGAACCACCTTAGAATGCCTTTTTTCATTCAAGTAAGATATGGTACAGGCACTGTTTGCTACTTTTAGTAATTCGTGTGTATTTATTGATTTGCGATCTGAATCCCATCTCACTCTGCAAGTTTATACTGATGTCGCCTATTATGAAATGAAAATTTGTAGGTATGCGGTGGAAAGGTTTGGATTTAAAGCAGTTGATTTGTAAATGGCTGTTACTAGGCAGTGATGCCTTTCTTTTTTGATTATTACTTGTATGCCCTTCACCCTCAATTTCAGCTATTTTCCATGCTATCATTTCCACTGTTTCCCTATTGTACAGGGTGTCCTATTTTCATTGTAATTGTAGGGTTGCGGTTTCGACATTACTGTATTACTTTTTTGTTCTGAGTTCGGCTGTACCATCGCGATTTTTGTATCGTCTTTTGTTTTAAAATCATAGGCAACTTCTGGAAAATGTAGTATTTCTCCAGCTCTCAATTTCTCCCTTGGGTATGTAGATACAAAAAAACTGTAGACATTTTTTATAGATATTTTTATTTTGAATCCACTGGCGTACCCCGTAATTTTGTAGGTCACATTTCTGAGATATAACACAAACTTGAATTTTTTTAAATAGAAACCATAGTTGGCTTTGTTATGGTTGAAAAGGCCTATTTGTTTTGATTTAGGTTTATTTTTAGTAATTTTGGAATTATTCAAATTTTTTTAAAATAATTTAATCATATTTTACGTTTACTATGGAATGAGAAAACACACAATATAATTTATATTATTAAGTAAAAATTTAATCCTTTAAAAATAATATATACAGATTTGAATACATACATAAGACTCCTAAGAGCGCTCATGCATTTTTTTATCGATAATCTAGGAGGCCATGTAACTAATGAAAATGATTGTTTATTTGTAGATATCTACCTATGCATTGTTTATCATCAAGTATTTATATCCATTTTGACGAAAAACATTAAATCTTATTACATTATTACAAAAATTGGAATAATACCAAAATTAGTAAAGATATACCTAATAATGTATACATCTTCTTAATCAGAAAAAATAGTTCTTTTCAACCATAGCAAAGCCAACTATGGTTTCCATTTTAATAAATGCAAGTTTGTGTTATACCTCAAAAATGTGACCCCCCAAAAAAAATTCTGAGTCTGCCACTGAGTTCAGAATAAAAATATCTATATAGCAATCGAGATATTGAGAACTGAAGAAATGTTACAGTTTTCAAAAGTTGGCTATGGCTTTAAAACCAAAGACGATACAAAAATGGCGATGGTATAGCTCAACTCACAACAAAAAACCGCTGCAAATTGAATCAATACTTCCACATCCAATTGTCAAAGTGACATTTACGTTTTTATTTCTTATACTATACGATTAGTAATCAGGTTTAGAATATTTTTTCTCTCTACACATTTTTTCTAAGACAAACAGTCCTCGTGATATTAACAAAAATATATAAATTTTAAAATCGTTTTTTTCCAAATAACTCGAAAATTATTAACTAAACACAATAATACAAGAGTGCTTTCTGATCAGAAATTTGATTTCCTATATAATACTTTCTTTGGAAATATTTCGAAAATGTCTAAATTTTGGATAAATTTTCTAAGACACTTTTTGTGACAAATTTTATTTCCTATCTGATGGTATTTTCATTTTTGAATGTATTAAATATTTTTTTGCTATTATCTTCTAAACAATTTGCTGCACCGAAAATTTATAAGAGCGAATAATACTCACAGTTATACTACTAATCACATACCAAAACGATAAAAAATTACAAAATAAAAATTTGCAAAAAAGGGTAGTTACCTCCAATTTCGTCCCCTTCCTGATACCCTACTTACCCCAAAAACAATAGGTCGCTTTGGGTAGTTGAGATCTATATGTTTGCTAAATTTTAAGTTCATATATTAAGTCTTTCGAAAATTATTGTGTCCACAGACACACCAACACACATACAGACAAGAAATTTTTTTTGCTCAAAGTTTGTTTTTTTACGTTTTCGACCATTTTAAAGCAAATGAGCAAATAAAAATTTTTGAAATTTTTTTTCGTGATACAATACTTCCCATCCGTTGGATGTGGAACTAAAAGTAATACAATAATGTCGAAACCGCAACTCTCTAGCATTTATAGTTACCGAGATACCCTACAATTACAACAAAAATGGAACACCCTGTACATTATTGTTCAGTCACTTATTTAATCCGCCTTCATTGTACAGACAACAGTAGCCAGCCAGTTGAAATGGTTCTTAACCACTACAAACATCCTGTTTTTCACAAAATGGCACATAAAGTCAAAATGGCTCAAGATGGGCCACGTGTAAGGTTAATAGACATATTAAAATTAAATAAGGAATCCGAAAATACAGTAATATACTGGGTGTTGCATTTAAAATAACAAAGTTGGTGTGCTTTTATTTCGCATTTTAAATAGTAGAGGTGATATGACGACACCCTGCATGTAGTGAGAACTGTTTACAATAAAATAGATTTTTCTTCTATCAAATGACAAAAACCATGCACTCTTTTTAGCTTAGAAGATTTTCTCGATTTTCCTAAGCACTGCAAATAGTATAATCGGAAGTCCGCCATGTTTAGAAAAAACATTTAAATATCTTAAACATTAGAGGGGTTATATAAGAAACTAGCTGTGATGGGATACCCTATATATAGTAAAATTGTTGTATGGTTAAACAAAACATAATTTTCAGAGTTCGAGTGCCATTTAAATTATGAAGGAGCAACTGAACTCTTCAGTCACAGAATATGAAAGAAAAAGTGGAGTGTCATGTACATTTGAAAAATACGAACAAATTTATCATAAAGAATATGCACGGATACAAAATACAGATGTGTGCCGCTGTGCTACAAACGATCATGATAACTGCAAAGTTGGACAAGAGGTAGTGGAAGAAAATTGCAGTGATGTATTAACTACAATGCAGCATCAACAGCACTCGCAGCCATGGAAGCGTTGTGTTATTATGTTAAGTAAACTACCATTTGTTTATGAAGATGGTACTTTCAAATGCAATATTCGGCGATGTTGCCAGTCGTTTTCTAGCTTGAAAATTTTGGCAAGTCACTTAATGTGTGAAATATCAAACATCCAGGGCAGTAGTGTTTGTAGATATCAGAAGTTAGATTCATCAAATAATATAGATAACTTTAAGAATACATGTAGTACATCTAGTGTAGAAAACAGGACACGATCTGCTAAAAACCAGTATATATGTAATCTGTGTGGTAAATCGTTCCGTATAAAATATCATTTAATTTGTCATTTAAGGGTCCACTCTGGTGAGAAGCCCTATCAATGCAAAGTCTGCAAAAAATCATTTAACCATTTGACACATTTAGCAAGTCATTTGAGGGTTCATTCAGGTGAAAAACCATATAAATGTAACTTGTGCAGCAAGTCATTTAGTCATTCGTTAACTTTAAAAATGCATTTAAGGATCCACTGTGGTGAGAAGCCCTATAAGTGCAAATTTTGTAGCAATTCATTTACTACTTCATCAAACTTAACGAGTCATTTAAAGGTTCACTCTGATGAGAGACCACATAAATGCAGCTTGTGTGACCGTTCTTTTCGTCATTTAGGATATTTAAGAACACATTTGAGAATTCATTCTGGTGAAAAACCATACAAATGTAAATTGTGCAGCAAATCGATAAGGCATTTGTCAACTTTAAAAAGACATTTGCAGAATCATTCTGGTGAGAAGCCCTATCAATGCAAATTCTGCCAAAAATCATTTAATCAGTCATCAAATTTAAAAGCACATTTGAGGATTCATTCTGGTGAAAAACCATATAAATGTAACTTGTGCAGCAAGTCATTTAGACAGTCATCACATTTAACAACACATTTAAGGATTCACTCTGGTGAGAGACTATATAAATGTAAATTGTGTGAAAAATCATTTAATCAATCACAACATTTAACGAGACATTTAGTGGTTCATTCTGGTGAAAAGTTGTACAAATGTAAATTGTGTAACAAGTTGTTTAGCCAATCATCAAATTTAAAAATACATTTAAGGATTCACTCTGGTGAAAAGCCGTACAAATGTAACTTGTGCAGCAAGTCATTTAGCAATTTATCAAGTTTAAAATCACATTTAAGGGTTCACTCTGGTGAGAAACCATATAATTGCAGATTCTGCAAAAAATCATTTAGCCATGCTTCACATTTAAAAGCACATTTAAGGATTCACTCTGGTGAGAAACCATATAATTGCGGATTCTGCAAAAAATCATTTAGCAATGCATCAAATTTAAAAGCACATTTAAGAATTCACTCTGGTGAAAGACCATACAAATGTAACTTTTGCGGCAAGTCATTCAGCCGTTCATCATATTTAACAACACATTTAAGGATTCACTCTGGTGAGAAACTATATAATTGCAGATTCTGCAAAAAATCATTTAGCCATGCATTAAATTTAAAAACACATTTAAGGGTCCATTCTGATGAAAAGCCATATAGAGGAGACCTGAATCAATTGTAACAAAATAAAGACTTTATTTTTTGGAGACATTATTTTTTTTAATTTAATTTGAATACTTCTAACAATTTAGCAAAATGGCATGTTATTCTGATTAGAAAATGAATCCATAAAAAGTGTTTGAAGACATTTGGATTACATAATTTTTATTTTCTTGGCTAAATTGTATGATCAAGTTTTGCCTGACTTTTGCATTTTCAGTTATACCATGTTCATACTATAAAAATTATTAAAAAAGGTTTATGTATGTTTTTAGAAAAATTTAGATTACTTAGACGAGGGTGAATGCTTTCAGCGTCCATAAATATAAGATAATATTTTGTCGGATAGGTGTAATCGAAACGTCAGACTATTAACTTTTTGTCAGTGTCTTCAAGTGACAGCGATCTATCCGACAAAATATTATCTTATTTTAGATTACTTAATTACAAAAATGTTAATTGTTAATAAAATTTACATGTTATTGGTTTGGGAACAGTTTGCAAAATTAATATATTTCAAACATATCTAATCTACACTTGCTCAAGAAAGAACTAATGACTAATGCGACTTTCTTAAATTTGAAGATTTCTAGCAATTAGCAAAATTGTATTTATTATTCTGCTTATAAATTAATCCATAAAAAAACGTAGAAGACATTTGGATTACCTAGTTTTTAATTTTTTGATTATTACAACTGGTCTAAAATTGTATGATCAAGTTATACCTGACTTTTGCATTTTCAGTTATGCAATGTTTATACTATAAATGTAACTAAAATTTTTCATACCATATCATCTAACTGTCCACTTTGTTAGTTGAGTGCATGCAGGGCATTTTTAGCTTAAATAAGGCTTGCTTATGTTTTACAAAATGTTTTTAATATTAAACATAAACTAAGTTGACTTCAAAATGGAAATTAAAAATTTTGAGAGAAAACCTCAGCCACTATCGTCTTGTAAACAATATATGTTTAAAATTGGTGTGCTAAAATTAATAATGCAACTCAAAACTTTCTAAGTAGGTAATCAATCTTGAAAATTTATGCAGTAAATCATTTAGTTAAAACTCGACAACTGATTCAATAAAAAATTCACAGATTAATTAGTTTTTTTGTTCCTTTATTAGAAATTAGTGCAACAGATATTGAATGTAAAGTTGCCTATCACCTATCTGTTTTATATTTTTACTGATAGTAATACCAGTAATAAATTGGTCACATGAATATGTACATTTATAATTTTCATTAAACTGTTTTTTTATGATATATGTATTCTTAATGCCTTTGACTACCCATTTACTTAAGATTATTTCGTTTATGTGCAGTAAGGAGTTAATTTAAACTAATCAGGAACAAAACATTGATATTGTAAATAGAACCCCGTGTTATGTGGCAAAGGAAATACTAGTTTTTTACTGAAGGATGGCTTTGTTTAGACATGGTATAGTTACTTGCGATAATGTGGCACTCAATGCAAGGATATAATTAAAAATTTTACACAAATAAGAAAACTGTTTCGTGCTTTGGAGTGCTCTATTTATTCCTGTCAATAGTGATATCCACAGAAAGACAGTAGATTACAGAGAGGATTACCCATTAGATATAGAGACAGAGTAGCATAACAAACAAATATCCATTTTTTTGCATATAAAGCTCTATGGGAAGAATTACTGTTAGAGTTCGGCACCACACAGTATTTTCCCATTTTTATTATTTCAAAAAACTTCAAACAAATACCACACCGAATTATGGTTATGCATGCCACTGGCGAGCGCTTTTACTACTATATTGCATCTCTTACTAGACCTCTCTCTCCCACACTGACTACGAATCTGGGCCGCTGTTGCATACAGTTAGCATACGGTTGTGCGTATACCTCTCTATCTACTACCGTGGTTTTAGTTAATTTCCGATCACATCTAAAAACTAAATAGGCGTTCGAAAACAGTTCAATATTGAACACCTCAAAACTATATCATAGCTAACATTAGCACAAATGTTGTTGACTTAGACAACAACTGCAACATCAGTATGTCCGAGAAGTTAGCAGAGAGATATCCCTTATTTCAAAAATCCTTAGTATGTATTTGTAAGTGATTTGGGATGGTTTATAACTGAGCAACCAATCAAATATTCATGTTTCAACAAATGGACTGCTAAAGTATCGGCAGGAGTTGGTCTCATTACAAAAACATCGAAACTATTATAGTAAAAATGATTAAAACTTCATTTGTAACTAATTGTAAGTGTGTTTGTAAATCCAAAATGAATGTTACATTCCTCTGTTCAAAATTGGAAGTCAGCAGTAAGCTTTGTTCCAAAAAATCCTAAAAAATTTGTACTTCTTTGAAATCGTTTGTAAGTGCACTTTTAGGATTTGTAAATCAATTTTAAGCTGACTAATTAATTAATTCCGTCAGTGATTTTCTTTGAAAGGACATGGATGTTACATGATTCAAATTGTTTCTTGTTCGTTTGCAAGTAACTATAAGTGTATTTTTCGAGTTTGCAAGTCAAAAAGGAATGTTACATTAATGAGTTCAAAATCAGAAATCAGCAATAAGTAGGTAAGGTTTCTTCCAAAAAAAAAACAAAATACTTAATTTGTATTTTTTTGAAAAAAGGGCTGCATTTTGGGGAATTTACCTGTTTTAATTAATGTTAATGGGGAAACATTAACACTGCTATCCATCAGAGGTGTACATACTACCTCCAGCGGTTGACAAGTTCTATCATGTGGGACATTACTACAGCATTTGTAGCAGAAACTGTGGAGTTTTTGACGGACTAAGAAGCAAATGTACATCATTCAGCTGTAATGTGTCTGGATTAATATCTGCCCTTCTATACACTAGATAGCTACGTAACTGCAACAAAATGTGTTCTAGGATTTTCTTGAAAAAATTTTGAACTTGTGTCAGGCAAATTTTGAGGTTCTTCGTCTTTGACAAAGATTACAGGTGTAATCGAAACGTCAAAATATTAACTTTTTGTCAGTGTTTTCAAGAGACAGCGATCTATCCGACAAAATATCTTAACTCACCATTTTATTTTGCATTAACATGGAAGGCGGAAAAGAAAACCCGTTAATTATTGGAAAAGTAAAAATCAAAGGAGCTCATATGAACAAACTTCCTTTGGAGTGGATGTCAAATAAAAAGGTCTGCATGACGACAGAAATTATGACGTCTTGGCTAAGGAAATTTGATAAAAAAATGAAAAAGGAAAATAGAAATTTATTATTATTTTTGGGTAACGCCACGTCCCATCCAAATCTGCTGTTACAAAATGTGAAAAAAGTGTGATAAGCTTTGAAAACTATGCACATTGTTGGGCTTCTTCTCTGGGGTTTTGGTTTTCGTCGAATAAATCCACTGATGTTTGTTAAACGGACTGTATTATTATTAGTAGTAGTCTTACTGATGGTTTCACATTGATTGAACATTAGTTCACAGTTGCGTTCGAACGACGTATTTTTCACGAGTATTCTAACAAGAGCGAACAAGTGATCAAGTTTTAGAGCTCGCGCACGTATTTATATTATTTGACATGGAGGGTGTACACCGCAGGGGTGCCAACGAAGAGTGACAACAATTTATAGTTAAATTTAAGCAAAACAATAAAGAAACTAAACACATATTGATGAAACTGTTTTGAAAACTCTAATTGCGATATTCAGGAAATCATAGACGAGCTAATAAACACTGATAAAGATTCTGACAGTGAAAGTGAAGTTGAAGAGCGTGAAATTCACACATAAAACATTAAAGACATGAGTGATGTATATGAAAAGCTTCTAGACTCCAGAACTTCTTGTTTAGTAATGAAAAAAATGACCTTGCTGTAGATGTTGCTCAAATACTATCAAAATGTGAGCCTCATATTTTTCAAACAAAACTGAAAAACGTGAAACAAACTTCAATTGAGGAATACTTGAAAAAATTGTAACATTAGTATGTACAACGTATTGTAATATGCATGTAAATAAATGTTGATATGTATATTATACGCTCTATTTGCTCCTATATTCATTTTCATTTATTGCTTTTCAATGACAGCATAGTATGTATGGTAAGTTACAGAAATATTTGTATACATAATCCCATATATCCATTAATAAAACAAATTCGAATAAACCACCCCCTTCATAACAGCTACCTCTCGCTAGCGGCCCCTTTTACAGTTTTTCTTGCAGCTGAGCAGACCTCTGTTTAAAATTTAACTTTCTGGAACTGCAACTGACAACTACCCAAATTACAGTAAGGTGATAAAAACGAACGATAAACATAGTTCATACCAGAATGAAAATATTTTTCAAATGAGCACAATGTTTTTTCATGCATAGTGGTAGGTACCAGTTTTTGGGCAACACGAAGAGGTTAGATTTAGCGATTGACTCGAAGTGCAGCATCTGGCTTTATGGTAAGCAAAGAGAATTTGAAGGAGTTTCAATAATTTTACACTATTTTCCACAAAATTTCGTGCCTTTTTCCAATTCTGAACTTTCGAATGCAACGTTCGTTTTTGACTTGCAATCGTGAAAATACACTAGCAATTTCCAATAAATGTCCTGACGAAATTACACTAAATTATTGTCAAGTAAATTTTGAACCTACATCTCTGACAAGGTCTTTTTTATAAAAAGTTTAGGAGAATAAATTTCTCACAAAAACTTTTTCCAAAATTGTGACGTTTTCGAAATATTTCCAGAATGCTGGATTTTGGACCCTGTCCACACTTTTTTTTTAAATTTTGCTATTATATAGAAAATCAAATATCTGATCGAAATGCATTATTGCGATTTTTTTGTTAAGTAAATAATTTAGCAGTTATTTAGAAAAAAACGCTTTTAAAAATTTGTAGATTTTTACTAATATCACAAGAACCGTTAGTCATAGAAAAAAATGTGTAGAGAGAAAAAAATGCTCAAAACCTCATTATTGATCGTATAATACAAGAAATAAAAGTGTAAATGTCATGATTCAATTTGCAGTTGTTTTTTAATGGTTACTATGATCTAAAATTGCCTTTGAAAAAACAAGTAGTCTCTATTTCTCCATAAATATAAGTAATTATACTCTATGGGTGACCATTCTTGACCGGTTTCGACGACTTTTAATCGTTTCGTAACTATCAGAATTGTTCGATTTATACTTTTATTCTAGTTCTTGACTGTGGATTGTAATTAAGTAATTAATTGTAGTTTTTTAAAGCATTTATTGAAGTTTGTTACATTTCGTTTCTATGGTTGTCTCTCAACTGTTAACACACTAACCAAGCTACCAACTTCAGTGTAGGGGAGGCCTGGTTACCAACTTAAATCATTTCTTACAAGAATAGAACTCTATTAATTTTTACAATGATTTCATTTTTATACAGTTTTTTTTAACAAAGGCCCTTTTAACTGTTTTCTTTGCGTTATTTTTTGCAAATACTGCACATAATGGCATTTAAAGTCTGTGAGTTTTAAAGCTTACAGGAGGTAAATAATAGCCTAATACATAGTTCACATTATTGATAAATTGATTGAAACCTCTTTCCATAATGTTTAATAATCCTGTGAATTCGCGACAAATAGTAGGACATCCTTAAACCCCAGGTAGGTATACTAGGACCATTCTCAAACCGAGATACCATGAGGACCTTGATCCATTATCAAGGTGCTCATGATCCATTATTAAGGTCCTCATGGTATCCATAATGCTATGTGATTTTTTATTGATTTTCAAAATGGGGAAGTTGTTAATTCGTACACGGGCTACGGGTAGGGGCCCAGTATTAGATGTTACTCCGCCGCTGGGCTTGTCTAACTTACCTTATATAGACACAGTTCGAATATTATACAGGGTGATCAATTAAGGCTGCACAGCGGCTGTTGGAAACTAAGCGTACTAGAATCTTGTGGTAAAATTTTTGAACAAATGGGTCCACCCAGATTTCATTTAAAATATTTTGAAGCACGTAACTTTGCCGCTAGGTGGCACATTTAATGTGACGTATCAAAGAATGGTTGCTTTCTCCAAAAAGTTGCAATACAATACTGGTCTAAAATAAACTCATTGCAATCTGTTTATTTCTTAATAAATTTTGTTTGAAATTTTTTTTGTAGTTGCTATGGCCACGACAATAGGAGGGATAGAAGTTTTAAATCTTCAAAATAGCATCACTCATGTATAGTTCAACCGAATTTAACGAGTGATGGCTAGTTTTAAAGTGACTTTTATGGTTTTCAATATAATCATAAATAACTTATAATTTATTGCAACTGTTTGACAATAGGGGGCGTAATTGTAAAATTTTTATATTTATTCAAATATCTTTAAAAAATCATATGCAACCCTATAGACCTTTTGTTGGTTGTTATAGCTCATTAAATCAACAAAAATAAATTTGAATACCGGAGGTCGATATCTTTTTCCGTTTCTTGGTAATAGTAAAAAAACTTCAAATTCGTCGTTTGGTTTAGCTATTTTTTCCATTGGAATAAAATGAGGTTACATTAAAAAATACTTTTGCATAAATTACGACTTATTAGGTTAGGTTAGACGGTGATTTGCCAGCYGCGGCGGACATTTTGAGAATCAATAATTATTTTTCGCCACCTAAAACTCCCCAGACTCGTATTTTCTTTTTTTTAACTCTAAAAATGGCATAGTGAGTGTCCAAAAAAAAATTTGCTGATGATATTTCACAAATAAAGTGTTTTTTGTTTTTTATCTTCGTATATATACCTCGTATAATAAATATTGTTTTATACTTGCTGGATGCCGKTTTTTGTCTTCTTTAGTTTGTGTCATTATCATGTATGCCTCATTTTTACTACTTGTTAATGGAAAACAAGAAAAACTCATGGTCGCCGTACTCTACTAACTATCTTTATAAATTCAGTACCTAACTGTAAGCTAGTGTCAGTAAGAATTTGGTATTATACTTTTTATATTGGAAACACCCGAGAAAAGTCGTTATTTATGCGTAAACGCGTGATCTTTGTTTAATATAACCTAATTTTATATCAATAAAAAAAAATAGCTGAACCAAACGACGAATTTGAAGTTTTTTTACTATTACTTGAATTATTCCTACCGAAATATTTTTTTACCGCTACATAAAAAATCAGGTCGTCAGGGGTTAAGGGCGTTCCACCATATCAAATGCCACTGTGAACTAGTTAAATAAACAACATTTGGATTTATTTCAATACTTTACTTCTTACAGACTTTGGCAACAAACAGCTTTTGTGTCAAAAAAAAGAAGTTAATCTTACTTAAACTACATATAACATTGGTCTACATAAAGAATAATACAATTCAACCAATCATATGAATTTTCAGTTCAAGAGTTTATTTATAAAAACGGTCCCTACACTGTATTGTAAAAATGAAAGGCAGCTATGTTACACTGTTACATCGTCCCAATAACAGAAACACAGATATCACGAAAATTAAGATGCTTAAAAAACAAGAATTTATGTATCATTATATGGAAATGTATCACTACATGTATTAAAACTGTTGTACAACATAAATATATACTGGGTGAAATGATAAAAGAGAAAAACACATAGGTAATATTAAATCACATAAATGAAAATTGATCTTAATGTTAACTTTTCAGTTTGCTCTCGCTTTCGATCATCAGGCCCAGTCTATCATAAGCATAACGCATTTTTTCATACAGTCCAATTGAGCAGCCATTGCGTTCTATTGATGAGAATCTGAATGTTCTAAATGATTTTCCCTCGTCTATATACGTTATGGCACCCATTAAAGGACACATTATTATTTTCGTGTGGTCCGTAAAGTTGATCTGAAACAAGAGTTTTTCTAATAAAATGTACAAAGTTTAAGAGACACTACAGTTTGCAAGGGATTGTTCTCCAGCTTCTTCAAAATGATGAAGTMGGGGAAGGTGGACAAAAATGTTTATTATACTATGTGTGAATAAACTACTTGTGTTATTAATAATTTATGTATTACAGTCATTTTAACTCCATTCCTGTACTATTATTAAATTTTAAATCATTACTAACTGTTACCCGAAATAAAAATCTAAAGATACGTATTTTTTCTTTTTTTTTTCTTTTGCTGGTTTACTCCAAATATTAAAACTATATTCTTTTATGTGACGTTTCGGTGGATAATTTTCCATCTTTTTCAAGCTTTTATTATTTTTTCTACTTTATAATACAATTCTGAAATTATAAAACATATATCTTTGATAATGAAATACTATAAAAAATGATAGAACCTAAATTAATTATAATAATTTATTTACCTGTATTATATGTATCATATTCTGTTGTGGTTATTAAAATAATTTTATGCTTTTATTTCTTTTTTGGTTTATTTTTGATTTTGTCAGTGTCACTGTCATGTATTTAATTGAAATTTTTGTAGTTGTTTTTATACACTGTTTCCAAATTTTGAATTTATCGTTTTATTTGGTGGGTTATTTATCTGTTAATTTTATTTATTATTAGATAATATTGTGGTATATACTACTAAGTCCTTGTATATCATTTCTGTTATTTACTGTTTTATTTATGTTTTTCTGTATGTGTATCATTTCTAGTAATAATCTTTTCTGTGTGTGTTTTTATGTTGTTATTATTTTTGTATTATCGTAGTTGAAATGATGTTGTTTTTCTATTTCATGTTTTCTTAGAGCAGTTTGTTGATTGTTATTGTAATTTTTATGTTGCTTAATTCTTTCTTTTAAATGTTGTTTTGTTTGTCCAACGTAAATTTTGTCGCAGTTGTTACATGGAATTTTATAAATAGTATGTGTCATTAGTTCTTTTGCTGTTTTTGTTTTTAGTTTGGTAAAAAATTGTTTTGTTGTATTTATTGGTTTATGTGAAATTGTAATGTTGTGTGGTTTGAGTATGTGTTGAATCTTTTGGGATAATTTTGGAATATAAGGTACATATATGTATGTGTTATTTTTTATAGGATGTTGTTTTAATTTATGTTTGTTATATATATTTATTATGATTGATTTTGTTATACTTTTTATTAGTTTTATTGGGTAATTATTTTGTGTTAGGAAATATTGTGCTTTTTTTATAATGTTTGGTCTATGTTTTGGATGAGTTAATATTATAGCTCTTTTTATAATGTTTTTGATTATGTTTCTTTTTTGTGTTTTATAATTTCAGAATTGTATTATAAAGTAGAAAAAATAATAAAAGCTTGAAAAAGGTGGAAAATTATCCACCGAAACGTCGCATAAAAGAATATAGTTTTAATATTTGGAGTAAACCAGCAAAAGAAAAAAATACGTATATATAAAAAAATAACTCCAACAAAATAAAAGAAGATACAATAAAAATCTAAATGTTTAAATATTACTTTGTAATACTCATCCTCTTTTCACCCCCTCGAGGAATGTATTTCCCAAACAGTGAATCAGAACATATTTGCGTTACTTTATCACTCACCAAACACCTGAACAAGTTATTACTTTGAAAACCATAGAAATCACAGATGAATTTTCATCCCCCCTTCACACTTTTAGGGGTGGAATTACCAAAACAGCTAAACGTATACGTATTAATTTCTAAACAATGGTCCAAATTCATAATTCATATTAATTGCTTCATAAATAATTCAACCTTAAAAAATATTATCCCTTATTTCATCCCCTCAAAGGTAAAATTAAAAAAAAACATAGTATCAAAAGGCGAAATAATAAAGATGCTTTTACCTTGAAAAGTGACAAAACTTCCATAAAAATTTTCATCCTCAATTTTACTCCCTGAAGGGTTCAAACAATGGAACACATGTTTATTTATTTTTTTCGGCTACTACATTCGAAAGTACAACTTTATCCTACTCATCTGACGCGAGAAAGTGGCTTTTTACTTGCCTAGGCAGTAAAATACATGTACTTTCTAAAGTGTGAGGTCAGAACTTCTAAATAGTTGTAGCAGCAAGTAAGAATTTAGGATGCCAATGCCATCTGGTCAGCATTACACTGACATGATGACAAAGCCACCTAGCTGCCTTAACGGGTACTACTTCCTAAAGGAAGTGACCTATAGCCTGACAAATTGGCATGCAACTGCATACTTCAATTTGACAGCAGGCCCCCACGGCACTTTTTGCTAGCGGGCAAGAACCGACATACATTAAAATGCATGTCAATGCTGTGCATAGTTCCTAAAGGAAGTAGTATCCGTTAAGGCAGCTAGGTGGCTTTGTCATCATGTCAGTGTAATGCTGACAGATGGCATTGCCATCCTAAATTCTTACTTACATCATACCATTGCTTTGGTATATAAGCAAAACCAGTTCTATGCCATGCTGTCTACACTAGACCTAAACTGCACTGATGAGCTGTAATGACAGCGAAATAGATCTATCTGCAGTTGGTTGAGGTGTAGACAGCACAGCATAGACATGCATTCTAGTAGTAGTAGTAGCTGAAAATACATTGTATACACCACGCCAGTAAAGTGTCTTTATCGAACTCGTCTGGTTGCTCGCCTCAGCTCTCAATCTCCAAACTCGTTCGATAAAGTGCCACTTTACTGCCTTGGTACATAAATAGCTATTAATTAAAAGCCCAAAAATAAAGTTCCATGCTTCTAGCTTCGAAAATGGCGGACTTCCATACAAATTTGCATCCCCTATTTCACACCTCAAGGGTGGAATTTATAAAAACGTTGGAATATGTCTTTATTTATGTCTAATCAAACCCTAGAAATAGTTTCATGCATCTAGCTTCAAAAATGGCAGACTTGCATAGAAGCTAGCAGTCCCTATTTCACCCCTTAAGAGTGGAATTTATAAAAACGTCGAAATACATATTTATGCATTTCTAATCAAACACTAGAAATAAAGTTTCATATTTCTAGCTTCAAAAATGATGGACTTCCATACAAACTTGCAACCCCTATTTCACCCCGTAGGGGTGAAATTTATAAAAAACATTGGAATACATCTTTATGTCGAACCCTAAAAATAAAATTTCGTGCTTCGAGCTTCTAAAATGAGGGACCAAACTTTCATCCCCTATTTTTCATCCACTTGAGGGTGGTATTTACAAAAATGAATACTCGTTTATTTATTTTTAATCGAAAGCCTAAAAATAAAGTTTCATGCTCCTAGCTTCAAAAATAAGAGACTTCCATATAAACTTTCATCTCCTATTTCACCCCTTAAGGGTGGAATTAATAAAAACGCCGTAACACATTCATTTTCTTTTGGAAAAAGGGGCTTTTAAAATGATTAAATTTAACAACAAATTTAGCCAACCTTACAATTTTTTTAATGCAATAATAACACATTTTATGTATGAACCCTTTAACACCAAGGCTTTGAGGATTTCCTAAAATACACAAACATAGTTGTTTCCCATGTTACAAATTAGCAAAAGCTCTGGACTTTTAAAAATACACTGATTTGACTAACAAGCTTAAAAAAATTTAAATTCCAAAAGATAGCTTAAACAACTTAAACAACCTACTAAATCAAAATTGTAATTTATCATTATTCCATAAAAAAGAATTTGGTTTTGTTAACAGAGTTTGTGTAAAATAAAATTTTCTCATAATAATAAAAATTTTATACAAAAGTCAAGTTTTAGCTATGGGTTCGTTCCTTAATCCATTTTTAGTTAACCTCATGAATAATTTAGAAAAAGGTATTCAAAAACACTTGTAATTTGTGAAAAATGAAAATGATTATATGGACACTAACTATTTAAAAAATAAATTCTGGAAAAATCGATTCAGCTACTGGAAGAACCGATAACTATTTTTATGCACAACGCTTCGTATCATTCCGAACTCACTGAAAAAAAATCCTTCTTCAATTAGTTAAATTTTGGATAGATGATTGCAGCTGGTTTTTAGGTTGTTATTTCTGTACTATGATTAATATTTTTTGTATACAAAAAATTTAATTACTTCCTGTACTTACTTGCACAGTTCCATTATTCAGCTGCATAAGAACGCAAGAAGAAGACCGACACCATTGATACAAGTGCGGTATCCGAGACATCGAGTCCGTCTCTCGTGCTTCGTTGGCACCGGCTTTGATTAAATGCTCCCGCATGTACCTTCTGAAATATGAAAGCAGCTTCATTTTCTTTTCATACTGTGGCGGGTAATTGTCGTCTGTCATGTAGAACTCCTGGCCATTTGTGTCTATGTAGTGTACGTTTCTGAAAGAAAAATTACAGTCAGGTATAAAATTCGATTTTACATCTCAAGCTTGCAATCAATTTAAAAATTCAGTATAATAATAATAAATGTCTTTATTGAAACATTCTGTTGGGGCGCAGTCTAGCTAACGCTACTCCCCTTAACAAAAATATTTCACCAGTATGCAGTGAAAAATGAAATAAAAATAATTACATCAAAGTATTAAAAATAAGGAAATGAGAAAATTTATGACACAATTATAAGCAGACACATACTTGCAAGCAACGATCTATGAGACTGACTTATGCAGAGGGTTTTACAGCTTGATGGTCGGCCGTCGTAAACTATGGTATTGTAAATGGGGGTTTTTACAACCTTATGGTCGGTCGTCCTAAACTATTGGGATTAGTGGCACACTTCAAAATTCCTAAATGGGCCGTATTCAAAAGTCTTGTTGGCTAAAATTTTAACTTTTGCACTAAAAATTTTTGAAATTTCTTTGTTGTGATAATTTAGCAATCAATAAAACATAGAAGGTTTTATAACAAATTTTATTTAATGCAGACCTGATGCTAACTGGCGTGACCCACGATTTATTTTTATGTGATACTTTACTGGGTTTAAATTTTCCGATGTGTAAAATAAAAGCCTTTGCATGTCATAACAAATTTATACAAATTTAATATAAAAACATACAAATTAGTAAGTAGAAAATTATTTACATTTGTTAGAAAAAATTTACAATAGTGCACAATAAAATTTATACACAGTATCGATTATGTTCATTACAGCTTGTTAATAAGCACATTACCAGAGTCACAAACTAAAAAAAATTACACACTATCACTTTCACTGCTAAAATCAAGATTAACTTCTATTATTGATTCTTGTACATGATTCGCTCTGTACCGATTTTCAATGTCCAGTACATGTCGCACTGAATTTCTCCATGCATCGACACTTGTTATTTCAGCTTCGTGTCTAATTTTTAACAGCATTTCATTGCTCAATTTTCCACTGGTGTTCCCTCGTCGAATTCTTTGTTTCAACTGCCCCCATATCATTTCAATGGGGTTGAAAATGCAATGATATGGGGGTAATCGTAGAATGATGTGTCCACATTCAAAAGCGAAAATGTCAATTTTAAATTTCTTCGAAAAATTTTTTGTGCCAAGCACTTCCAACAATTGTTTTTTTGTGTAGTTCTCTTTCAAATATAAATCTTCTTTTCTTAAAATCTCTTAAATGGGTGCCTTATTAGTTGTTGTATTTGGAATTTTATCCAGTTGCTCCGAATAGTAACTAGCGTTGTCCATTACTATGACGCTGTTTGGTGGCAATTTGGGCAATAAAATGTTTTTAAACCAATTTTCAAACACTTCCGTATTCATATCAGAATGATAATCGGCACTCGCTTCTTTTAAGTTTTTACATCCAAGATATAGGGCTCCAGGAACGAAACCATTTTCACCTCTTGCGCATAGAATCATTATTCTTTTTCCTTTGGACGCCGGAATATTGACGTTGCACTTCCCTGAGTCATCAACACATCCTTTTTTTATTGTATCCTGGGTATCATACCATGTTTCGTCGAGGAAAAATATCGGACGATTTTCCTGCTTATACATTTCTATAGATTTTAAATAATCGTATCTCTACTTTCTTATTACCTGGCTTTCCATCAAGCATTGCTTCTTCTCCACCTTTTTCATTAAAAAGCCAATGGTTTTAACATACTTTTGCAGGGTATACTTGGAGCAGTCGATAATATTATCATTTTTTAATTTTATTTCCACATCCAACGGATAGGAAGTATTGTATCACGAAAAAAAATTTCAAAAATTTTTACTTGCTCATTCGGTTTAAAATGGTCGAAAACACAGAAAAACAAAATTTGAGCAAAAACAAATTTCTTGTCTGTGTGTCTGTGGTATTATTTGTGGACACCATAACTTTCGAAAGACTTAATATATGAACTTGAAATTTGGCAGACATATCACCTACCCAAAGCAACCTATTGTTTGTGGGGTAAGTAGGGTATCGAGAAGGGGGCGAAATTGGGGGGTAACTACCCTTTTTGTATTTTTAAAAATTTTTTTCGTTTTAGTATGTGATTAGTAGTATAACTGCTAGCATTATTCGTTCTTATAAATTTTCGGTGCAGCAAACTGTTTAGAAGATATTAGCAAAAAAGCGTCACTTAAAGAAAACGGTTTTTCCTAAATATCTCCGAATATATTTAATATATTCAAAAAATGAAAATACCATCAGATAGGAAATAAAATTTTTCACAAGAAGTGTTTTAGAAAATTTATTCAAAATTTTGACATTTTCGAAATATTTCCAAAAAGCCTATTTTGGACTATAGAAAATCAAATTTCTGATCAGAAACCACTCTTGTAATAAGTTAATAATTTTCGAGTTATTTGAAAAAAACAATTTTAAAATTTATATATTTTCGCTAATATCACGAGGACTGTTCGTCTTAGAAAAAATGTGTAGACATGAAAAATGCTCAAAACCTGATCACTAAACGTATAGTATAAGAAATAAAAATGTAAATGTCATTTTGACAATTGGATGTGGAAGTATTGATTCAATTTGCAGCGGTTTTTTATATAACACGGCCGTTGTTGGAATAACATTATTCTTGTACATTTCATAAACGTTTCTTCTAATAAGATCTGCCTGAGTGATAATCACTCTTTTGTGGGCAAATTGCAAGTAAATAGTAGTATTTAGATTCCCATTTCGATGGGTCTTGTCCCAGTTGGACCGTTACTGAAAAATAACCATTTGTTATTCAAATTGAGGCAGATTGAACGGGAAATGTATAATCACTTTATCACCTTGCGGATCTCATACAATTAGGAAAGAATACGATTTAGTCATACATTAAAAGCTATTAATGAGAAATATTTGTAGTTCAAATAATACCAAATAATGCTCACTGATTTGTGTATGGAAAAAAAATTCTATTAAAGCCTAAACACAATTTTTTAATATGGTCCACTCCGCTGCAAAACAGTGGAACGTGCCAAACCCATCTGTTATTTATGACAGCTTCAGGTAATACTTGTAAACCATTGTGAATGGTAATCGGCTGTTCGTATAATGAGTCTCATAGATCGTTGCTTGCAAGTATGCCTACTTAGAGATGTTTTTTGGAAGTGACCAATGATTTCGACTTACTGTTAAAGGAATAAAATTATATAATTTAACAGCTTTGAAACACTGAAAGTAAAAGATCTTGTAAATAAATTAGTTCAAAAACAAGGCACAGACGGGACATTAACATGACTTAATCTGATATTTAGGTATAAATAAAAATTTAACCATTGCAGTTCTAATTTTAGCTATATGTGATCATACTTATGCAATTTCAATATAAATCAACAAAATAAATTCTGAATGCACGTAAGACGATTCTCATAGGTGGAGCCTGAGCCTAAACATGGGAAATAAACATTAAGCCTCAAACAAAAATAACATTTCTTCATTAATAAACGAACATAATTTTTAAACCGTAGATTGTTAAAAATAGCACCTATTTTAGCACTATCAACACTTTAATAGTTATCCAATTTGATATTAATATATATTTTAATTGATACTAGACCATTTTTTGAACAGAACACACCACAGAACATTCATCAAGATCTAGATGCATATTATTCAAAAAAGCAATGAAATCTTGAGTCATTTACCAATTAGAGGGTTACTGTTAAATTTATATAAGTTGAGAGTCGTCAGTAAAGAGTGAATACTAAAAAATAATGCTACTAGAAATATCAAATGTGTATAATAAATACAATAAGAGTCTTAAGACCGATCCCTGGAGAACACCAGACAAAACTGGTCCAGGATATGACTCTTGATTGTTTAGTATTACTTTTTGGAAACTAGAAATTCACAGCTAGTGCATCAAATCCAAAAAAGATGTAACGAATGTTTAAACGTATTGAACATGACACACATGCCTTCATCTCTACTTTTGTTAGTACATGAGTTAACAATGAATTGGTACTATAAGAGTTTCTAAAGCCAGATGGAAGAGTGGACAAAATTTTGTTAAAACTAATATATTCATTAATAAGAGTGCAAATAATTTTTGTTTTTCAATTTTAGAGATTGTAGGTATGACATAGGTCGACGGTCACTGTATTTTTTTTTACAGGCGGGGGGGTTGCAAAGTGCAGTTGTAAATTCTCTCCCATGGGTTTTGAAGGCCGACATTATAATTTCGGCAATATCAAAGGCGTACTGGACGTGGGAATTTCTATTTGTGTATTTGCCAAATGTTTTTTCTGATGCTGAGCTTTTTTAATTTCCAAAAGTTCTAAAAGGTTCAGTTTTTTACCTTTCCTTTCGCAATGTAAAACTTTGACGTCATTTTCATCTAAGTGATGGGTTATTTCTTATGCAATGGTCAGCAAAACCTGTTGTGTTTTAGTTTGAATTTATATTCGCAACATGTTCTTTAATTATGTTTTTAATAGCTCTACCTGATTGTCTTATGTATATGATGTCACATTGCATGCATTTTATTTGGTAAATGCCGTTTGTCTTCAATTTATTGGATTTTGGCTTCTTGTTAACTAGAAAACCTCCCAAATTGCACTTATTAACTGCTATTGCTTTTATTCCGAGTCTATTCAGCCTATTTTTAAGACAAACACTAACTCCTTTGACATAATTTACTGCGGCAAAAATATGTTCTTTTTCATTGATGTTAACATTGTACAGCATTCTTTGTATTCTAATTTTATATTGCTTTTTAAGTATTTGGTCCACAATTTTTGTGTTTTATCCATTGTTAAAGGCTATTTGGTTAATTGTCATCAATTCTTTTTCGAAACTTTTTTTTCTAAGTGGTATATTTATTAGTCTGTTTATTAAACTATATAACATAGAATGCTTAATCTGCAATGATTGATTTGAAGAAGCCGGGATTATAACATCTGACTGTGMTGGTTTTCTATAAATTTCCAAGTCAATTTTACTATTTTTTACCGACACTGATAAGTCCAGAAAATGAAGAACTCCGTTCTTTTCTTTTGCTAGGGTAAATTGAATCTTTTTATTTATTATATTTAAGAATTTGAAGAATACATCCAACTGCCTGTCAGTTCCCGTCTAAATACAAAAAATATTATCAACATATCTAGTCCAGAATAATAAATTTTTAATGTCATTTTTCTTTGCAAAAAGTTTCTCTATGAAATTTGACATGAAAATTTCGGCCAAGACTGGCAGTCCATCGTCGTGCTTGTAGAATGTGTCATTGAACGTAAAATAACTTTGATCTATGCAAATTTCCACAATATTCAGTAGTTCCGTTTTCTGTGTTTGACAGGTGGCAGTTCTCTATTTTATTTTTGAGGATTGTTAAAAGTTCATTTAGGGGGATAGAAGCGAAAAGATTAGACACATCAAAGGACACAAGAATAGGATTATTTGGTATTGATAATTCTTTTACCTTGTTCGCGAAACCTATAGAATTCTTCATGCTGTATTTAGACTGGCATTCAATTGTGTTAAAATATTGTTGGCGAATTTGCATATTTATACGATGGAGTATTAACGTAGTAAACAATTAGTCTCAAAGATATTCCATTTTTGTGAATTTTTGCGAGGCCATATGGAATTGGAGCTCGGGAGTTCATTATTCTTAATTTGTACTTTTCTTCATTTGATATCAAGTGTTATGAAGATTTTAAAATGCTAGTGACGTCTTTCTGAAACTGGCCAGTGGGATCTGAATTAAGTTTAGCAAAGTTGTTTGTGTTTAATAAATTATTTAGTTTAGTTTGATACTCATCTGTTTTTAAAGTGACGATGGTATTGCCTTTATCCCCCTTACAAATAGTTAGTGAATTTTCTCAACATTTTTGTTTTATGCTTTTTATTAATTTTATTTCTACATTTGACCCCTTGTATGAATGGTAATTTTGTTTGTATTTGTTTGTTATCACATGCGCACATGTGTATTTTTCGTTTTTCGTATCCTCATTTGTTACTTTGTTTGAAAAATCAAGTGGGACAAAGCACATACGTTCAATCAGCTTGTTTCCAAGCTACCTAATTGATTATCTCTAATATTGCATCAGAAGCTGGAATCATAGACAAGGGCATAAATAGATGGGAAACTCTAATGCTGGGGGTAGGTTCATATAAAGGGCCTGCAGTGTCACTAGGCACATAGGTAACTGCTTTAAATGGTGCAGCAACAACATGCAGGTCAGATTGTTTTCTTTTCTTTTAATTTCTTTCTAATTTGCATCTAGCTTGTTCCATTGCTACCTCTTCGAAGTAAGTTACTTGTCAGATAACTTCAAATGGCGGTGGAATAAACTATCTCCAAATTAAATAAGAGATTAGGTACGAATAATTAAATAATGATAAACAAAACAAAAGCCGTTTGGTATTCACAAATAATTATAATGATCATAAATGTACAATTTATAAATATATCAATAAAACAGTATAGTAGACGACTTCCTTTAACTCTTTTTTCTCCAGGTAGTCAAAATAACAAAATGCTTGTGACAAACCAAATAACGTAGATAAGCTATCTTTTTATTCAAATTATTTTGTAGTTTTTAATGCGTTTCGGTCATATTTGATACATCTGAAACAAGTATACATTTTTTAAACAGAACATTGTAAATAAAAATATTTCCAAAGGGCCTATATTATTATATTATATAATAGTATGTGATAAATAAGGGGTGGTACCCATGCTGCTGAAATAGCATAATGCATGTGGATTAAAGGTATCATAATTTACTCAGATATAATAAATTACTTTACGGCTACATCAATATATATCATCAGGGCTCTACTATTTACTAGGACTCTACTGCCCTAACAAATATTTAAATGAGCCAGTTTGCATCTGGATGGATAAAATTACATTGCTTAAAGCTGTAAATAACTGTGAAAAGCGGATTTGCAATGATCAGTTAAATATTCTAGAATGCATGGTTAAATGATGCTTTCAAATATAATAAAATTGCTCCTCATCCATACAAGTGCAAATCAACATTTTTTTTTAACTTCTTGAGAAAGAAGCAGAACATTAAACGTGTTAAGAAMTTATAAGCTTTTGAAGCACCAAGTGTACCTACATCACTTAAAGTGTGAACTATTTTATCGAGAAACAAGTCTATGTAGTAACTTCCATGCAGTTATTGAGATATATTTCTACAAAAACTAGTAGAACTCACCTCCTAACCTGCAACTGCCAAAACTCGCTTTGTAGTAGAAATGACTTGTAATTACTAAATGTTTACATATACAACAGTTCAAGAATATCTTATGCAAGCTAAATGTGATTGTTATCAATATCAACAAATGATTACATTTAAAATTTGAAATATTTAAGCACTGATATACGTTCTTGACAGGCTGGTCCTGATGCTACTGTCAAATGACAAAATCGCCATATATAAGTACAAGTACAGTGACCTTATAAAGTCACTGTATTGTAAGCAGATGCTAGCGCCAAGATTATGCAGTGTCACTAGGCTAAACTAATCCCTATGGTCACCCCCCACCACTGAGAGATTCCAATCTATTTGTCTTGTCTTTATCTATGGCCGGAATCCTAAAGTAAAAGAAATTCCTTGTACTTATTTTGCAAATAGCAACTAACTGTTTTATTATATGGCTCAGAAGAATTAAAAACTGAAACAAAGTGCTCACTTATTTTGTTCACATCACTAAGATTATAAGAATATGTAACTTTTGATTGATTTTAATATTAGGTAAATTTAAAGTCTTCCAAAGCATTTTATTATTTACTTCATGTTGTGCTAAATGAGCTGCATTTTCTTATTTAAACATGCAAAGTATTTAGTTTTCTACTAAATAAAGTCAAAAGTATTCAGTTACAAATTAAAACTATGTAAGTATGTGATTTCCGAGAGTTTTCCTTAAAACTTTTATAAAAATTTTATCAATTATTATTGTTTCACTCGTTTTTATATTACAATCGATCATGTTAAAAAAAACTGAAATACTAGAAAATACCACCAAATATCAATATCAAAATCGCAGGAATGAGGCATTTTAAAATTTTCATAACTGAGTAAACTTACATGCCATTGGGCAGCATAATTAGCTTGGTTGTATCGTTGAACATAACACCAACTCCCTCATCAGACAGCTGGTACCCAAATCCATACTTGTCCGAGTAGTCGACCCATTTCGATACCCAAACCATGGGCTGTGCCTCCGGGTCCGACATTTCATCTCCGAACTTTTGGTCGCGGGCTGGCTTTTTAGAAATAACCTGCAATGCGAGTATTTCAAATAGCTCCTTTTTGTATGGATTGTATGTCTACTACCCCTACCTTACAAGCAGTTACAAGGATAAAATTAAAAAATTTCAAAATGTTTGTTTAAGATTTAGCTTTGGAGTATTCAGGAGACAGCATGTACCTCCAGTTTATGGAAGATATAACATTCTTAAAATGTGTGACATTTATATAGTACAAATCACTGGTCTAATTTTTGCAGTACTGCATACTTGTACCCCTTCTTATTTATATGTTCTGCTCATCTGTATAATATTCCTTGCCATAGAACATCACATTTCAAGTCTGCCTTTGAATATGTTTGTGCTCATGTGTTAAATGAGTTTTATGTTTATTTCATAGAATGCAATAGCAAACGCACCTTTAAGAACAGGATAAAAAATAATCTGTTATCTAAATATAAATAATTTATGTATTTTATATTTCTTGTAAGTAGGAGAGGAAAAATAGTTCATACTGAACTCCCACCTTTTGGATTGTTGGTTCAATAAAGAGTTAATTTATTTATTTATTTATTCAATTGTAACAAATTTATTATTTCATTTTTTTAACTAAAATTCAAAACATGTTCTTTTTGAGGTTTTATAAATAATAAAATGCAATCACTAATTTTGTCTAGTGTCAAAGAATAAAAGAAACATCTATGTGTGAGGAAGAAGGAAAAACAAGTGTCAAAAATACATGATATTAGAACTGGGATAAATTTTTGATTTTGCATGATATTTATGAAAGTTAAAAATTACTTTCTTGTCAACTCAATATAATCTGGCATGCCGCCAGCACAGTAAAAAATAACTATGCATAATTATATTGGAGCAAAATGTATTCAATTCAATATAAAAGACAATTAAAAAAAATGATTTTGAAGTTTATCAAAAATGGTTTTGTTTTACAGGCAATGTTAAACAAAGCAAATGTATCATGTTTGTCACAATTTTGGAGAAGCCTTGCCTACAAAAAAATATAATCACCGCACATAAATTTATGCAGATTTATTTGAAATAACCCCACTACATGTCATCATAAAAAAGAAGAGTTTCTCATAAAGATATGCAGCAGAATTACTATAATGCAAAAAATAGTAAGCTATACATACTTACAATATTGTGAAAACTAAGTTTTTTTAAGACCCACTTAAAATTTTTGCGACAAATTACATAGGTAAAGTATCAAGCAACGATTTTTGAGACTGATTTATGCAGAGGGTTTTACAGCTTGATGGTCGGCCGTCGTAAACTATTGTACTGTAAATGAGGGTTTTTACAACCTTATGGTCGGCCGTTCTAAACTATTAGGATTAGTGGCTCGCTTCAAAGTTCCTAAATGTGCCGTATTCAAAAAAATCTTGTTGCCTAAAATTTTAACTCTTCCACTATAATGAAATGAAATTTGTTAGTTGTGATAATTTAGCAATCAATAAAACATAGAAGCTTTTACAACAAATTTTATTTAAGGCAGACCTGATGCTAACTGACGCGACCCGCAATCTATTTTTATGTGATACTTTATTGGGTTTAAATTTTCCGATGTATAAAATAAAAGTCTTTGCATGTCATAACGAATTTATACAAATTTAATATAAAAACATACAAATTAGTAAGTAGAAAATTACTTACATTTGTCAGAAAAAATTTACAATAGTGCACAATAAAATTTATACACGGTATGGATTATGTTCATTACAGCTTGTTAATAAGCACATTAAAAGGGTCACAAACTAAAAAGAATTACTCACTATCACTTTCACTGCTAAAATGACGATTAACTTCTATTATTAATTCTTGTACATGATTCGCTCTGTACCGATTTTCAATATCCAGTACATGCCGCACTGAATTTCTCCATGCATCGACACTTGTTATTTCAGCTTCGTGTCTATTTTTTAGCAGCATTTCATTGCTAAATTTTCCACCAGTATTCCCTCGTCGAATTCTTTGTTTCAACTGCCCCCATATCATTTCAATGGGGTTGAAAATGCAATGATATGGGGGTAATCGTAGAATGGTGTGTCCACATTTAGAAGCGAGAATGGCAATTTTGAATTTCTTTGAAAATTTTTTTGTTCCAACAATTGTTTTTTTGTGTAGTCCTCTTCGAAATATATATCTTCTTTTCTTAAAAACTCTTAAATGGTTGCCTTATTAGTTGTTGTATTTGGAATTTTATCCAGTTGCTCCGAATGGTAACTAGCGTTGTCCATTACTATGACGCTGTTTGGTGACAATTTGGGCAATACAATGTTTTTGAACCAATTTTCAAACACTTCCGCATTCATATCAGAATGATAGTCGGCGCTTGCTTCGCTTAAGTTTTTACATCCAAAATACAGGGCTCCAGGAACGAAACCATTTTCACCTCTTGCATGTAGAATCATTATTCTTTTTCCTTTTGACGCCGGAATATTGACGTTGCACTTCCCTGAGTCATCAACCCATTCTTTTTTTATTGTATCATCATATCAAAAATATCGGACGATTTTCCTGCCTATACATTTCTTATTACCTGGCTTTCCATCAAGCATTGCTTCTTCCCCACTTTTTTCATTGAAAAGCCAATGGTTTTAACATACTCAGGTATATGCCGTGACAGATCGTAGTGATAAGAATGAACATATTTAATTGTTTCGGAGGTATTCAGTTGCCCCATGGTTTAAAATCAGCAATAATCTGATTGACCAGTTGCTCTACAAAATTTGTCACAAACGCCTCTTAATAAGTGGCTAAATGTAAGCATATATGCAGGTATGACTGAATAAGCAAAAAATATTGCACTTGGTACACTTATATGCTGTAAATCTTATATTATATATATACTAGTAAACACATATGCCTTCAATACCGTTTATAGTAGGAGTAGAATAGTTCTGATTTCTTCTTATTTCCAAAAAAATATACAGGTAGAAACTATGTTTATGACCTCCGGATTAAAAAAAAATTTTAACATGTGAAGAAACACACCGCGATCAAAAATTAGAAAGTATGGGCTGCCGCATTGAAATTGGAATGTTTACCATTCATGATTATAAAAATAGATACTACTGATTAAATTAGGAAAGAATACGATTTAGTCATACATTAAAAGCTATTAGATGAGAAATATTTGTAGTTCAAATAATAATACCAAATAATGCTCATTGATTTATGTGTATGGAAAAAAAATTCTWAAAAAGCCTAAAGACAATTTTTGGATACGGTCCACTCCGCTGCAAAACAGTGGAACGTGCCGAACCCGTCTGTTATTTACGACAGCTTCAGGTAATACTTGTAAGTCATTGTGAGCGGTAATCGGCTGTTCGTATAATGAGTCTCATAGATTGTTGCTTGCAACTATCACAATACATACAATTTCTTCAACTTACATCAAATAAAAGTTTTCTCAGATCTATCAGATTCTGGAGTGCATCAAACTGTGTGAGCATAGCCGGACTTGGAAAAGCTTTACCTCCTGCTGCAATGGAGTCACATTCTATCTTCTGTGGTGACAAGTACGTTTGACCTATGATGCAGATAATTAATATTAAAAATAGAAAGAGCTGAAACTAAATACTCTATCCGCATGTTATGTGATCCAACAACATAAAACACAATTACTAACGAATATAATATTACTAGAAAAAAAAAGTGGAAAGAAAACTCACTGTTGATTTGAATTAGAGGTTTGCGGTAGTTGTTGACTTGATCAAATCTTGGAGCCATGGTTAGGCAGCTTGTAGGTAACGATGCGGGACAGAAACCATTGGTAATAAATTTATAGGTCAACAGTCGATCAACCTTCGGGCGCTGTTTGGGTTCTGGCTGTATCATCGCCATGATCATCACTTTTGCATCTTGGGATATATTGCTCGCAATCCTGAAATAGGCATTTGTTATCGTCAATAGTCAGTGAAGCTTTAAAGGGGTTGAAAGAAAACAAATTTGTTTTAAATTACAACAATCAGAAATAAAAGATATATATGGCAATTCTTAAATTAATTAATTAACCAGATTTTAGGAATCAAAACCTTAGTTAAAAGCATGGTAGCAGATAGAGAGGTATAGGCATGACCGTATGGTAACTGTATGAAATTGCGGCCCAGATTTGTAGACAGTGTGGGAGAGAGGTCTAGTAAGAGATGCAATATAGTGGTAAAAGCGCTCGGTGTGGTATTTGTGTGAAGTTTTTTGAAATAACAAATATGTGAAGGTATTGTGTGGTTCCGAACTGTAACAGTAATTCTTCCGATAGAGCTTTATATGCAAAAAAAAATTAAATCGTCGAAATGATGCACATAATGTAGGGATCATCTTTATCGAACAAATGTTTCTGATACAGCTGGTCCTTCATCTACACTTACTATTTTAAAATCCAGAAGGCGGTTAAATCATCGAAATCAGATCATATCCCAGTTAAAAAAATTAAAAATATTTTAACCAAACATATTCACAATGTTGTTTTTGACAATGTAGCGGATGAGTTGTTTTCAAACACATATTCTATTTTGTTTCCTTGTAAAAACACGAAACAGAAATACTGTCAAAATTTTGTTTATTGTTATATTATAATGAGAATTAAATAGTAKTGTAAGCATAATGACAGAGATACTTATAAATGAAGAACAAYAAAGAAGAAGGAATCTAAGTTACATTTTTTTTTAATTTTTAGATCTCTTTGTATTTGTATATTTACACATTTACACATTTGTGAAATAAGTATTACCCTTAGAATATAAGAAATATATAGAATAGTCGTATTTCTGTACTTAATTTTATTTTATCATCCAACGGATGGGAAGTATTGTATCGTGAAAGAAATTTTCAAAATTTTTTATTTGCTCAATCGCTTTAAAATGCTTGAAAGCGTCCAAAAACAAAATTTGAGCAAAAATTTCGTGTTTGTATGTCTGTCTGTGCGTGGATGCGATAACTTTCGAAAGACTTAACATATGAACTTGAAATTTGGTATACATATAAATCTCAACTACCCAAAGCAAACATGTTTTTGGGGTGAAAAGGGTATATGGCCCCTTTCCCTAAAATTGTGGGGTCACTACTCTTTTTGCAAACATTTATTTTTTGCCTTTTAGTATGTGATTAGTAGTATAATTGCGAGTAGTTTAGAAGAAAAAAACGGTCATTTAAAAAAACCGGGTTTTCCCAAATATCTCAGAAAATACTTAATATATACACATATGATAATACCATCCCATAGGAAATAAAATTTTTCACAAAAAGTGTTAAAAAAATGTTTCCAAAATTTTGACATTTTCAAAATATTTCCAAAAAAAAAATGAATTTTGGACCCTGTCCACACAATTGCTCTTGCAATTGTTTTGTTTAGTTAATAATTTTTGAGTTATTTAGGAAAAACCGATTTTACAAATTTATGGATTTTTGCTAATATCACGAGAACCGTTTGTCGTAGAAAAAAATGTCTAGAGATAAAAAATGCTCAAGACCTCATTATAGATGGTATAATATAGGAAATAAAAGCGTAAATTTCATTTTAACAACTTGATCTGGAAGTATTGATTCAATTTGCATCGGATTTTGATTATCTGATGCAAATCTGTCCTAAAATTGTTGCACAAGTAACAATAGAATCTTATCATTTCCACACATTTGAAAGATAAATGAACCATCGCTATTCGTTTAGGTAATTTCGGGAATCAAATTGATATTATCAACATAGCGTGCGCTGTAAAGTAGCCTTATGCCAAGCGGAGCGATTCCCACTATGCTTTATCTCTCTATAATGCGACTGGCTACGGAATCGGCCCGCTCCACATGGCATCATGCGTATACCTCTCTATCTGCTACCGTGAATGTCACCAAGCATACAATCTTATCTGCTGTAAGTAGGGATTGGGACAAATCAGTTCCAATGAGAGACTGGGTTAACTTTTGTGACAATCTGCCTTACCTAGACAACCTTACCTTACCAAAAATAAGAATATACAGCTACATGGCTTTGCAGATGAAACATGTTATGGAGCATGCATTTATTTAAGATATATAGATTCTACAGGAACCAATAAAGGTTGTAACGCTACCCAGGCTAGTGCTTTGTGCAGCTCCTCTGCTCGCTAAATTAATTAGCAAAATAATTTCAATATTAAATTTGGATATATCAGAAACCTTTTTCTGAACAGATTCCACAATTGTATGTCCTGGTTGAATAAACCCCCGAATCAGTTAAAAACTTTTGTTGCCCATTGAGTTTCTGACATTGTCAAACTTACCAAACCATCTCAATGGCATCATATCCGAAGTCAATATAATCCTGCTGACATAATTTCAAGAGAAGCTAGTCCTCAAAGGCTATTTGAGTCCACTTTGTGGTAGCATGACTGAGAATTTCTAGTAAACAATGAACATTCATGGCCAATGTCTTGTCCTACATTAAATCACACGGATGTTCCAGAATTGAAAACCAATGTTAGCTTGGTAACAACAGAAACATCTACAGGTTTATTGATGGAAATATTAAATGACTGTTCAAGCTTGATTAAAATTCAGAGAACTGTAGCATTTTGCTTACGATTTCTTAATACCTGTGAATTAAATCAATCATTGCAATATTTGATAAGGGTAACTCAGTGCTCAGAATATCTTGAAGATATCAACAGCCTAAAGGCAGGTACATTGTCATTGAAAAGTAAATTACTACCACTCAAACCTAGATGATAATGGAATCATTCGTGTGGGTGGAAGACTTACTCATTCTAATCTCAAATATGACCAGAAACACCCTATAATACTTCCAGTGAAGCATCGTTTTACAACATTATTAATAAACTACTACCACAAATTATACTTTCACTCAGGTGCTCAATTCATATTAAATTCTTTATGTCAAAAATACTGGATTATTTCTGGACTTGTAACTGTCAAACGAGAAATTCGCAATTGCATAATATGCAGATGTATGAGACACACTCGTTTATAGCCACTAATGAGTGATCTTCCTGAAGCCAGGGTGACACCTTCATGCCCATTTAGTGTATGTGGAACTGACTTTACAGGTCCGTTTACAATCCGTGAAAAGGGTAGAGGAAAACTAACTGATAAGGCATATTTATGTGTTTTCGTCTGTTTCTCCACTAAAGCTGTCCATTTGGAGGTAGTTAGTAGTTTAAGTACTGAAGCAGAAAAGGATGTTCTAAATGCACTGATGAATTATTTAAAACGCCTTTGTCCCAGGACTACCTGCAAACTCTACAACGACGCACCAAATGGTATCAAGACTATTCTAATATATATATACATTCTAATTCCAATCCCAACTGAACATCAAAGAAACCAACAAATAAAAAAGAAAAAACTACATGTGCAAGCTACATGCGAGGTACAAGCTGCCTGCTGATAGCAAAAAGGGACTGATGGAAGGGATCTATTCAGTGCGCTACAGAATTGTAATCACGTGGTAAGCGGGACAAGGGAGCAAAAAAAGAGTAGTTCGTGGAGTGATGTCCAATATGAAACAAATGAAATGAGTGTGACCTGTGATAAGTGGAGAAGTTGATACAAAACAGTAGTTCTGGACAGTCAACAGCACCAATAATCAATCTGCACAAAAAAGAAATCCCAGCAACAAATCTTCTATGCTTTAGTAACTGGATGTTTAAAATATTCATCACAGCTGGATAATGAAATGTTTCACGTGTGATCGAGAGCCTACTCCAGCGCATCAATATCACAACATAATATGAAGACCATACCACACTAGCATATTCAAGGCCAGAACGAATCAGTGAACAGAAGAGAGTCCTAAAAGATCCTATCGAGAAATCAGCTGAATTCCTAATAAGGAAATCAAGATTTCTATATCCCGTAGAACATATTTTCATTAAATGTGTCTTAAAAGTCAACTTGCTATCAAAATAAACACCGAGGTCCCTAATGACCTCAACTCTACCAACCAATGCACCATTAACAGAATACTCAAATAATATACTACATAAAAAAGTCTTGAGAACGTAATCACATAACATTTATCTGTATTCAGAACCAGGCCATTAGTCCTAGTCCATTCAAAAAAACTATTGAGATCATCCGGAAGCCTACACTGATCAATTACAGAATTGCATGCCATAAAAAATTTTATATCCGCAAACATTAAGAAATTACAGTACTTCACCACGGTATGCAAATCATTCACAAAGAGGTCAAACAAAATTGGACCACAATGAGACCCCTGTGGCACTCCAGAGGTCACATCTATACCCAACCAAGACACTACTCTGTCCCAAACCTATTGCTGAGAGTTTTGCTTTCAGCAAGGCATGACCAACCTTAGCGAACGCCTTCGAAAAATCAGTATACACACTATCTACTTGACAAATTTTGTCGAATGCATTCTGCAAAAAATTCTGATAAACCAACAGATTTGAAACAGTGGAACGACCCATTGAGAAGCCATGTTGCTCTGGTATGATAAATCGTCTTACGGTCCATCCAATCTGGATTGATAAAATTTTATCAAATAACTTCACATCAACTAATTGGTCAATTGGCCAATTGGTTCTACTCTGGGATTATACACCACCCATGACTTGGTGAAGAGGACGAATCGTGGAAAGACATCCAGGAAAGGATGGGATTGTGCGAGTGGTGTCTGTGAAAACTTCGAGTCGAACAGTAAAACTGGCAGTAACCCAATTAATACAACTGTTTTGTGAAAAATATTGAAAGTCATTGTTCTTTCAAGGTGGCCGGCATGTTTGGAATTTTAAATTTGAATTTAAACGGATTTCACACGCAGACGGTAGCGCCCTCTATTTGTATGTTTCCGGGCTTCTGCCTTGTAACATTTTCATCACTTCTTATTCAGCAACCGACAGATATAGGTTATGAATCTTTATCTGGGGGAATTAACATGGTGAACCTGGTAATTTTCAGTGGTACTTCATAGTTGGTGTAAACAGCAAAATCTGGAATAGGCAACACAACATATACCCCTGTATTTTGAATTATCGCGATGTTCAGTAAATATAATATTGTAGGAAAAGCCATTGAAGTTTTACATTAAAAACTACATGTAAGTGAAGGAGTAATCTTTAAAAATGTAATAACACAAGTAATGTGTAAGATAATAATATTTTTAATATTCATATACATATTTAGCAGCACAAAACGAATTTTAACAAAAGCAGCATATGGAATGATATTGAAACATAAACATGGCTTTGTTTAAGTATATATTTAAACAACTAAACGACTAAATAAGGATGTCCCTATACTGAAATGTATAAAAATTTATTCTAACGCTTCTGGAGTATAACCAAGGGCATTACTTTACAGTAACTTCATAATATTCATATTTAACTACATGATGTAGCTAGCATCATTAAAAAAAGTTTAGCACAATAATGCCTATTAAACAGTTTTGTCAATTATGACCCCACACTGTTGTTTGTATTACTCATTTTATATTTTTTAGTTTATTATTAGATATTGTCAAACAGAGAATATTTTCCAAATTTATTTCTATTCAATTCAACTATAATTCTTAGTTCACTTCATGGTTAACGTCAGTATCAGCATTTTTATGTTCAATGCACTTCCCGTGAACGGCGGATTATGTGTTAGTTCAGCAGTTTACGCGTCGTACGATCTATGTGACGTATGCGCTTATTCTAGTATAAATAGTGAAAATAATCAATCATAAATCAGTCTATTACTTAGACTCGAAGACCCCTAGGCAGGAGCTGACCCTCAAGCAACAATGTAAGTTTCAGCAATCTTTGCTCAAACACTTTTGTCTTTATTAATGTTTTATTACTTACTTTATGTACCTGTGTTTATTTTACAGATTTAGTTTTATGTTGTTAATAAATGTTTATGTTAAAACGACCTAAGTCGTATCACTCCTGCCCTTGTCCCAAGTTCTGTTACAGGTTCCAATCTTCGGCAACGCAAACAGCGCGCACCCTAAACCCCAGGGTGCGACAATATATTTGTATTAACTGAAATATTGCATTATCTTATTCACCTTTTTTCAACAGCTTTATTCATAAATGTTTGAACAACTAATAATTGTTTTGCTTATTCCCAATTATGTACTGATGTTAGCCAAACCATTTAGAACTGCATGTAATAGATATATAATAATTAAACTTTATATTCCAACAAATCCGCTTCAAAGTACCCCTCGAAATGTTAATGCTTAAAAATATTTAAAATCACACTGCAGAAGAAATAAAAGATGTGTAGAATTAGCTGACATTTTAAAAATTTGTTCTGTGGACTGTAAACCTTAAAAATAAAAAATCTAAAGTATTAATAAAATCTGTCATGCACAACCCCTTTAAAAAGTACCCCTAACAATTTTAAATAATATAGTAAATACAACGTATTGTAAGAATGTTGTCGGTATTTAGTTTTGATACATTAATTTTTTTTCGTTTATTTAAAAGAGTAAAAAATGCCACTTTAAGAATTTTGGAACGCCAAAAGATGGTGTACAGCGTGGAATTATCAAGGACCCTAATGTTAAAGTGAAAATAATTTCACCTCTGTAGACCGCAATATGTAAAATTAGACACATTTGTAGCTAGTTACTCATGGAACCTGGTAAACAAATATATAATTCATAAATAAAATTATCTATGTAAAATACACAAATAAGACATAATATGTAATAATCAAATAAATTTAGTAATTTGTACAGTATTTATTTGTTTATGTCCTTAATTTACAGATGAAGTTTTTTTAAGCCATCTTGTATGTACTTTTTGTATTGTATCATAAACAAGTTCTTGATTTACAGCAATATTTAGTGAAAACCATGCATGTTGGTATAAACGTCCTATTTTTTGATAATTTTGTGCAATATTATTTACCTATGTGCTTTATTTATAGATAAGCTTTTTTAAAACCCTGTTTATGTAATGTTTTTCCTATTCCGTACTGTAAATTAACGAATTGTGCTGATAATGTTTAATTTGTATTGTTTTGGATATTTTGTTTTTTCTTTATTGTACAATATTTTATTTGTCCTTTGTTTATCATTTTCTATACATTTTGTATTTACTGTTTATTACATGTTGCTATGTTGTATATTTTTTATTTTTAAACGCTTTGTTCTGAATAAAGGTAGCAATCTTTTATTATTTATATATTTGTTTTTTACTTCAGTCGAGTATTTGTACACATACTTGGCACTTATTTCTACATTTTTAATTTATGAAAATGTTTGCTTGAAATTAAGTAGCAATTTCTATATATCTTGTCGTGATTGTATATTTTTTTTATTCTTCACAATCGCAAATGTATCTGTGCCTCTCAAGTATACATTTTTTTTATGCTTTTAATACCCTTATTGACAGAGTTCTATTAATATTTATTTATTATTAATATAAATTACTGCATTACATAAATATATATTTTGGTAAGTAATGCACTCAATACTATTACATTTTTAATGTAGCTGTATGGTTGGTTGCCGACAACGCTTTATTCCTAACTTGTTGGGTACCACTGACGTTTAGTAACTTTGTGGGTTGGTTCATGTGTCAGTTGATAAAAGAGAGTAGAGTGCACACGTGTGCGCAGAGATAATGTATTTCAAAAATAAATACAGTCCACTTTTTAAGTTTTATAAAGGCCCTGTTGCACAAAGCGTGGTTAACCACGATTCCTGTTGACCGCGCGTTGACCAGGGGGTCTGGTAAACCACGCTTTGTGCAACGGGGCCACCGTGTTATTATTCAAAGATAAATTATCAAACAAATCACCGTACAATCATCATCAATGCTGCCAACAGCATGTTGGTGATACACTTACTTGTAATCACATTTTTTAATCTTATTGTATGTCTCCTGCAGGCTGTTGGTCTCAAATGGTGGGCGTCCAATCAGGAGGGTGTACATTATACATCCTATCGACCATATGTCGACTTCGAATGAGTGCCCCTTTTTGGTTAAAATTTCGGGAGCAATGTAGTTCGGCGTCCCGCACAAAGTCTTTTTTTTCTCTCCGGAATGTTCTACTTTAGTGGCTAAGCCAAAATCTCCAATTTTCACTCGCATACCTTCGCTAAGGAACAAATTGCCTAATTTAAGATCACGGTGGATGATTTTCTTCTGATGCAAATACGAGACGCCGTTTAGAATTTCCTTCATGTAAAAGCGTGTTTCCGGTTCTGTTATAGCTTTCCGTCTTCTGTGCAGTTCCATCATGGACTAGAAACAACAAAATGTGCTTGCATTGTCAACGTCCGTAATGTATAACAGTGCCGGGTGGGGCGGCAGGGGCAGTCCGCCCCAGGCCCCACTTGCAGGGGGGGCCTAACTGGGTATTATCACTTTTTTTTTAAATTACGTAAAATGAATCTTGAAGTGCATATATATTGCACGCCATGTTAAAAAAACAAAACAAAAATATTAATATGTAGGTGGAGAATTTCAGGTCTGAAATTCGAATCTTAGGAGTCACCGCCAAAACGCTTCTATCAAAGGTTATTCAGCTCGTGACGTCAAGTGTCATGTAAACATTACCAAGAAGAGTGCTGTTTAATGATGTAGTGTCAGTCTTGTATTGGAAAAGCTTTTGTGTGGTGTTTATTGAAAGGACTGTGTAAGAGGTCGCACCAAAAAGTGATTTGTGTAGTTTTACAAGCATCTATTATGTATGGAAAACAAAACAAGTGTTATTTTGTACATGGTTATAAAGGTACTTCAGTCAGTACAGCTAACAAAATTTTTGTAACCGTTCCTCGAGATTATCAAAGATGAAAAAGTTGTTTAAGGCTCCTAGACGAAATCGCAAAGTTTGTTTTTCTGTTGTGAAGGTCATCTTAATTCTTACTGTAAGTTTTATTATTCTTTTTGTGGTTATAAGTGTTTACCATTCAGATTCCATTTTGTTATAGCTTGATGTGGATATGAAAAATTATATGCGTTTTAAGTTGATAGAGAGAAATATTATAATAAAGAACGACGTTGTTCCCATATATTCGACTGTTAGCCAGACCGGAAACGAACCACAAGGGCCCCGAAAATAAATGGCAATTTATATTTATTCTGACCTCTAAAACAAATGTCAAGTTTAGGGTACATTTTTTATTCTTACATTTTGATGTTTACAAATAGTATGTTTCCAACAACCCATTGTGATCAAATTATCAATGTTATGTTAATTTGATAAAAAATTCACTTATGCTGTTGCTTTTATAGTACGTTCCTCATCTCTGCCGCGTTGAACCACTCGTCGCTGTACACAAATTCCACAACAACATGCCTTCAGAAGTCATAAGTATTTCACTTTTTCTTGGCATATTTTAATTCGCTTGTCACAAAATGAACGGAAACAGCAAACCAGCGTGACGTGCTGGCCCCAGATGTAAACAAACAGCCATTTACAAGACACCTGACGTCACGGTCAGTATGTTCGCGTTTTGGCGGTCCCTTTAAATATTCACATTTTTAATATTAAAAATACACCTTAAGATCCATTTTTTCGAATTTATAAGCTGTCACAGCTGTTTTATGGATTAGATGCTACCTATTAATATGCAATTTAATACAATATAAATACATGGCAAATACCCAATTTTTAAGTAATTAAACACTAAGCACCAAGGAAACCTGACGTCATAGAAACAACGCTACAAGATAATCAAATCTGAACTGATCAAAACCACCTTACACTTAAATCTGTGTGGGGTTTCTAATCTGATTAGATTATTCAGATTGGCATGTCATTTCTATGACGTCTCGCTTCCTAGGTGATTTCTTTATTTACTTTAAAACCACTGCAAATTGAATCAACGTTTTTATTTCTTATACTATATGATTAGTAATCAGCATTTTTTCTCTCTACACATTTTTTCTAAGATAAACAGTCCTCGTGATATTGTCAAAATATAAAAATTTTAAAATCCGTTTTTTCCAAATATTTCGAAAATTATTAACAAAAAAATTACTTGATTTTCTATAAAATACCAAAATTTTAAAAAAATCGTATGAGCAGGGTCCAAAATAGGTTTTTTGAAAATATTTCGAAAATGGCAAAATTTTGAATATTTTGTGAYAAATTTTATTTCCTCTTCGATGGTATTTTCATTTTTTTAATATATTAAATACATTCGGAGATATTTAGCAAAAACCGTTTTCTTTAAGTGACCCTTTTTTGCTAATATCTACAGTTTGTTGTACCGAAAATTTATAAGAACGAATAATACTCGCAGTTATACTACTAATCACATACTAAAACGAAAAAAAATTAAAATTTGCAAAAAGGGTAGTTACCCCCCAATTTCGCCCTTCCCGATACCCTACTTACCCCACAAACAATAGGTTGCTTTGGGTAGTTGAGATTTATACGTTTGCCAGATTTCAAGTTCATATATTAAGTCTTTCGAAAGTTATCATGTCCACAAACAAAACCAAAAACTAAAAATTTTTATTTGCTCACTCGCTTTAAAATGCTGGAAAATGTCCAAAAACCAAATCTGTCGGTACGTGTGGACGCAATCTTTCGAAAAACTTAACATATGCAGAGTTTTTAAGAAAAGAAGATTTATATTTCGAATAGGACTACACAAAAAAAAACAATTGTTGGAAGTGCTGGGCACAAAAATATTTAAAATTGACATTCTCGCTTCTCGACCATTCTACGATTACGACCATATCATTGCATTTCGACCCCATTGTAATGATATGAGGGCAGTTGAAACAAATAATTCGACCAGGGAATACCGGTGGAAAATTTAGCAATGAAATTATGCTAAAAATAAGACATGAAGCTGAAATAACAAGTGTCGTTGCATGGTGAAATTCAGTGCGGCATGTACTGGACATTGAAAATCGGTACAGAGCGAATCATGTACAAGAATTAATAATAGAAGTTAATCATGATTTTAGCAGTGAAAGTGATAGTGAGTAATTTTTTTTAGTTTGTGACTCTTGTAATGTGCTTATTAACAAGCTGTAATGAACATAATTGATACCGTGTATAAATTTTATTGTGCACTATTGTAAATTTTTTCTAACAAATGTAAATAATTTTCTACTTACTGATTAAATTTGTATAAATTCGTTATGACATGCAAAGGCTTTTATTTTATACATAGGAAAATTTAAACTCGATAAAGTATCACATAAAAATAGATCACAGGTCACGCCAGTTAGCATCAGGTCTGCATTAAATAAAACTTGTTATAAAAGCTTCTATGTTTTATTTGTTGCTAAACAATCACAAATAACAAATTTCATCAGTATCACTTGCAACTGGTTCAGGCCTTAAAGGAGACAAAGACTGGCTTTTTGTAACATTTTTCGGGAACACCAAAATTTGAATGTGAGATTTTAGGACATTTGCTTCTCAGATGAAGCAAGATTTTCTTATAATGGTGGAGTGAACAAAAATAACATGCATTATTATGAGCAAGAAAATCCACGTTGGATTCGAGGACATTTTCAAACTACTTGACGAATGTCTGGTGCYGATTATTGGGGAATCAAATTGTTGGGCCTTATTTTTTTCGCGATAGTTTACACGGCAATACTTATCTAATTTTTTTAAGGAACATTTTACCGGTACTTCTCCAAAATGTAAATTTACAAGTAAGACAGGATCTATGGTTCCAACAAGATGGGGCACCTGCGCATTATCATAGAATAGTGCGAAATCATCTTGATTTGGTTTTGCCTAACCTAACGCCAATTAGCATCAGGTCTGCATTAAATAAAATTTGTTATAAAAGCTTCTATGTTTTATCGATTGCTAAATTATCATAAATAACAAATTTCAAAAATTTATAGTGGAAAAGTTAAAATTATAGCCAACAAGATTTTTTTTGAATATGGCCCATTTAGGAACTTTGAAGCATGCCACTAATCCCAATAGTTTAGGACGCCCGAACATAAGGTTGTAAAAACCCTCATTTAATAGCCTAATAGTTCACATTATTGATAAATTGATTGAAACCTCTTTCCATAATGTTCAATAATCCTGTGAATTCGCGACAAATAGCAAGACATCCTTAAACTCCAGGTAGGCATACGAGGATTGTTCTCAAACTGAGATACTATCCATAATACTATGCGACTTTTTATTGATTTTCAAAATGGGGAAGTTATTTATGTCGTACACAGAGTACGTGTAGGGGCCCAGTATTAGATGCCGCCCTGGGCCTCCGAGGATGTTACTCCGCTGTTGGGATTGTCTAACTTACCTTATATAGACACAGTTCTAATATTATATATATGTTGGAGGTATCCTCGAAAAAGTTCAAGAAGCCCACCACGTTCTTGTGGTCCAACTCCCTATGAATCTGAATCTCTTGTGTGATCTTGCTCCTTTGCTGTTCCTTGATCATGAGCGTCTTTGAAATTATCTTGCCTGCATAGGTACATTTCTGCTCGGTGTGCACTAATTCGTAGCACTTTGCAAATCCGCCCTGTTAACATATCTAGTTAATATCTGCAGACACGTGCCTTCAAAAGATACTTATACACGTAAAAAAACAAACCAGAACCTTACCTTTCCCAAGAATTTTCCCTTAGAATACGTGGTATTGGTGCTTGTGTCGGTAATGAGAGGAGGAACTTCCGCGACTTCTACTTTTTTAGACATTTTTAACACATAACAAGCAATAAAACGGTTCAGTTACAAACTGTTTATACAAAAACGACGTTAGGGCCTATTATTACTACGGTACGGATTGTAATGGCAGTTGATGTTTCAGGTTCAGGTTTGAACTTTAAATAAACGGCTGGTTTTTTGTTGGTTTATCACTACTTGAACGTGATTGGTTAAAAGTTACCGACTGCACGCGACGCACCATAGAGTAATCAGTACCTGGACAACAGACTTTTGGTGAAATAACTAAAAATCATTAATTGACGATTGAAAGCATAAGACCAAGCTGAAATAAGTATTAAGTGTTGATTTATTTCTAGTGAGTGGCAGGTATTAATATAGCAGTAAAAAGTAGAGCAATACCGAAATTACCGTTGTTATGGAGGCAGCGTCCGCTCCTGATCTACGGAATCTATGATTCGGTTTGGGCTCCACTACAGCTTCGTCTTACGTATCGATAGATGTCGCTCAATAAACTGCCAAAATACAGCTTTACTAGGGTCAGAAACAATAATTTTTTGAAATTGTATACTATAATCAATACCACATGAACGCAAAGCTGACGATTGTTGTTAATAATTCACGAGTTATTTAGAAAAAGCCGATTATAAAAATTTATGGGTTTTTGCTAATATCATGAGAACCGTTTGTCGTAGAAAAAAATGTGTGAGAAAAAATGCTCAAAAGCTCAATATTGTTTGTATGATATAAGAAATAAAAGCGTAAATGTCATTTTGACAATTTGATGTGGAAGTATTGGTTCAATTTGCAGCGTTTTTTTACATCTATTAAAACTTTCTGTGCACAATTATAACATTTTTTTCAAAAAAAAAAGACCAATGACTATATACATTAATTAGAATCATTATAGACACACATTCTTGAATTATTTTTTACCCCTACATAAAAAATTGGATCTCAAAGAGTTAAGGGAGTTCCACCATATCAAATGCCACTGCGAACTAAGTTAAATAAAAAACATTTTGATTTATTTCAATACTCTACTTCATACAAACTTTGCCAATAGCTTTTGTGTTAAAAAAAGAAGTTAATCTGACTTAAACTACATATAATATTGCAATATTCAACCAATCATATAAATTTTCAGTTTATTTATTTATAAAAACACAGTCCCTACAATGTATTATAAAAATGCAACAACAAAAGTTTATGTATCAATTATATACAACTCATAACTAAAATTAATGAAACTACAAAATAAAACTAAGAAATAAGTCGTGCAAGCAGAGAACAAAATCACAATCAGAATAACTAACGCCACGGGCCACGCAATGTAAACAAAACAAAATTAATAATGCTACGACCATAGACTAACATGTGGCAACGCCGCAACGCCGGTCTGTGAGCTTTGTTTATGTGCATTTTATGTGCTATGAAACTGATGACAGTTGATTGACGACAGATATTCTCCGTATTAAGTTAGCCATTTAATTGATATTTAATTTATACAACATTCCAAGAACAAGTCAAACTGATTTTAGTATTTCAACACTGCTACATCAAATTGGTTCGCATTTACCCCATTTTTAAGTAAAACTGTTGCACAAGATGTCATTATTTAAAGTAAGCGCCAAAAGTTTGACTTTCTCGTGGACAATATGGCAGCCCCGTTGTTTACTAGCATTCGCATAGATCCATGAGCGTTTTCGTTTTCCCCAGTCTAGTTCTCTGAGTAAACGTTTATAGTGCAAGAAGAAAACAGAAGCAACACGTTAAACGTTAATGTTTATATTCAGTGTTGCTCAAATTATTCTTACTGATGTGCAGGTGAGTTATTCAAATCACATATAATATTATGTCCTTATTTGTTTTGAACTTGAATCCTTTAATGCTCCAATGCTGKGACCTGAAKATATGAGAAAAGTACATTGATAACTTTTTAGTGTGGTTTACATTTAAATCCAATTTGTAGGTTGATTTGGGTAGCCGCGTTTTCTTATATTTAATTTCTTAAATTACGTTTCATTATTGAAACAACAGGATTTGGGAGAAACTTTTTGTTTTCTTTTAACTTAAACTGTAAAGCACGTCTTGGTCTTGGAGGAGCATACAGGAAACTTGTTTTTCAGGTTTTCAGTAGCTTCATATTATAATATTGGAATGCCATATTTTTGTAATAAAAAAATATTATCGATCATTGTCACTCCTTAATGGTATTACATTTTAGCACTGAAAACCAAATTAGAAAAGGATGTTCCAACCCCATTGTGTTTCTTTCATAACCCTTCTTTTGTTCAAAATACAAAAAAGGCTCTCCACTATACTGTTGATCCTCATATTTTAATCATTGTTTAAAAATGGGCTTTCGGTTTCACCGGAAGCTTACACCAGCTTTGTTAATTTAAATGCAACACCATCCTGTATATTATTGCATGTGGTTTATCTTGACTCTTGAGCCATTTTATGAAAAATGCAACATTTGCATTGCACAGTGCTTAAGAAAATGGAGAATATCTGAAGCTAGACATGAAAGGATGCTATAATTTTTGCCATTTGGTAAAAGAAATAAAGTATTTTACTGCATATGTTCTTTTATTATTTTATCAGGGGTTGCCATGATATAGTGTTTATAATCTAAGCAAATGCTATAATTATTTCTATGTGAGTAGATGCAGAACTAATAATGGAATATAAGGTTTCCCTCCTTACAATTTTCACAGCGAATAAGATTATAATTATTGTTTTTATCTACGACTAACATGTTAGGATACCATGCTTCAATTTTATTGCATTTTATTTAGAATTAACGTTTATCTCAAGAACAATTGACCGGGATTATTCAAATTTACTCGATAAGGAGTTTTTGACGTACTGGAAGGGCCCTCAACTCAAATTAGGTTTTTTTTCAAAACCAGAATTTTGTGTGTGTTGAATCACATTCGGGAATTCATAGCCTTTCATACATTCGAAAAAATGGACACTCTAGTGCGCTATGAGTGCCCATTTTTTCATGGATTAAAGGCTTCTTAATTCCCTTATATTAATAATAACTATTTTAACAGTTGTTAAAGATAGCAGTTGACACTGATTGTGTGTTATGCGTTTGTTAAATAACTGTCATTGCTGTTACAAGCTATGTAGTTTGCATTTTATTGTGCTAGATATGCTCATATTTGAACATGTCTTTTACACAATATGAACTAATTGACATGAATTGTATTCATGGTGTATATATTTTGAATGGTTGGTATAGTGTGTCTAGTAACAGTAGTTTTAAATTGTACCAGATTAATGTTTTTATATTTTTTTATAACGTTGACAGTTACAACAACCTATTACACTTATGAATCAGCCTACTTTATATGTAATAAATCCATAGGTATCTAGTTGCACCTTGCAGATAGATGACTTCCAACACACCCCTTCAATCAAACGGTTCAGATAACAAACCTAATTGTTTACAAAAATAATAATGTTTCTCTCTTTGTAATCCTGTTGGGACATATTGTAGTTCCACTTGGTGTTTTATGTTAATATGTTTGTTCTGTTATAAAAAACATAATTACTTGACAACTTCAAACCACTTTGATTGTCTGTAAACAAAACTACCACTACTTGGACCAAAACTCCATTAGTCTTTTTTAATCAATTTCTGATTTATTTTGTCAGCGAAACTTGTCAACAAAAAGGAAATGTAACTCGTCTTTTTGGTCCCAGTCCTGCAATCCCGATAAGAAATTGATAAAAACACACAACAGGACGCATAAGAAGTTATATTAGTCTTTTTACTTATATGGCTTCCTTGCACGCTTCAGTAAATCCCATGTACTCAGCTGCTGTTGATGACATAGCTACTGTGGATTGCTTCTTGCTTTCCCCTGAACAAGCTGCTCCGACAAATTGAATATGTAACCAGTATATGATTGCCTGTCAAATTCTCCACCAGCCCAATCTGTATCGACAAAACCAATTATCCCATCACCAGTAGGTTTACAAACTAAACACCATTTTAAAGTAGCCTTTAAGTAACGGAGGACTCGTTTAGCATATTTCCATATTTTTTGGTATAGCATGAATTAAATTGACAGTACGCTACATACGTGTGCGATATCTGGTCTAGTATTCACCGGTACATACATTAGACAACTGATTAAATTCTGGTGTGGTACATAAGGGTTTTTCTTTATGCCAGGTACTTTCTCATATTTAGTTCCATTGGTGTCAGCACAGGTTTTGCCCTAGCCATTTCAAATTTACATATGATCTGGGTAATGTACATACTGTGCCTGATCGACTGCAATATTATACTTATTTCGTCGAACTTGCAAACCCAAAATCAATTTTGCATCACCAAGAGGCTTGATATTAAAATGGTTTTGTAATTCCATCTTCAGTTGGTCCTTTTCAGGTGAGCTTTAAAACAGAATTAAAAGATCATAGTGTAATAATTGTCATGCTTTCTACAGACATTTTTTAAATGTCTAAAGAAATAGTGCACACGATGAATGGAAATTCACAACTACACAAAACAAATAACCAAGCGTTGGTATAATGTGGAGGCAGTTTAGAAACAGTAGTTTTAAATTATACCAGATTAATGTTTTTATATTTTTAATGTTGACAGTTACAACAACCTGTCGCACTTACTGATGCATTGATGCAAAGTGATCTTTACAACTTTGTGTTGGCTAGAGGTTGCACAGTATACATACTGCTTTTTTTTGTTCCACCATAGGTGAATTTCATAGGTGGCAACTGCGTGAAATATGCATAATGTGCTGTCTTCATCTCTTCCGGTGTCGTTGTGTGGTACAGTACCCTCACTAGCACTTGCTAGTCAGTTTTCCAAGTTTTCAATGTTGATTCATCTGAGGTCAGTGGTGAGATGCAGGCCCAGGAATTTTGTGCTTGATCCCTGCTTTCTGGGATCAGTTCTTGTGTCAATTGTTAATATAAATGTACTATTCATCTTCATATCATTGGCCTTAAACCACATCTGTGCTTGTTCAGAGCTTTTTTCCTTTTTCGGTTGCCTTTTTTTCATTTGTTTCTGTGTCTATAAAGGAAGTGTCATCAGCAAACATACTTGTAGGTATGGTCCAAACCGATTTTTTTTGTAAATCATTGACATATACGAGGAAATAATAGTGGTCATATCACTGACTGCTATGGAATGCATGATGCTGTCACTTCCCAACCTGAGTGTTTGCCTATCAGAAACTCCACGGTTTGTCACAAAAAGATTCTATCCTAAATTATCTTGTTAACCGTGCTGTATCAACTTCTGAACCATACAAACTTTGAAGGGAATGCAACATTTACGCATCAGTCTGGCCAACAACGGGTATAATAACCATACCCCCAAATTATAAATCGACTGCTTTACTTCCCTATCCCTGTCACAGACAGAACTGGCAATATTCTTAAGAAAGAACTCATGCGTACTATCTTCCACCCCCCTTCGAAAATGTCACAGATTTCTACCATCTCTGATGGACAAAATAAATCCTCTATTTTCTAGAGGTATTTAAAGCATCCCTTGTTTGTGCGGTGCCATATACAGGGTGATTCAGATTTTACTAGAATAACTTCAGGTATCGATAGAAGTAACCGAAATAATGATAGTTTATATTATAAACCATACTACAAAAACGCTTCCGTTTGGAGTAAAATGGCGCCAAAGTTTGAAATATTTTTCGGTTTTTATTTTATTACTCGTAAGCCAGGGGATGTAAGTACGCAAGTGTTTGGTTATATGCTAAGGGCAACGTAACTGACATGTGATAAAAAATTTAGATGAATTGCTATACAGGGTGTTGTTTTTGTGGGTGTCAACTGCACGAAATCTGGTAGAACTTTTTTGTCGCACGCCACTGGACAAATTATTTTTTTTTTCTGATATGTTCAGTCTTTTTACCAACTTTTTTTGTTCTTAAACTTTTTTGATATGTCGCTTAGTTTTCGAGATATTCCACTAAATTCAGGACACATTACGACTACCATGGAGGGGACTCAAAATGAAATGACACTGACAATTAACATGTTTAAATAAATAATGTCAAGAACGAAGAAAATTTAATAATAAAAATACTTACATACGACAACAAAATTATAATAAGTGTTCGAAGTGCATTCCTCCAGCCTCGATACATTTATTGCAACGACGAACCAATGAATTAACTGCTGCTCCAATTTTAATGGGATAATTTCTTAACTCGTTGCAGGCGTTCTGTATCCTTTGAGTTAATTCATCGCGAGTGTTGATTTGGGTTGCATAAACGATTCCCTTAACATGTCCCCAAACATAATAATCCAGGGGATTTAAGTCAGATGAACGCGCAGGCCAAGCCACGGGCCCCTCACCGGGAATCAAATTCTGATGGTTGCCACCTTGAATTCCTATCCATCAGCGAGGATAATTTTCGTCTAACCAGTGCTGCACTTGCCGTCCATAGTGTGCAGGAGCACCGTCTAATTGCATCCAACATTCTTCACGTAAATTTAATGGAACATCTTCAATAACTTCAGGAAGAATATTTTCCAGAAAATCATGGAACAAATTGGCATTCAATCGAGGAGGAAGAAAATGTGGTCCACACAGATTGTTACTAATAACACCAATCCACACATTTGCACTGAACTCGTGCTGAAATGAGGATTGCCTAATACACCTAGGATTTTCGTGATCCCAGACATGGAGATTGTGGTAGTTCACGACCCCAGCTCTCATGAAATTAGACTCATCTGTCCACAAAACTTTGTGCAGAAAATGTGGATTTATTTCGACTGACTCCAAAATCCATCTACAAAACGTAAGACGCCTTTCAGCATCTTCAGGTAACAAACCTTGAACAGGCTGCAAATGGAAGGCTTTTCGGTGGTCTTGCTTAAGAGCTCTAAACACCTTAGATTGGCATACACCGAGTTGTCGGGCTGCTCGACGTGTACTCATTGTTCTATCATTGTTGAAAACTTGAAGAATTCTGTTATCTCTTCGACAACCAATGCGATTTTGATTATTGAGAACTTCAAATCCATGTTCACGAAAACGACGATGAACTTCTACAAAAGTGTGGGAGTGTGGAACTCTTCTGTTCGGAAAACGTATGCGCGCATTAGAATTTCCGTCGCAGAAACCATAAACATAATGAATGTCGGCGTATTCGGCATTTGTAAACATTCTGGGCATCTTTTCGCACAATAAACGTCACAACAAAGGTCTCGAGCAACAATGACATTTATTTTGACTTAGGACTTACGCTAGGATGTGTTTTGTTTTTCAAGGCATGCTGCTATTTGCTCAACGCAGCTGAGCTGTGTTCGGAATTTAGTAGAATATCTCGAAAACTAAGCGACATATCAAAAAAGTTTAAGAACAAAAAAAGTTGGTAAAAAGACTGAACATATCAGCAAAAAAATAATTTGTCCAGTGGCGTGCGACAAAAAAGTTCTACCAGATTTCGTGCAGCTGACACCCACAAAAACAACACCCTGTATAGCAATTAATCTAAATTTTTTATCACATGTCAGTTACGTTGCCCTTAGCATATAACCAAACACTTGCGTACTTACATCCCCTGGCTTACGAGTAATAAAATAAAAACCGAAAAATATTTCAAACTTTGGCGCCATTTTACTCCAAACATAAGTATTTTTGTAGTATGGTTTATAATATAAACTATCATTATTTTGGTTACTTCTATCGATACCTGAAGTTATTCTTGTAAAATCTGAATCTCCCTGTATATTGGTAAAACAGGCAGATTCAGTAAAACCAGGCTCAATGAACATAAATGCTGTATAAAATCAGGTATCTTTATCCAATCAGCAGCAGCCGAACATCAACATGAAACCGGTCACAATATTTTGTTTGACAATGTGTCAGTTCTAGCGAAAGTTACTTTTTTCACAACCCAAAAATTCTGAGAAGCCATAAATAATCTAAACCGCAAAGACGATTTTCATCTCCCCACTATTTGGCACCCAATCATGCGACGGTTATCCCCACTTTCACAATCTCCCACCTATGCCGCCCAATCATCCCCACCCCCCTTGCAGCACCAGGTATAACGATATCTATTAGGTTTGTACCATATTCCATACTCCTTATTTCTGTCCTGATGATGCCCCTTATAAGTGCGGGCGAAACGTCGACCTTATTCCGAAATCAGATGTGGTCTAACCTAAAAAAACTAAGATTTCAATCTAACTCTGGCCGCGAAAGCCTACGTTCTTACGATCTGAACAAGTTTGGTACGGTAGAGGGGTTATAGAAGAAAACATGCTGGGATGGGATACACTGTATACAGTAAAATTATTGTATGGTTAAACAAAACATAATTTTTAGCGGTCTGATACCATTTAAATCATGAAGGAGCAACTGAATACTTCAGTTGCGGAATATGGAGGAAAATGTGGATTGTCATGTGCATTTGAAGAATACGAACAATTTTACAGTAAAGAATATGCACGGATACAAATAACAGATGTTTGCCACCGTGCTACAGAAGATCACAATAACTGCGAATTTGGGCAAGATGTGGTGGAAGATAATTGCAGCAATGTATTAAGTACAACGCAGCAACATCACTCGCAGCCACGGAAGTATCCAGTATCAAGTATCCAGGGCAGTGGTATCTGTAGATATAAGAAGTTAGATTCATTAAATTATATAGATGAGTGTAAGAAGATATATACATCTAGTTTAGAACAGGAGATACAATGTACTAAAAGTCAATACATATGTACTCTGTGTGGTAAATTATTTCGAAGAAGATATAATTTAATTATTCATTTAAGGGTCCATTCTGATGAGGAACCATATAAATGCAAAGTCTGCAAAAAATCATTTAATCGATCATCAACTTTAACAAGACATTTGAGGATTCATTCTGGTGAAAAACCATATAAATGTAACTTGTGCAGCAAGTCATTTAGCAATTCATCAAGTTTAAGAACACATTTAAGGATTCACTCTGGTGAAAAGCCATATGAATGTAACTTGTGCAGCAAGTCATTTAGCCAATCATCAAATTTAAAATCACATTTAAGGATTCACTCTGGTGAAAAGCCATATGAATGTAACTTGTGCAGCAAGTCATTTAGCCAATCATCAAATTTAAAATCACATTTAACGATTCACTCTGGTGAGAAACCATATAATTGTAGATTGTGCAAAAAATCATTTAATCGATCAAATTTCACAAGACATTTGAGGGTTCATTCTGGTGAAAAACCATATAAATGTATCTTCTGCAGCAAGTTTTTTGGCGACTTAACAAGTTTAAAAGTACATATACGGATTCACTCTAATGAGAAACCATATAAATGCAAATTTTGTAAAAAATCATTTTCTACTTCATCAAATTTAACAACACATTTGAGAATTCATTCTGGTGAAAAACCATATGAATGTAACTTGTGCAGCAAGTCATTTAGCAATTCATCAAGTTTAAGAACACATTTAACGATTCACTCTGGTGAAAAACCATATAATTGTAGATTGTGCAAAAAATCATTTAATCGATCAAATTTAACAAGACATTTGAGGGTTCATACTGGTGAAAAACCATATAAATGTATCTTCTGCAGCAAGTTTTTTGGCGATTTATCAAGTTTAAGCGTACATATACGGATTCACTCTAACGAGAAACCGTATAAATGTAAATTTTGCAAAAAATCATTTTCTGTTTCATCAAATTTAACAACACATTTGAGAATTCATTCTGGTGAAAAACCATATAAATGTAACTTATGCAGCAAGTCATTTAGTCAATCATCAACTTTAACAACACATTTGAAAATTCATTCTGGTGAAAAACCATATAAATGTAACTTATGCAGCAAGTCATTTAGTCAATCCTCATCTTTAGCAGAACATTTTAGAGTTCATTCTGGTGAAAACCATATAAATGTATCTTCTGCAGCAAGTTTTTTGGCGACTTAACAAGTTTAAAAGTACATATACGGATTCACTCTGATGAGAAACCATATAAATGCAAATTTTGTAAAAAATCATTTTCTACTTCATCAAATTTAACAACACATTTGAGAATTCATTCTGGTGAAAAACCATATGAATGTAACTTGTGCAGCAAGTCATTTAGCAATTCATCAAGTTTAAGAACACATTTAAGGATTCACTCTGGTGAAAAGCCATATGAATGTAACTTGTGTAGCAAGTCATTTAGCCAATCATCAAATTTAAAATCACATTTAAGGATTCACTCTGGTGAAAAGCCATATGAATGTAACTTGTGTAGCAAGTCATTTAGCAATTTATCAAGTTTAAAATCACATTTAACGATTCACTCTGGTGAAAAGCCATATGAATGTAACTTGTGCAGCAAGTCATTTAGCCAATCATCAAATTTAAAATCACATTTAAGGATTCACTCTGGTGAAAAGCCATATGAATGTAACTTGTGCAGCAAGTCATTTAGCCAATCATCAAATTTAAAATCACATTTAAGGATTCACTCTGGTGAAAAACCATATGAATATAACTTGTGCAGCAAGTCTGTTAGAAAACGTGGTTTTTCCGCAGGTGAAAAATAAAACGACCGCATGCCATGAGCATCAGCAAAAAGACTTTATGTATTTCAAGTCAGAACATAGATGGCGTTGGCTTACAGAGATTTTGATATTATTTCCAACAAAGTCATTTAGCAATTCATCAAGTTTAAGAACACATTTAAGGATTCACTCTGGTGAAAAGCCATATGAATGTAACTTGTGCAGCAAGTKTGTTAGAAAACGTGGTMTTMCCGCAGGTGAAAAATAAAACGACCGCATGRCATGAGCATCAGCAAAAAGACTTTATGTATTMCAAGTCAGAACATAGATGGCGTTGGCTTACAGAGATTTTGATATTATTTCCAACACCCCCACTTATCAAAAAGATCTTAAGCCTAACCCCTTCGTAAAATGAGCATGCTTAACATTTCCCAAGTTCTTAGTCAGAATGTCAGCAACCATTTCATCTGTCCTCAAATAATCTTGGGCGACTTCTTTTCTTATACATGTGTAATATTATGATAATGTTTATGTAGAAATGTATGTTTATGTTATGTTATATACAAATAAAGTTTGATTTCTTTCTTTCTTTAGTTTTTATGCTGAGATGAGCAGTTGCCTGAAAATAAATAGATATCTGTAACATGGGCCGAAATATGATTTTTCTAACAGTCAAGAATGATGCTTGAGACTTCATTTTGCCGACGGTTTCATCATAGATATACCAAAATGTATGCAAAAATTATACATCCAGAGTTGTATTTCATAAAATACTACACCACTGGATGGAACTGGGAGTGGCAAATTTTGTTGGAAGTCAAACGTTCTAACTAGTAGGTGTTGTCTATTCGTATCGAATATATTCGTTATGTGAATACAGTAGAGGGAATATCCTTTCACAATTGTTTGGAATAATATTTGATATAAATAAAACCAATATTCGTATTCGTTATATTCAAAAACGAATACACAAATGTTTGTATTCAGATCTTTTTTAAATGTTGCATTAAACCAGGTACCTACTGTTATTTAGTTTCCCAGTATACGTAATAGTAATGTATAAGCTTATTTAGATATTTTTATATCAATATAAATGTACATGTGGTATTTATGCCATTGCAGAAGTGCTTCACGTTCTCTACAGTTAGTGCCTTTTGGTAGAAATTGCCTTTCCTTGTGGCTGGTCTTTTGAATTCAGCCAGGGGGTCACTACATGTTTTCTGTTTAGCTCTGAAACTACTCCACCTGACCTGACCCGTTGTAAGGTGCTGCAGTAATTATTATAATATAATTAATTATCGTTATCTGTTATTATTATTATGGGTAATTTAATGATTTGGACCAAAACCAACTTTAACTAGAGTAGACTTTGGACATATATGTAAGCACTTACGTTAATGTGCCACTCGATAGACAAAGAGTAGCATAACAAGTAAATATGCAGAGGATGAAATAAAAAGCAGAATATAAAAGGAAAATAAAATTACTTAACAGAGAAATCATGGGCTTTTGTCAGGATATATGTAAAACCAAGAAAAGGGATTAATTGAGTAAGCTTTCTGCAGCAGCGAAGAAGGCATATTTATAACTAAGAACAACAAATAGACAGAAGGCTCATTTCAACAAAGTGCTAAATTCACACTGTACAGGCCAGACATGCAACTGAAGTGGAGAATAGAGAAGACTGGGAAGAGCAGAAACCTTTAGAATATCTGAAAATGCAAATAAACAGCAACAGAATGCTGGAGAAAATTGGATTACACGGGAAATGGTGTCTAAACAAAACATTTGGGGAAATAAAAAAGTGCTTATAGTAGATTGAGGTAATATCAGTGCCAATCTACAAGAAGGATGAAAGAACATGCAGTCTGTCTAGAAATTGGGTATTATCACTTTTTTTGAAAATTACGTAAAATGAAATTTGAAGTGCATATATATCGTACGCCATGTTAAAAAAACAAAAAAAATATTTGTAGGTAGAGATTTCAGGTCTGAAATTCGAATCTTAGGAGTCGCCGCCAAAACGCTTCTATCCAAGGTTATTCAACTCGTGACGTCAAGTGTCATGTAAACATTACCGAGGAGCGTGGTGTGTAATGGTGTAGTATCATTCTTATATTGGAAAAGCTTTTGTATGGTGTTTATTGAAAGGACGGTGTAAGAGGTCGCACCAAAAAGTGATTTATGTAGTTTTACAAGCATCTATTATGTATGGAAAACAAAACAAGTATTGTTTTGTACATGGTTATAAAAGTACTTCAGTCAGTACAGTTAACAAAATTTTTGTAACCGTTCCTCGAGATTATCAACGTATGAAAAAGTTGTTTAAGAGGAGCATTTACTTGAGCGATCGGGCAGAAATGTAAACTATGCAACTCATATTACCAGCGGGACATGGGACGTAAGAGGGTAGCCGATAGGTTGACATCACGCAAAGATCGTACGAGCAACAGACGGGTAAACTAATATTCGGAAAATTGCTGACTGTAGGGTGTGCATAAAAAAGTAACCATGATATTATATCAGGTTATTCAAAATATGGAAGAACCCATTTATTTCTGTAAATATGAACTATATAACATTTCATTCTGACTGCATGTCGACTATGATTTCTGGAGGAACTTTTATAATAATTTTCCTTCCGCCTCCCCATTGCTTCGGCAGACAGTAAATTAATGTGAAAGAAAGAGCTTTTAACATTAAACTTGTCCCGTGTAATTACTATCTTAGAAATCCAGTCATATCGGAATAGATCGTATACCGCTCGATCATTCCCGACAGGATTGTATCTTAGCCTCACTGTTCAGTGGATACAACGCGACGGACCTGCATACGGATTCTGTTTACTCGACACGCTTCGAGTCGAGTCGACAGACGAAGTCGATACCGTATCCGATAGCGAGAGAAATGCGATTCTGTAGCGCCTTCGTTTTCGATATCGAGTAACTCGACAGTGGGACCTGTTACAGAGACTACGCGCTTGCGTCTTTAACACAAAGTTACTTTGTGAAACAGTTGCAGTTAAGAAAAATATAACTTTACCTACTAAGGATATTATTACTCGCTAGCTTGCTACTGTAGTATAATTTAAGTAAGAATTTGCTAAAAATATGGAAAACTATAGGCCTAATAATGTTATATTTATAAGTGACAAAATGCTTCCCATAATGCATCAGTTTCTGCAGGAAGATATAGAAAATCAAATGAGAAGAGATTTATTAAGGCAAAGAATTATTTTTTTAAGGGATACAAGTGATCCTTTTGGTCTTCCTGATGCTTGTTTTAAAGAACTGTTTAGGCTAAATAAAGAACTTGTGCGTGAGCTTATTCAGTCAGTTCGGTCTTTCACTGATATGAGACAAAAGAGTAAATAAGAAGTATCAACGGAATTAAATCAATGATGATTTCCCAATGTGCTTCCTTAGCTTTAAATGCCCTTAAAATTAATTAAATCGTTTAAGTTCGAATATAAAATAATGTATGTAGGTATGTCTACTTACATATTTGTGTAGAAAAAAAAATAATTAAATATATCAACTGAACAGTGAACAAAGATACTCAACGCACCGAGTACTGAAGCAAAATGTACAAAATATCGCATTGCTGGTTATTTCCAAACAAATACAATAAACAGTAATAAAACATCTGCTGCCAGCATGTATTATTTCGAGTTTTAGTTCAAATTCGTACTGCCATTCAACAAACGTCTACACCTAATAAGTGAGACAAGGATGCACGATGCAGTCAGAGAGAGAATGCTGTATCGAGTACCGTACTCGAAACCATCGTAGGTCCCGACTGAAAATGACAGTTCTACTCGATAGCGTTCGAGTCGAAGCGACTTACAGAATCGCTAAAACGATAGCCATCGACCAACTCGCATCGGATCGAGTAAACAGAATCCCACTGCTGGTGGGGATGGGCATTCGCATTCCGCTCTCATGACGGACTCGTGCGAAAGGGTTTGCGGTTTTAGATTTTTTGAATGTTTTTATTCATTTATCGTGCTCATGTTTCTGGTAGCGTACAAAGAAATATGTAGCTACAACGTGGAGTTCGAATTTTGCGTTTATGTGCCTTAGTTTTCGAGAAATAGCTCGCCAAAAATATGCAATTTTAAGCAAAATATAACAACAAATATTTACATTACCGTACCAAATTCAGAAAAAAACTCGAACTCTACGTTGTAGCTATATCTTTTGTCATTGCCATGTCGAAATTTTACTTCGAAAAAGTTTCAAATAACTCGGTAAAATGTAAAACGGTAGGTGCTTAAAACAACCCGATTCGCTCTAGGTAAACGCCCCTCTTAAGGCCCCTAGACGTGATACGCAAAGTTTGTTTTTCTGTTGTGAAGATCATCTTAATTCTTACTGTAAGTTTTATTATTCTTTTTGGGGTTATAAGTGTTTACCATTCAGTTTCCATTTTGTTATAGCTTGAAGAGGATATAAAAAATTATATGCGTTTTAAGTTGATAAAAGGAAATGTTATAATAAAGAACGACGTTATTCCCATATATTCGACTGTTAACCAGACCTGAAACGAGCCTCAAGAGCCCCGAAAATAAATGGTAATTTATATTTATTCTGACCTCTAAAACAAATGTCAAGTTTAGGGTACATTTTTTATGTTTACAAATAGTATGTTTCCAACAACCCACTGTGATCAAATTATCACTCCTACGTTAATTTGATAAAAAGTTCACTTATGCCGTTGCTTTTACGTTCCTCATCCCCACCGCGTTGAACCGCTCCTTGCTGTACACAAATTCCATAACAATGAACATGGCTTCAGAAGTCATAACTCATAAGTATTTCACTTTTTCTTGGCGTATTTTAATAGGGTATAAGACAACTATTGAAACTGAACAAGACAATCACTTACAATGTTTCTATTTTGCTCTACTATCTTAATACAACCATCAGTTATTTAAAAAAATTACATACGAATGGTTTATAACAATTACAAATCTGAAGGGTCCGTTCGTCCTGGTTTCAATGACTTGCCGAATTCGCGCTTCTTTCCAGCCAATCGTATTCAGTCTGTTGCACACTTGGCATCATTGTATGTCCTTGCCAAGTTTATTTACATGATCATTTATGTAAACATAACCTAAACTGCGCCGGCCTAGCTGGTCTAGTGGATAGCGCGGAAGCGTGACTGTCTATGGCCAGGTAGGCTGCGGGTTCGAATCCCGCGTAAGGCATGGATGTTGTGAATGTCCGTTTATAATGTAAAAATGTATATTATCAATAAACAATATTAAAAATACTAATGAGCTGGCTAATTGCCAAATAGGCAGGGCCAAAAAATTAATTTAAAAAAAAAAAAAAAATAACCTAAACTGCCGGCCTAGCTGGTCTAGTGGGTAGCGCGGAAGCGCGACTGCCTATGGCCAGGTAGGCTGCGGGTTCGAATCCCGCGTAAGGCGTGGATGTTGTGAATGTTATGCAATGTATAATATGTAATACAATTTAATACCAATAAACATAAACCTAATGAGCTGGCTAATTGCCCTAAGATGGCAGGGCCATTAACAAATAAAAAAAAAAAAATAACCTAAACTAATGGGTACTTTAGAGTTGTCTAAAACTGGGTGTATTAATACCATTTCTTAGTTTGTAGGCAAAATATCATCAGGAAGCATAAAGACTGATTCGAGCAGCTTATCGCGTATTGATCACAACATCAAATAACAAATAGCAAAATCTGCGAGTACTATACATAACCAAACACAAACACGTGCACTTTCGTCTTTCACTGTCATGCTGTCATTTGTCATTGGTTACGGGCATGTCCGTCAGCTGATTGCCTTTCTCTGTTGTCAAACGTTCGACCAGTACATACGTCATGATGACGTATGTACTGGCCGCGTTTAAAAAGGGGCGTTGTCTCCCGCCAATTTACAATATTTTTTTTAGGGCATTAAAACTCCACAGACGAAAGAAATATTTTGGAATTAGCATTAGCATACCTTTAGCTTCACAAAACATATTTTTCCAGAAAAGTGTCTTATACCCCATTCGCTTGTCACGAAATGAACGCAAACAACAAACTGATAAATTGATGGGCTGACGCTGACGAGTGACGCGCTGACCCCAGATGTAAACAAGCGGGCATTTACAAGACACCTGACGTCACAGCCAGTATGTTCGCGTTTTGGCGGTTCCTTTAAATATTCACATTTTAAATATTAAAAATACACCTTACGATCCATTTTTTCGAATTTATAAGCTGCCACAGCTGTTTTGTGGATTAGATGCTACCTGTTAATATGCAATTTAATAAAATATAAATACATTGCAAATACCCAATTATATACCAAACAGACAGGATTTACACAATTATGAAGGAAACAAAACAACAATGATGTGTTACGTTAGAAGAGACCGATATAAAAGTCAAATTTGTAACAGTAGAACAGACTGAAAATTTTTGGAAATTATAAAATCGGAAAAAGCTTGTCGAAATATGCATGGCAGAGTTGAGAAAACTAGTAGAGGAGGGAAGGACTAATGTGTGAATATATTGAACAGTAATTAAGTTAACTATTATTTATGGGATGTGAAAAATGTGAGTTCTAAATAGCAATGAAGAAAACAAGCTTTCGATATAGAAATGTTATCAAAGTATGGGAAAGAACAGTGAAGAGATTATGAACCCTAATGGACCTTTAGCTAGAGATTATGGCCCGGTTGCACAAAGGTTACTAGACATAGATAGGTTGTCTGGTAACTTCTAACCAATCAGCACGCGGCACCTAACGCGTCATCAGGGGTGCCGGTTCAAATTCTTATGCATTAGAATAGGATAAGCCCTTATTAAATATGCCAAATAATAAGTGTAACTAAAATTCTTGCAATTCTACAGATTATTATAATAATCATGTTGCAGTATTTTACAAATTTTCATACAAACACTTCCATGAATTTAAAATGTGGCAATCTATACCTGGGATAGGAAAACTACATGTACGTTTACGGTTAGCTATTAACATGGATAAAGAAAACATCAATTTTAACATAATACCTCATTATCCGACGAAGGGTACAAAATAAAAGCATATATATGGATATAAGCCCACAAAAGTGTAATATTTAAAGTTATTTCAATTAGCTGAAGCATTGGGTTTATTATTCCGTTTCCATTATGAAATATAATCAAAGGCTCAAAGTACATGTTAAAGCCACAATTTCAACTTCAATAATGATCAAACTAACAATTAAACTGTATTAGTAAGCATTATATCTATTACCTAAGGTTAAGGTTTTCATTTTTTGTTTTGCTATGCCATTATACTTTGAAATGTTTGTGTGCGATTCCTAATTAATGTAACTTATTGACAACTATGTAACTAAGAGAAGATAATGGCGAAAGGAACATTGATACTGCATAGTCATTACCAGAATAAATAATCAGTTAGTTTGGATTAAGACATAAATTATAATCAGGTTCGTCATTAGGAATTTTCTTGTGTATGCTATTACTGCTTTTTTACACCCTGGGCAGTTGTGTAAATTTCATTATCGGCATTATAACTTCTGCCTCACTGCTGTTGCATATCCATCAAAAATCGAAAAAAAAACAATAATATTTTGTACGATTTATTTGCTTATTAGACTGTAATAAATAAATAAACACAAAAAGTCTGACAAATGCACCATTTAAGAAATAGCTGTGAAAAGAAATTGCTGCAAATAAAGTTTATAAAAGTATAACTTTGTACATTATTACCATCCTTTTTAAGCTTTCTTGGTTGTAAATTCAATAACCTAGCTCGCATTTCATCCTCAATATCACATGGCTTAAAATGAACACTGTATATCTTTTTATTGTCAGCAGTTCATTTATCTTTACGATAACATTTCCTGACCCATTGCTTTCGAATTTTAACATCCTTACGAAATGTAAAAAACATTAAATTTTTTCTTTTTTCCTTAGCCTTTTTCGAATTATTCTTGCAGGCAGTCACACTACATATAGTTCCACCAGACATATCTGTTATTATTTAGGTACCTACAATAATAGTTTTAACTTGACTTCTCATTTCACAAAAAATATGATAAAAACTTACCTAAATGATATTTGCAACATACAAATTCTGACGCAAACGTTATTGTTGCCCTTTACCAAGCAAAATAGCACAAAGAACAGAAGCCACCAAGCATCAGACCACTGACAGTTTTTGACGTCTGGCATCTGGCACCTTCGATGACGCGCAACCCCCACTCTAAAAAATTTTGGCCTTAGTTACCAGACAACCTATAAAATCTACTAACCTTGGGGTTGCATAAATGTGGATCAAATGTGATCCGTGTTAACCAATCAGAACACCGGATTCATGGGTTGCTAGGCAACAACTTCAACTGGCCCTATGTGAAAAGCGAGTTATTAAAAAGAGAGGGTGCAGGTGGGGTTGTAAGGGGAAATCCTAGAGGAGATGGTTCGATGCTGTCAGGGTATGTTGTTTTTTCAGATCACGAGGAGGAGCAGAGGAGTTATTAAATAATTAACAAATGTTATTTGTTATTATTCCACAGATTTATTATATGTAAGCCGAATAGTAATAACAAAAATAAATTAATTTCATAACAAGTTCTTGCCATGTCTTTTCCAACAGCCGCATAATTCACATCCTACAGCTACTTATAAAAAGAACTATATGTATTGTCATTTGCAAAACGCTTATTTCTTTATAAATATACATATACCATTCTGTAACCGCCAATACGAATACAAAAGCTGCAACACCAACACTTCATAATTAAATCTCCCAAAAATAAAGTACGACTTGAAAATTTCCCAAACTAGGAAGCTTGATTATCAAAATTCTGCGAATTCACGTTTTCACATGTAACAGTCTTATGATTTAACGTTCATGTTATCTATAGAGGTACGCCAGAAATGAATTACATCCTAAACGACACTCCATAATTGTTAGTTCTAATCATAGAATAAATACTACGTCAGAAATCAAAACATGTTAACTCTCGTACAATTAAGCGCATCAGTAACTATACTTTAGTAGCCCCTTCATTGAGACAACTCTGCAGACTTATAGTTTCTTGTACCAGAAGAGGTAATGGTCGCCTTCTTCGATTAGAAGATCATCAACACCTAAAAATTGTAAAAAATATTCAGGGACACTATTATATACAGATATCATGCTGTACAGGGTTTCTTTAAATGATTTGTGCAACTTTGGTAGTGTTGATTTCTGAATTCTTTGTGCCGCCTTTTTGTAACTGCTGCCAAGCTACAATCTGTACGGCGATAGTACTGAAGGTTGAAGGTCGCCCCACAGCTCCGAAATGTGAGCTTTCTTCAACTTTAAAGTTAATTATCCCATAAAACACTACAGAATATGTTGAAAATACACACTCCCACGCGTTTTCTCATAATAAAATATATCAAATAATTCAATAATCGACAGATGACAAGTAAGCAATAGTTGTGTTCACCTTCCTGAGAGGCGGCAAATTGATTGAATCGATAATTTCTACAAGCGCCCTGGATGCATGAATCATTTATAGAAACCCTGTATAAGCATTGATATCTACTATCAATACAAATGTATTTAGCCAGAACAGATTTGAGCTGTAAAGATATTTCTAAAGCTACAAATTGGAAGAATCACTACAATAGAGGCAGTTGAAGTAGTCACATGAGAACAAAAGCATGCTTTCTGAAGAAAGTAATAAGAATATTTAATGTTATGGATGTTATTGGGCATTTTCACAATTTTTGAAAATAGTGCAAAGAGCACATGAATGCGGCCTTTAATGCATGTCAAATGTTAACATTATTTTCAAAAAAGAAAAATTCCTGCATACAATAGCCTTTTGCAGTTGCGTAGTCGTGTGACGTTGTTTAGCATACTTATATTATGTCAATCTGGACTACACTGCTTTCAGGATTAACAAACATTATAATCATACCTAACAGTGGTTCTAGCAACTTCACAATGCATTGAACACCCAACACATTGTAGGTTCATTATTTACATCTGTTTTCGATACTTTGCAATCACATTACAAAGAAGCACAAATAAATAAAAAGTTTGCCGATGAAATTTAGGTGAAAAATAGAATTTGTTAAATATCTGTTTAATTACATAAGTTTTGTTTCAATATTTTTTTTGGTTGCCATAGTAACAACACACTGCCAAGCAAAAGAACCTTGAAATTTCTAAATGCTATATCGACCAAAATTAACGAACTAGAATTCATTTTAGAGGCAGTTTAATTTTTCCAAAATTGGTTTCTCTAAATACCTGTAAAACACTGTCAACATTCCTCAAATTTTTCACTTCGTTTTGTTTGCTATTATACAAGAAATAGAGCAGTGAAAACCTGAGATGACACATGCCAAAATAAAGGAAGAAATTTTCTCCTTGAATTCTGAAAAATTGAACATGATTCACTTTATTTTGTAGGTTATTATGTAAGAAAAACTGATAAAAACCTAAGATTAATAGTTTTTATCGTTTTTTAGTTTTTCGTTATTACCAAAATACACAAAGCCAAAAAAGGAATTTTCTCCTTGATTTCTGAAGAAAAACTGAAAAGGATGATATACTTTTTCTTTTTGCTTTGTAAGCTGTTATTTTAGAAAAATTCTGGTGAAAGCCTGAAGTTGATAGCTTTTCTCGTTTTGAAGTTATTGCCAAAACATGTACAAATAACACATAATTGAGAAATTTATTTATTTAATAACGGGTCAATTTAATTTGCACTTCCAATGACTAGTATAATTATTACTTTCTTAAAATTTACATGATATTAATCTTGTAGTCAGCAAAAATCATTTTGCAACGAGTAGTTCTTAACGACTTCTCCTTATCGCTAGACGGTGCTGCAGCTGATTTTTGCTTCAAACGCCTCTAAAGATACAGATTTTAATTTAAAGAAAAGTGTCGGTAAGACCCTAACTGCTTGTTCCATTTCAATTTGGACCGGGTGTACAAAATAGGGGCGAGAGATGGGAAAGGAAGCCAAACCAATCAAACCTAAATTTAAGGATAAGAGAACTGTCAGATGTATGTATAATGTATTATACTTCGCCCTTGAGATCACTGAAACCGTAGTACTCCCTCCACGGTTGCAGGTGTCACACTAATTTAAAGACAGAAACAAAACCTGTCAGTAAGGTAGGTATCTACTTCAAGCCCCTTCTGTAGACAAAAAGTGATACGGATAACTCAATGTCCAAAATCGCACCACAGTCTACCAACCTAAAACATGTAAATAACAAGAAGAATTATGCAACATTTGGTTGAAAGCTACTTTTATTATATAAACGTAACATAAAGAAGAATAGCAATGTAGTGATTACAGGGGTAACAAGAAAACAACACCAAAACTAAAAAAAATAATCAGTATAACTGACATGGACAACTAATATTGTCGATGGACAAATTAGTGCATGCATCACTTCAAGTGTTATGATCAAAATAAGTCTGAGAATTGTGTATATCACACGATCCCTTCATTTGTTGCGAATGTGACTAAAAAGCTTTTTCAGATTGCAACGTTCGTACCTTTCGAATGGATTATTAAATTTAAGTTTTTTAAATGCAAGCATGTACTTAAAAACGGCGTCTTCCAAATGTAGTATAACATGACCTTCCTTGCTTTATAAAATTTTCGTGTTGAATGTTGATAAAATACATACATTTTAGCCTATGCRTATGCAATTATAAGTTGCGTGAAGAGACTTTAGARACACTATACAGGATGTKTCATTAATGTGTCATTCATCTGTTACTATCATTTGTTTTAGATAAAAGGTACGCAAGCAAACTCTACCMTATTTTCAAGGCACTATAACCTAAATGTTGTTTTTTATACAGGCTGTTCCAGTTTTACTGCACCACCCCCCAATGTTTTATTTTAAATAGAACACCCCTGTATATTATTGCATTTTTAAATTCCTTATCAAAAATAAAGGCTGCATTATTAATAACATGTTTGTGCTCTATTTTGTACTGTTTCAGACATATTTGAATTTTTTGAAAATTTTTACATTTATGTATATAGGGTATGAAAAGATTCTTAATAACTGTATTAAACCATGGAAGTATTATTAAACATTTTGGATTCGCTGAAACATTTTTCTAATAAGTGAGTTTGAATTTTGCAATTTTCAATCATGGATAACCTAATTTGTTTAAATGTAATGGTGTTTTTAAACTGCTGGAAATTATTTTGAAAAAATTCAGAAGTAATGATAACTTTGTTTTAAAATTATTGTAAACAACAGTCAGTCACTTCTAATCAAAATTGAGGTCAAATCTACTCAGAAACTAGTGATTTTGACAAGGTATTAAGGTAATTTTTGTAATCGACTATATCTAAGCTAAACACTGGATCCCTAGAGAAATTTATCTGTGGAGGAAGCAGTACAATTAACAACTCTGTTGGATGAAGAATTATGTTGCTACAGTATTAGGGAGAAATATTTCTAGGATAAGTTGGTTGATTAGATGATTCCACGAAATGGGATCTTACACCTTCTGACCAGGAAAAAAGGAATCGGTGTAGTAATCTAAGAAATGACAATTTTTAAGACTTCTCGCTCTTAGCAACCGAAGAATCACTAGCAATTTGTTAAAAAATGATTTGGTAGTGTTTCGTAATGTTGAGGAAATTGGAAGACCGACAAGAATGGAGAAGAATAGCCGAAAAAGTCATGATCCTTGTAGGCCCGTAGAGGGCATTCATGGTTAACAGTCTACAACAGCTAACTTTTTTATTGATGTTGTAGACTAGTGGTTTTACTTGGGAAGTTTTATGAATGTTTGAGAATTTAGTGGTGCTTACAAAAAAAAACATTGTACATCAACTGATCGAGATAAATGTAAATTACAAGTTTGTTATTTTTAATAGATCAACCACTACCCTAGTCATTTGTTTTTGAGATATATCACGTTCACGAAACAGTCTACTACAGTTAACTTTTTTATTTTACATCGTAGATGTAAATTTTAAGACTTTTATGGTTGACAAAAAAATAAAAATTGAACGAACTGAAATGACTACACCAAGATCCTTAAACTCATCCACTCTTTTCAAAATAGTATCATTTATTTCATAATAATGCTTAAGTGTAATATATTTGTGAGTGAAAAAGAGCATGAAACATTTAGAAATATTTAGATTCAATGTGATTATTCTGTAACATGATACAATCATTGAAATTCATTATATTGGAAAATAATTATAGATTATCAGCAAACATTAGGTTCTGGTTTATGAATGAGATAAGCTAATCATTGATATAAACGAGAAATAGTAGTGGACCTAAGTTAGATTCCAGAGGAACACCGGAGGTGGGGAGGAAAGGATTTGAAATAAAGTTGGCATAACATACTCTATTTTCTCTGCCCAAAACGAAAGATTGAAAAGGGTATATCAGATAAGAAAAAAAACTAAACCCTTCTAATTTAGATAGGATGATAAAGTGATTAATTTTAACAAGTGTATTCATTGATACATAAATAAATATTCTTGTAAATAATGCCCTCAAAGATTTTCACAAAATTACAGATAAGGGATATAAGACGGTAATTTTCAATTTTAGATAATAACTAATAAGTTTTTTATTTTGGAACAATATTCCTTGAACAGTTCCAAATAATACCCAGATCGGAATATTTTATATACCTACACATGTCATAATCTCAGGGGAGAACCAGAGTGGGTTTGACACCAAGAACAAGAAGTATTGTATTTTGGAATATAAATCTCAGTTACTCTGTACAGTGGATCATGAGAAGCATCACGAGCCAAATTCGCATCACTATTGTTGTTAAGCACACTTGTATTAAGAATTTAGGAAAAATGTGAAATGCCGAAAGAATGGGGAAAAGCTCTAATCTGCCCCATATACAAAAAAGGTGACAAGCAGTTATCATGGTATAGCACTGTTAAGCAGTGTGTATAAGATATCTGCGAAAATATTAACTAAATGAATGAAAGATAGCGTCGAAGCTTCTATAGGAGAATATCAAGGGAAATTCAGAACGGGCAGATCTACAGTGGATCAAATTTTTACTTTAAGACATATTAATGGCATTATGCAAAGAGGGTGGAGTGCAATTGCACATAGCCTTCATTGATTTTAAACAAGCTTTTGATAGTGTAAACAGAGAGAAACTGTATGAGGCAACGAAATACTTAAAAATACCACAACAATTAGGGAAACTGGTGCAAATGATCCTGAAAGATACAACATATGCGGTTAATGTAAATGGTATAACTTCAAAGGAATTTACAGTCAGTGGTGGATTAAAACAGGGAGATCCTCTTTCTGCGGTCTTGTTTAACATTGTGTTGGAAAGGATAATAAGAGATAGCAACATTAATACAGATCGGCTCATAACAAAGAAATCACACCAGTGCATAGCTTATGTTGATGATGTGGCGCTGCTGGCACGAACAAAAGAAGAACTTAAAAACATAGTAGGAAAGCTGGGCAGTGTGGCAGCAGAGTATGGGCTCTCAATAAACGAAGGAAAAATGAAATACATGACTACCAGGAAGACCATGGGGAGGAGGAAGAACTGAAAGTAAAAATAGAACAAGCGTACATATTTGAAAGAAAGGAGAATAAATGCAGGTAATAGAAGCCTAAATGCACTACACAACTTATTTCGAGATAAGAACATTACTCGGAAAACAAAGGAGAAGATATACACTACAATAGTACATCCAGTAGTGACATATGCATGTGAAACATGGATACTAAGAGAGGAGGATCAGAATAGGTTGGCTATATGGGAAAGAAAGGTGCTAAGGAAAATATATGGGGGTATAAAAGAAAACGAACAATACAGAAGAAGGACTAACCAAGAATTGTATGAATTGTTTGCTAGCCCTACTATTATCCAATATGTGATGACACAACGAATAAAGTGGCTTGGTCATATGTACAGAATGGGTCCTGGAAGATTACCAAAAAAACAATGTGGAAGGCCAAAGAAAAATGGATAGAGTGTGTAGTGGAAGATGTTGAAAGACTGGGAATTACGAATTGGAAGACAAAGGCAGGAAACAGATCGTAGGACAAGCCATGAGCCTGCAAGTCATGAAGAGCTGATTTATATATATATTGTTGTTAAGAAAAGACCAATCAATATCTAGAAAAGAACTATCTATATAATTTCAAATAGTTAGCTTATTTTAAGTTAAAGGCAGTAGTGATCTCCATTTCAATGTTATGAGAGGATATTGGTATACACGAGACAGTCACATCCAGAGCAGGATTATGCTTATCTTCAGCAACCAACTGCGAGGCTGGTTTGTCTACAGTACAGGGAGCTAAATTCGAAAACACTAGTTCAAGGATTCTGTTAGAATTATTCATAAAAACATTGGCGTACTTGACCCGTATTTTTAATGATCGCCCATTATTTGAAATATGACCAAAATGGTAGAAAATACAACAAATTTCATGGGTTGTTGCACTAGTAGCCTTTAATTTTTGACATGAAATTCAAAAATGCAATAATATACAGGGTGTTCTATTTAAAATAAAATAAGTTGGATATGATGCAGCAAAAGTGGAACATCCTGTATAGATAAAAATATTAACTTTTTATATTTTGGGGCTATTCGACCTTTTTTATTCAATTAAGAACACTCTTTTATCCAAAGTCAAGCTTTCGATCTTTAATTTAGATCTTCATCAGGACAACTACAATATAATACAAGACAAAGTTACCTACTATTAATAAATAGAATGGTGTTACTTACAGGAAATTTGAGATTATCTAGTGGTAGTTATTTTAACATTATTCTTCTATAATTATGGAAAATTCTGTATGAAATTATATAATAAGACGTATTGTCAAATTCAAATTCAAATTTCAAAACCGCCAACCAATACTACCACTAACAATATGACCAACTGTTAATTTTAAATAGTCACTAAAACAACATTTGTTATAAATTCGCATTTAATTTTGTATTTCATTTAAATAAATAAGCAACTTTAAATTTTAAAAGATATAAATCTGTGATAACAAGTATGTATATATATTACTTAAATTTTGAGTGTTCGATTTTTTATTTATAGGATTTTTAATTTTATTTATATGATACATTTCCAAAAATAACTTTTTATTATAATTTTGCTCAATTTCCAAAATATTTACATTTTCCCAACAGATAGAATGGTTGTTATTTACAATATGTGCTGTTAGAGCACACCTGTCTCTTTTATTATTAACATCACTCTTGTGTAGAGATATTCTGTTTTCAACCATTGGGATGTATGCCCTACATATGTGTTATCACAAGTTTCACATTTTAATGAATAAACAACATTTGACATAATTTTTTTTGAGTTTTTGCTTTTTTAGTTTACTAAATAAATTATACACATTTAATTGCAATTTTAATATTTTCAATATAAAAACTTATTAATTTTGTTGTAAGTCCTGTTATATTAGGAAGAGACCCAAATTTCTGTAATTCATTCATTCTTGAATCTTGGTCTATTATTTTGAGATTTTCTTCAATATCTTCACATTCATTAAGTCGTCTTATATTTGTAACTTCATTTGGTTATTTGGAGTTGAAAACAGTATTTTATTAACAAGACGCTTAGGATATTTATTTTTTAATAATAAATTTTGTAATTTCTTTAAATTTTTGTTTAAATAATTTAGATGTGATATTATTTGAATTATTTTTTTCATCGGTTTAATAAAATTTAATTTAATTTTTTAATTTTGCTCTTATTTCTTATGACCGTAGTATCTAAAAAAGGTACTCCTCCGTCAACTTCCCTTTCTACAGTAAATTTTGTATGTCGATTACATGTATTAAAAGTGGATTTTATTTTGTCTATGCGCCCTGTAGGTATTATTAAAATAAGGTCATCTACAAATTTTTTTATAAAAATGATGTTAAAATCTAATTTATTTAGGTTACAGAGTTTTGAAAATAAGGTAGAGTTTGCGAATGATAAAGAAGTTGCTGAAAAATGTCATCTAATGAGACACCCTGTACAGGTGAGCAGATAGCTAAAATAGATTGCGGTCTTACCAACAGGGGCGACCAACTGGTTCGCAGGAGGAGCAGATGGATCTGGTATTTCAGGTAGGCGGTATAACAGCCAATAATAGTAGCCCATAGGTTCTTCTTTATATCCTGCCAACGTGTGTACGTAATGCCCGTTTGGCCACTCAGAAGCTTCAAAAGTAAATCTGGGGTCCATTTCCATAGCCATCTGCATGATGTTATAAAATGAAGTGTTACGTGGGGCAACAATAGTTATTGTCATGTTCTCTGTTATGTTTGGTCCTATCCATAGTGTATACGTGATGGTGACGTTCCTTATTTCCGAGTCGTTCCCTTGCAAGGAGAGGGATTTCGAAAGGCCGTCTAGATCAACTAAAACAGGCCATTGTGACAGTTTGACAGGTGACATATGATACCCATAAAGCGAAAGAGGGTGAAAAGTGCCCCCACCGGATTTTGGCTCAAATTAACGTATAATGTTCCTGATTAAGAGTATAAGTCGCACATCTAATTTCAGACCTTAATTCTACGTCCTTTAGCATTTTATTCTCTAAAATTATCAGTGACAAAAATTGGAAAAAATTAGGCTAATGTAGTTCGATAAAGTGTATTAAAAAAATAGCAACCCTCCAGTGTTACTAGTATTACCAATCAGTGGGGGTGATTTTTCAAGAGTATTATTGAAGTGACCATTTTCTTTTGTCTATTAAAATAATTACTCAGATATGTATTATTAACAGCATTTTTTGTCACTGCAAAAATGGTACCTCAGTCTTGCAATTTGTATAAGGTTATATTTGGGCTCCATTTCTGTAAAAATCAATTGCTCTCACAATGGGTTTACTGCAGACATGTGCCGCTACCATAAATTTGCATAATTGGGGTCGTCTACAAACCGTTCCAGTCCTTTAGTGGAAATTATCATTCTATTTGCAAAAAGTGATGTGCTACCATATAGAATAGTTTTAGATATGAATTGTAATCATATATGTTACATACAGGGTCACTACAAAGAATGGAACCAGCAGGATATTTCAGGTTCTGTTCAACCGATTTTTCTGAAATTCTACATGGGCCTGTGGGTAATTGCAATGCATTTTCTGGAATTTTTTCAACTCCGTGTCACTCTCGTTTCTGAGATATGGGCGCAAGTTGCATTTTTTTAAATGGGAAGGGGGGTCAAAAGTCACATCAATGAAAAAGATATTTTTTCTGATTTCAAAAATGTATCACACTTGTACAATTTATTGTCTCTGATTGAGAAAAGTGTGTTAACAAACTTGGATCTTGCAAAAAACTTCGGGATAAAAACCATATTCGTTATCGCTCAGGAAGAACAAAAATTCCTGGTGTCTTCATTATCCTCGTGACATTCACTTTGGTATTTGCAATCGCAATACCTCTGTTAACTGAATATGATCGCATCTTTGATGATGACTGGTTATGGAGATAGAAAGCGAAGTTATTTGGAAGTAGTTGCACTCTACAAAGCAATTCATGAAGATCGTGAACCAATTGCCAGATCAACAGTTATTGCAATGTTTTGACGAAACCGGCGGTGTTAAAAATCATCAAAAACCAGGACGTCCAAAGGTTCTACAAGTGAGGAAAGTAGCTTGAATGTCCTTTTAGATGTGCAAGAGAATCCCAAGTGTTCCGTGCAACAGCATGCTCTCACTCAACATATTAGCAGAAGATCTGTTCAGAAAATACATACAAAATTTACTTATTACAAAAACTGAGCAAAGATGATTTCGATCTTAGGATAGAATTTTGTGAAACCGCCATGAACATGATAGGTGAAGATAGAAATATTTTAAATTGAATTATTGTTATGAAATTTAGAAAGTAAATGAGGTGCTGGTTTCGTTTGTGGAATCAGGGAAAAGAAAAAGATGTATGTACGCTTACCTTAGGTACAGTGCTGCGAACGCTACGGGTTTGATGAAGCGGTAGATCAATTGGAAGTAGCACACAGCGAAATCGTATGCACACTCACTAGGTTTGTTTATTTTACTATATAATGTTCAAAACGACTAGATATTTGGTAAGCGAACATCTTATGTGCAAAATTTAACAACAAAAATTAGATATTTTGCTTTTAACAATTATGTTTTCTATAAGATAATATTTTGTCGGATAGATCGCTGTCTCTTGAAAACACTGACAAAAAATTAATAGTCTGTAGTTAACTTTTATCAAGTAGTTCATGTATATCTAGTAGGTAGGTAGTTCCTTTTTCATCGTTAGGTTTCTTTTTTATCCGGTTGGCACGTTGTTTCTATGACGTCTCGCATCCTTGGTGATTTGTTTATTTACTTTCAAAATTTTGTTTGAACTTGTGTCAGGCAAATTTTGAGGTTCTTCGTCTTTGACAAAGATAACAGGTGTAGTCGAAACGTCAGACTATTAATTTTTTGTCAGTGTTTTCAAGAGACAGCGATCTATCCGACAAAATATTATCTTATATTTATGGACGCTGAAAGCATTCACCCTCGAATTATGTTTTCTGATAAAGCAACTTTTTGCCTCAATGGTAATGTGAATAGACATAATTGTAGATATTGGTAGGACACAAATCCACATTGGATGGAATAAGTCCACACACAACACCCTCAGAAAGTGAATGTCTGGTGTTGTATTACCGGTGAGCACATTGTTGGGCCTTTTTTCATCGATGGAATTTGAATGCGGTCAAGTATTTACAATTCTCGCGCTAACACATTATACCAGAACTTATTCGCCTGTTCCCTAATCGTGAAAATGCTGCACGTCCTTCTGAATAGAAATGGTTTCAGCAAGACGGTGCACCGTGCCATTTTGCAATCAACGTTCGTGGGTATTTGAATGCGATATTTCCAGACAGATGGATTGGTAGGGGCGAAGCGATAGAATGCCCAGCACATTCCCCTGATCTGACGCCGTTTGATTTTTTTCCTGTGAGGGTATCTGAAAATCCGTTACTTTCAAATATGCTACTAAGAACATTAGAAAAAACTTTTACTCTAGGTAAGGAAGTAAATGGAAAACATTTTGAGCATCTCCTGTAATGTAAATCTGAAAAATACTGCATTTTTCACGGAATCATGTTATTTTTTTTTTGGTACCCGATTCGCAAACTAGAAGAAAATTATCACCAGTCAAGGAAAATGGTAATACCTGGCTTTTTCGTCCATTTTAGCGATAAAGAAAATTGTTTTCATTCTTTTTGTTCTTTATTGTCAGGCTCAATTATTGTATTTATTCTTTTCTCAACTCAGAAGCAATAAATTGTACAAGTGTGATATATTTTTGAAATCAGGAAAAAATATACTTTTCAGTGTTGTACCTTTTGACCCCCCTTCCCATTTAAAAAAAATGCAACTTGAGCCCATATCTCAGAAACGAGAGTTGACATGGAGTTGAAAGAATTCCAGAAAATGCATTTTAATTACCCACAATTTCAGAAAAATCGGTCTCGAACAGAACCTGAAATATCCTGCTACTTTGTAGCAACTCTGTATATCCCTTTTCCCACCTGTATCAGTACCTGTTTATTAGGATTTAAGCAGAATTAAATAATAAAATGGTTAACCCTTATGCAACTGGGCTAAATCCGGTACTGAAGCAATGCCTGTTTGGTGCACCTGTGACAAATTTATGACCGGTTTGCCGGTATTTTCTAAGGGAACCTTAAGTGCTAAGCAATTATTCATTATTCGAGTTAAAATATTTTACTGTGGCAATATAACCTTAGAAGATTTGGAGAAATATAAAATAATTATTTTGTCCACTTATTACAATCACATCCTAGGAGGCCACAAAGATACTAAGCAACATAATATGTACTATCAGTTGCAATATTCATGCAACAACATAACAAGCAACCCTTTACACTCCAAATTTAGTACCTTTTTCCACCAAACGATGGGGTAAGTACAGTATCCTTATTGAGCAACAATTCCCGATTTTATGCAACCCAACATTTGAATATCTGCAGAGTTCAATGACAAATAAGATCTACCCTTGGATCTACCTGTTTTTACGACTACCTACTTAATATAAACAGCCCAGCTTAGGTGGTGCGGTGTAGCTGGAAATATGGAATTATTGTTCCAAATGGACAGATACAATGCTCTTAGGCATAAAGGGTCGGCGTCGCGTCGTCGGCGTGAACAAAATCTAATATCAATAAGCAACTTTCTTTTGTAAAACATGGAGCAAGTTAATAACATTATGAAGTGTTATATTATTGCTATTCATTTAACACTGTGGAATCTGTCAGCTGAAGTCATTGGGCAGTTTTTCTTCTCTATTTTATTTTAAGTTAAAATTATCTTTGTAATGAGAATCTAAACCAAACATTACCTTACTTTAAGGCCCATTAATTTTTAGACACATCGAATGATAGTAAGTCGTTTATTAATTTATTTCAGGTATATTATACTAAACTGCACTACCTCAGCATACAAGCAATAATAATATTTGAAAAAGAGGAGCGATGAGTTTACCAATTACTATTAATTGTAAGAAAATACGTGTTGTGACATAAGTAAATGTTCTTGATAATTGTTTGACAAATTGACACGTTAAAGTACTCTAATCTGGTATATGTATACACCGGCCATGTTTTTATCGAATAAGTAGAATTACTACGATCCGGTTATGCAGAGCAAATTATATTTATTTTAACAATTTCTAGAATTGATAATCGAATATTGACAAAATTTCTAAAAACTTTTACGGTAATACATCAAGCAAAACGACATACAGCGGATAAAATACAATAAAATGTTTTTAGGAATCGCTTGTAACCTATTTAATATAATGACATTTTGGAAGAGTAGCTTTTAAACACTTTCACCACCACAAAAATATTGTTATTATAAGAGTGATGCTTCCAGCGTCCATCTTATGACAAACAATAAAAAATTATGGATCCGACATTTTTTCGAAAACGTATATTAATCTATCGAACATTATCCACATCGTTTATAATCAAATTTCCAGTACAAATCTGCAAAATCAATACATTTTAAAATTATATTTGCAGGGCAACAGGAGACAACCAGAAAGTTGAACAAGGGAGTGTAAAATGATAATATAACTACTAACTACTAAACTACTACTAAACTTTTTCATTTTGAGTTTTTCGTAGCATTCCTTTGGCGCTTCTTGTTTGTTTATAGGAACTATCTCTTTGAAACATTTAATTTTGTTTAGTACATTATATCGACATTTATGAAACTAGTTTTTTTTAATGTAAAATTCGTTTTTTGAAGAGCAGCATTAACTGAATCCCATTTTACTGGACTTCACTTTTGTTTTCTATTTTATTTTGAAACAAAACATATTATTATGCTGTATTGCTTTAGTTAATAAAATAATAATACCACTATCACTACCACTGCTTCTACCACTACCACTACCACTACCACTACCAAAACTCACCATCTCTTCCACTACTACTGCTTGTAATATATGTTTTATGCAAATATCACACAACAAATTTGAAATCTAAAATATAAATATGAGAATTTTATTGGTTATGTCTTTATTGGAAATATATTTATATTGCCTATGTTAAACGACGTTTTCTGGATTTGGAGCATATCACGTTGCACTTACAGATTTTCGTGGTATTGTAAAATATTTGAAAACTGTGTTTTTAAAGATTATTTATGAATTAATTTACTTTAAACGAAAGCCCAAATGATTGAAAATTTACCACATTTAAAAGGAATTTTTCAGGCAAGTAATTGCATTTTGTTAAATCGGGTACCATTAAAATATGCGTTATAACAGGGTCTGAGCAATTTTTGAGTAACCTTAACAACGTCTTGACAAGTATAAATATCAAAAAGTCCTAATAGGATTTTTATAGACATAATTTTAAACTGCAAGTAAATGACATTAACAAAAACACATCCTTTCTTCAAGAAAATAAATTTCGTATTAGTCACCAGTTTGGTTTCTTAAGCACATCTGTAGTACAATTATGACGATGTAAATGGGAATTTTTGTTTTCGGAATTTTCAAATTTTGACTAAGATTATATACAGCAAGTTTTACATAGAAAACGTTTTTTATACACCTCAATTTAGCTCCACTTATCCCTCCTGTTTATAAAACAGAATGTAATAACAATCTAAAAACCTTATTCCCTTCTAACTATAAATATTCTGTTAAATATGGACAATTACTTAGCAAACATGCAACAAACATCCTTATTAGACATAAACAAAATTATCCCGCCGATAATAATGGCAAATTCGTTGATACTATCCATTAATAATTTGAACGATATATTAAACCTTCCAGTTAAATTGTTTACAATATTACAGTACTGTAGTTTCGGCAATTGTTATAAATAATGTGCTTTATATGTAGTCATCCACGCCATATACTATGACCTACATGCAATTCGAAGCAATACTTTCATGGTGGTATAAGTTTTTCTACGCTATTATTTTACACGCGGTTAGAGAAAATATATTTGTTTTTTTACTTTATTACATTTTGTTTACCATATTTGTTGTATTTTGAAGCATTAGGTACTTTAAAATTTTTTAAAAATATCTGCAATTTCTAAATATTCAATTATTGGATATATAGATTGTTAAAATAGATATAAGTTGCCCTGCATAACCGCATGGAAGTAATTCTACTTATGCGACAAAATATCCCCGCTGTATATATAAACCAAATTAGGATATTTAAATTAATTTATTGAACACATCAAGGCAGAACAGAGTTTAGTGACATCACACTAGGTTACTGTCGTTATATCCCAACGAACACGTATATACACACATTAATTGTAATTTGTAACTCATCTTCTCAGTAACCTTAAAAATTGAGAAGTTGCAACCACGGTCCTCTTTTCATATATTATTATTAAACCTGTGCTAAAATTATAAACGTGGAGAAATTTAGTACCCAAATAAATGACTTACCACAATTCGATATAAGTATCTAAAAGCTTATTTTTTAAAATTTGATATTAGCTAAAATCAACTTTGTTACGATGACAAAAGTAGTTTCAAATAACAAAGTTGACTTTAGTTTAAAATAGAGAAGAAAAACGGGTTCATTGACTTAAGTGGACCAATTCCGTGGTTTAAGTGAATCATTTTAACAATAATATAATAATAACAGTAATGTTTCAAGTTTTAATAACTTTAACCTTTTACATATTTCGGTTTATTAAATAGGCATGCCTCAAAAAAAGAGTTTAGAAATGAAGGTAATTGCTATTAAATTTCGTTCACGCCGACCCTTTATACCTACGAGCGTTGTATCTGTCCATTTGGAACTCTAATTTCATATTCCTAGCTATACCGCACCGGTTGGGCTGGCCTGGTTATACTCGTATTGGGTGTAATAGTAAAAACAGGTAGATCCGAGGGMAGATCTTACCTGTCATTGAACTCTGCAGATATTCAAATGTGGTAATGTTGGGTTGCATAAAAACCGGAAATTGTTGCTCAATAGGGATACTGTGCTTGCCCCATCGTTTGGTGGAAAAAGATACTAAATTTAGAGTGTAGGGGGTTGCCCCTTATGCTGTTGCATGAATATTGCAACCGAGAGTACATACAATATATAGAATTTTTATTATGAAAATGAAATGTCAGTGGTTGTGAGGCATTAAAATAAGCAAATAAACATCCTGGGATTAATTAAGCTGCATTTTGATACTACCTTTCGTTTATCATTTGCCAATGTGGGGTAGAAACCTGCATCATGATAAAGGCGACTAAGAGCACTACCTCCATATTCCAAGGACACATTTAAAGTCATCAGAACACAGAGATGCAGGGGGAATATTAGTGATAGATCCTTACATTTAGTCACTAACACACACCCAAAAATAAATGCTCCGAAAAATCCAGCTTAAAGCAAAATACTCATTTAGGTACAGTTATCGACTCGCAGATCTCACAACAAATGGCTTATTAAAAAAAAATGAAGAAAATATGATATCCGCCACCTAAAACTCCCCAGGCTCGTATTTTCATTATTTTTTTAGGTACAACCTTAAGTTATATGTCATATTGTAGGTCTTTTTAAACTCTTTAAAAATATCATAGAGATTGTCCAAATTTTTTTTGCGGATTATGATATTTTGCAATTAAAGTTAATTTTTCTAAATATTTTTTCACCTCACCCCGTATAATAAATATTGTGCCTACACCACCCACTAGCCTCATCGCAGGGTTTTGTTTTCTAGCCTCTCTCTCTTTAGAACGATTTATTTAAAAGTTCCTTCAAATTTTGTTGATGAGTTTTTCTTGTTTTTCATTAAGGAGTAAAAATGACACATACATTGTAATGACACAAATTGAAGAATACAAAAGTCAGCATCCAACTATGAAGCAATATTTATTATATGGGATAAGGTAAAAAAATATTTACAAAATTAACTTTATTTGCACAATATCATAATCTGCAAAAAAATTTTGGACACTCACTATGCTACTTTTAAAGAGTTTAAAAKGACTTACAATATMACKTATAACTTAAGGTTGTACCTAAAAGAGATAATGAAAATATGAGCCTCGGGAGAGATCCTAGATCCATGCACATCTTACTTTACTGTTTACTAACTGTTTAAATCCCAAGATTTAATTATATTCGCTCTTATTACAGATGCTGTACTGTAAAAGAGCTGATGCCCTTTTTGTGTCTTATTTTTATTTAATAATTATTTCAGTTGCTATACTGTGTGTGCATCTAACACTAATACTAAAAATATCAATCCCTTACAATCTGCCGGACTGTACATCAAAAAGACTGACTGTCCGGAGCAATGCCGGACAAATGGTCAGTCTGTCTTAATTAGGAACAATATATTTAATTTGAGCCAAATTCCAGCAGGACACTTTTTACCATCTGATCGTACTCTAATCTTTGACATATGCTTAGGTCTTACCGTGATTATCTATATCAGTATCGCCACGTCCGCAGTCCAAATTCCTTAGAGTACCTAGTCCCTTGTTTGACAAGGCCAGAATTACATCTGCTGTCAATCCTGGATCCGTAAAGGCTCCATCTGGATCCTGCTTGCTTTCTATGTACGCCCTGGCTGCTGATTTGTTCCAGTGAGAGTGTAAATCCAACATGTCTTGTAAAGCCTAAAAAGTCGTAAACTGAAAATTGATCCATTTCTCTAAAAAATTCATTACACTCAAAGTTATTATAAACTTTATTTCAAAATAACTAGAGGGTTATCCTAACTAGAACGAAATTTAAAACTTGTCATGATGGAAGGAAACAGGCAAACTTGACATCAAACTATCAAATTTTATATTTAAACAAATTAATGATCAAATCAGAAGCAAAGGAAAATAAAAAACTAATAATAATAGTGGTACCAACTGGAGGCAAATCCACTGCCACAAAACTTTACTTATATGTTAACTATGTGCCCCTGTAATGAATCAAGGTGCAGATTTGCAATCATTATATATTATACCGCAGATGTAAGAAAACAACAACACCAACAATAATAAAACCAAATACCATACAATAAGTCTGTGTACGCTGATGAATTTCTTATGAGACAGTGTTTAAAGAGTTTGTTCACAGAATCAAGTAATTCTCAAGGAAAGTATCAGCAAAAGAACAAAAAATGCATTTTTGAATTTTTCAAACACATAACTTTGGAATAAATCTCTTCAGATCTCTGTAACCTATCAAAATACTTTTCGCCCATTTAAACCCTAAGGATCCTAATGATAACTATTAAATAAAATAAAGATATGCAATAAAAGATATGATCCTTTATGACTACATATTAAAATTTATGCTTTTAGCATAAATATTAAGTATTAACCACATATTTTTTTTTAAATCTTGTACTTGTAGCCCAGCAAAATGTCTGTCTTCAACATCTAATCTTATACTCCATTGACTTCTTTTTTTTGAGCATTTTTAAAGAAGGAAATTTATAAAAGTAGACATAGTAGTTACGGCAGTCTAGAAGCTATCTTTGAAAATGCCATTCATAGTGTTAAGTTGACTCTATGTCACAGATAGTTTATGGAGTGGTGTTCAGAAACAATGTAAATTTTATAGATTTTTCTATCATATTATTTTTTTATTAGATAACTAGATAATAAAAATAAATAAAAATCAATCACTGCCATGGAAATATGGATAACTGTACTTAAAAAAATTACGATCTTTGCCATCTGTCATGCTACAAAATGGTCCTGTTTGATGTAGGTTCCAAGTACCACCAGTAGATGGCGGCAACTTATAAGTGTAAGATTTTTTTTATTATTGTCTTATTCAGAGTGAAACACATTTTAATGATCATGCAATAAGAGGATGTGACATGGGAATATGTAATATAAACTTTCAATATGCTCTGAACGGTTAAGACATGGATAAGGTTAGGTGCTTAATTTTAAAAATTAAGTACTATTTTTCACAAGTTTCATTTGCCTTTTACGTGTTTTTGAGCTTATTATAGTTTGAGTTTTGCTAGAGCAGACAAATAAATAAAAGTATGGTATTACATAGCTTCTTAATTGTTATATTGGGATAAGCATTGTTATTGTACAGTAATTTTATACTCATGATGATAAACTGAATGATTGGTATTTGTAATAAATTAAAATAAAACCTAACGTTTACCAAGCTAAAAGGAAATTGTGACATTGTGTTTAACTTATTAAAAAATTATACAGTTGACATGGGGCGCCACCTATCGGCAATCCGTAAAAGCCTGAATTTACCGGCAAAAACAGGGACGTTAGCGAATCGTTTATTCGGCATCCTCAGTGGACTTATTCGTACATGGGAATAATATTTCTTCATAGCCAACCAAACGTTGTTTGTTTCAAATGTGTATCTTTTATAATAACAAAGTTATGATCGTGTTAAATTATTTAGTGATTGTCTAGTCCTCCACATATATAACCTATTTAATAACTTATGTAAGAAGCTTATTATCAACATATTCAAGGTTATTCTTTACTATATGCTCTTAACCTTCGCCCTTTCAAAAGTGTTTTAACATTGACTGTTTTTCACGAAGTTAGTACTATACAGGGTCCGCCACCTAAACTTTCCAGGCTCGTATTTTCTTAATTTTTTTTTGGGACAACCTTAAGTTATATGTCAAATTGTAGGTCTTTTTAAACTCTTTAAAAATAGCATATTGGGTGTCCAAAAATTTTTTTGTAGATTATCATATTTTGTAAATATAGTTAATTTTTGTAAATATTTTTTACCCTTAGCCCATATAATAAGTAATGCTCCATAGTTGGATGCCCCCTTTTATTTTCTTCAATTTGTCTCATRACCATGMATGTGTAATTTTTTACTCCTTCTTAGTGAAAAACAAAAACACCTAGTCGCCGTAATATTCTGTTAATAGGGCTGTTCACATTTTTTAAGTGTTAGTTTAACAGATTACTAATTACTAATTATGCCTACATACCCCTCGCTGCACACAAAACTCCAAAATCTAACACCAAAAGGGTATAGCCGGATAAGCATGTAAAAGGTTCTCCCAAAAGAATGAAACGCCAAGTTAGCTGTTCGAAAACACATGATCAAAAAATAATTTTGCCACCATAAGTATTGGACGAGATAGAGGGAGAAACGTGCACATGAAAAAATCTGAAAAAATCATATGTGTATGATTTTTAATGGGTAACTTTAACCGATTTTTTGTGTGGTAAAACTCAAGTACTATGTTATTAGTTCTTTTACTACAGAATAGTCAGTTGGAGAATTATTGATTCGAATTTTTTCAAATTTTTTAATTTGGGTATTTTAATTAAATAATTCAAAAAGAGTTAATCACATTGGGCCGGTTTCTCTTCTTTATTTTAAGCTAAAATGAACTGTGTAATTAAAATATAAACCAATCACATACCTTACTTTAAAGTGTTGTCATGGTTACTGGGTTGATTTTAGCTAACATCGACTTAACGAAGAGAGAAATTGACCCATTATCTTTAGGCCCGTAATTAGAAATAAATAAAAACGGGATAAAAATTTGTATGGGAATTCTGTCATTTCTGAAGTTAATTTTAAAGCCTGAAAAGTTATTATTTGGGGTTTAAATTAGAAAACAAAGTACGTGTTTCTAGTGTTTTTAAACATTGAAATTTACTGACTGGTTCTGTAGCCTAAGGCACTCTACCTGTTTCGAAATAAAGTAGATAATCACTTCATATGTAATTAATTTTTGAAGAAAATATATCTAAAAATTATATTTCAACACAAATATATCTTTTAATTGTTACATTACCTGCATAGTTAAAGCAGTGTTGAACAAATTCCCAAAACCACCATCGGGTTGCTGTTGTCGTGCTAGGCTTATACTCGGTCTCCTTAGTGAGTGCTGAAGGTTTCTGTGCCTGTGGTCTTTAACTATACATCTCAAGGCCAGTATTGTCATTGCAACTGTATCTAAAATTGATAAAGATAGATTCTTTTGCAAAAAATGGGAACGAGGGCTCGCCATTTCTCAACAAAACGGACAATTCAAAAACAAAACAAATATTAACTTCAAACAAATTACATATGCACATCTGTAATAAGATCCTTTCATAACTGCTCCTAACTCAGTTCGCTACTTAATTCAATTGTTTTACGAAATGTTTAAAATACATTTCCCACTCACCGATATTGTGATCTTTGGCGGTGTTAGCGATGTCTAGCAACCTTCTGATCTGCTTTTTCCTAACGTGTGCTCGAGCGGTACAGGCAGCTAAAGTTGCATATGCAAAGTCCAGGTCATGAATTGGCTCATGATGTTGTAGAGTTCCCACAAGGTCATGCCCATGGAACTGCCTAGGGTCTTGGCATAGAGCACTGAGTGCTAAGGAATACTGAGCTAGTTTTGGCGGCGTTATTGGCACTTCATGGTGTCTGCAAATACCATATTATTTTTTTTAATTAAATTTTATTGCTGACCTCTAAACAGTGCTAAATGGCACTGATGCTGAGGCCTAAACAATAATTTACATTGCAAAGTAACAGTGTAATTCTAAATTTTACTTAATACATAATCATGATTATACTATATGTTACATTAAATTTAAATATAACTTAAGGCTATGGCAGAATTTGTTATATTTATTTACATCTATTATATTTTCAGGAATTTGATTGTATATGTTAATACTATTATATAGACGAATTTATATTATAATAATAATAAATGCATTTATTCTGCATAAATACAAAAATTGTAACTAGAACAGAAAAAGAATATATATATTTAGATGCAGAAATGGTCACAATCAGAGCTGAGGGATAAAGAATCTGTCAGCACTGTTCTTCCTTGCAACCAAATATACGAGGGCAAAAATTAACAAACACGCTGATTACAGGGTATTAGGTACTTGAAAAAAAAAAGAAGTAGTTGGTGCTAACAAATAAATAACTAAAGTACTAGATATAATAAGGTTTGAGGTTGCATTGACCACTGAGCAAAAGCTCACAAACATAATATTTATTTATAATTTTAGGGGCAATATAAGAAAAACAATTTTGAAATTGTGAAGTTCTGTGTTGCGGGACAGAAGCCATGTTAATGGGCCTTATATTTAGATTATGTACTTGGGATCTTTTTATAATTTTTTTACAAGGTATAGCGGTTCTTTATTTTTTAGTAGTTTAAGACATATATTGCAATAATGAAGAAACCTACCTTCCTCGTATTTAGCCAACCCAGTCCCTTTATCTTCTCCAAAACAGGATCTCACCGTCGCAGGTCATAGACAAACCTAACTCAAGAGTTTTGCAAGTGCTTGTAAACGCTAACTATCATATATAAACTAAAGAATTACATAAGGTTACCTTAGACTGGAAGTTCAATATATTGCGACTATTAATAACAACTTCAAATTTGATATGGATTATTTAACAATATAATTGACATGTGATGCAAATTTTAAGTCGGTGTCAATGAATACTCCAAGGTTTTTAATTAAATTTACAGGTAATAGCTTTGTATCATTAAGTGTTATGTCTAACTGAGAAAGACATCGTTGTCTAATTTGTTTAGGGCCGAACATAATAACTTGCGACTTTGAAGGGTTTAGTGATAAGCAATAATTAGTCGATAAAGACGATAATGATCCTAAGTCTGAGGTTATGAATTTATATGATTCAGTAATATCAGCTTTCTTACAAGAATAATATATCTGCGTATCGTCCGCATAAAAATGACTTTTACAATATTTCAGACACGATGAAAACGATGATATGTATATATAAATAAAAATATATATATATATATCAAATTTATGTTTGTTTTTATTGTATTGGTTTTTATTGCATATACAAATTTTACTTGCTCAAATATTTTTAAATTGTGTACATTAAATATTCCTGTTTGACTGTGTAATTGAGATGAAGATGTCATATTCAAGTTCAAAGCAGTTTTTGTATCATATACATACATCATATAGGTAATCAGGTGCCTTTCCCATGTTATGATACCTTAAATGAGGCATAACAAAGCAATTGTATAATGTCAGTCTTGCTGCTTTATTTATTGCATTAATACATCTTTTTATTGCTCCCAGCTTAGTTGTAATATTTAGCATTATGTTTTATATGAGTAATTTCCATGTTAGGTCGTTTGATATTTTTATACCTAAATATTTATAATTTGACACCTCCTTTAATTTTATTTTATTTAAAAATATATTTGTATAACAGCTCTTCTTATTTTTTGTTTTATGGTCATGTATACCGTCTTGGTATATTAATTGTTAACTTATTATAGCATAGCCACTTAAAGTATAAATCAAGATCACAGTTAATTTCTCTCTCTAATTGCTTCATATCTACTCCTCATAGTACCAAGACAGTATCGTCTGCAAACATAAGTACTTTGCTTTCAACTTTACATATTTCAGACAGTGACATACATTAAGTATTGTAGGGGTCCCATTACGGAGTCCTGTGCAACTCCCACCCATAGTTGTACCGTTTCACTAAATACAGATTTTTGTCGATCTCACTATACAGGGTCCGCCACCTAAAACTCCCCAGGCTCGTATTTTCTTTATTTTTTTTACGTACAATCTTAAGTTATATGTCAAATTGTAGGTCTTTTTAAACTCTTTAAAAATAGCTAGATGGGTGTCCAAAAAATTTTTTTGCAGATTATCATATTTTGTGTTTAAAGTTATTTTTTGTAAATATTTATTAACCTTACCTCGTATAATAAATATTGCTTCACAGTTGAATGCCGACTTTTGTCTTCTTCAATTTGTGTCATTACCATATGTATGCGTAATTTTTACTCCTTCTTAGTAAAAAACAAGAAAAACTAGTCGCCGCCATGTTCTTTAAATAGGGTTGTTCAGAATTTTTAAGTGTTAGTTTAGTAGCTTATTACGGTACAAATTGTGCCTACATACCCATCGCTGCACACAAAACCTAAAAATGTTAAATAACTTTTAAATAAATCAAGTATAAAGTTTGTTCTAAAGAGAGAGAGGCTAGGAAATGAAACTCCGTGACGAGGCTAGTAGGCGATGTAGAAAACCAAACTAGCCTCATCGCAGGGTTTCGCTTTCTAGCCTCTCTCTCTTTAGAACGAACTTTGTAATTGATTTATTTAAAAGTTACTCAAAATTTTGGGGTTTTGTGTGCATCGATGGGTATGTAGGCATAATTTGTACCATAATAAGCTACTAAACTAACACTTAAAAAATTGTGAACGGCCCTATAACAGAACATGACGGCGACTAGTTTTTCTTGTTTTTCACTAAGAAGGAGTAAAAATTATGCATACATGGTAATGATACAAATTGAAGAAGACAAAAATCGGCATCCAACTATGAAGCAATATTTATTATACGGGGTAAGGTTAAAAAATATTTACAAAAAATAACTTCATTTGCAAAATATCACAATATGCAAAAAAAATTTTTGGACTTTCACTATGCTATTTTTAAAGAGTTCAAAAAGACCTACAATTTGACATATAACTTAAGGTTGTACCTAAGAAAACAAAGAAAATACGAGTCTGGGGAGTTTTAGGTGGTAAAGTTTTGTTGATAAATCCGGTCCATTTATAATCTTTTCCACTATTTTTGAAAAAGTTGTGAGTACCGAAATCGGCCTGTAGTTATTCATATTATCTTTTCTACTTTTTTATACACTGGAATAATTTTGACAATCTTTAATTCCTCAGGAAATATCCCACTTTCCAATATACCATTTGTCAGACTTACAAGCTTCTGTCCTACAATATTAAATAATATGTTTATATCTTATTTGGATATTCAATTAATTCCAGGAGAAGAGTAATTTTTTATTTCGGCTATGACTTCCATTTCCTCATGGTTAGTTGGCTCCAAAAAAATTGTTTTGTCTGTTTTCTTTTCAATGAATGTTGTATCATTCCACTTTTGCAGAGCTGCAGCTAATTTTTGGCCCACATTTGAAAAATGGTAGTTAAATTAATTTACTATTTTTTCTTCATCTTCTATTGTCTGTCCATCTACGTTTATAATTCTATTTATTTTTGTTTTAGTTTTTTCTGTTTCCCACACAAATCATTCAGTATTGTCCATATCTCGCTAGTGTCCCCGGATGCTGCTGTGTATTTGCTTTTTACATACTGTCGTTTTAATTGCCATCTGAGATTATTGGCTTTATTTTTAACTTTTTAAAATTCTTTTTCACTGCACTCATTTTGGACTACTTTCAATCTGACGTATAGTTTATTTCGTTCTTTGATCAGTTTTAAATAGTTGAAAATAATCCAGCTCTTGCTGCCCTCTCCAATCTTTGTTGTATGTATAAATTTTAGTGCATTCCATTTTTGTAGAATTTACAACGTTTGTTAACCAATCGAATGTTGTAATATTATTTTGTTGTATTTTGTTTTGAACACACTGAACCTGTTGACACAACACTTGTCTTATAACTTTTTCCCGTTTGATTTTTTTCAGTGTATTTATTTAATGTAATATTTAATATTTTATGATCTGAAATCATATGTTCTAGAAGCTGTATGGTACAAGACAATATTTATTTGTTGACATGATCTATTATTGCTGTTGTTGTTTTTGTTTATTTCAACAATATTTTTGTACTCCCTTACTACAGATGAATCTTTAATTATGTTCAAATTTATGTCACCTATTACTACACACTCTTTTTTTTGCATTTCCGATATTTTATCAAAATGGTTTAAAAAATTTGGCATGTTATTGCTAGATGGTCTATAAATAATCAAGATGGTTACATTCTCATCTATGAGAAGTATTGATAACAGATTGCAATCATTTATGTCTTCAGAAGCAATATCACAGCAGTTGTATTGTATATTATCCCTTTATTTACTTTCTTCAGCAGTAAAGACAAATCTTCCAGCACGTAGCACTAAAGGCAAATGTCAAAAGGTGATCAGTTGGTTCAATGAGGAACTTAAAAACTTAAGAAATACGCTAAGTTTATTAATTAGCTTTCATAAAAATAATAATGATCCTGGCTTATTTCAACAAATAAAAATACTTAGATCTAGATATCGTCATGAGATTAGGAATGCCAAGCAACAAGCTCATGATAATTATGTCAGACTTGCAAAAAATCGACCAAATGCTCTCTGGAAACTAATTAATAATTTAAACAACAAAAACATGCATACTGCTGACTGTCCGTTTTCAGCTGACGAACTAAATAATTATTTCTCCACAATTGCGGCAAATATAACGGGTGGCCTGTCCCAAGATTCTAATTCTACCCTTAATACTATTTCTATTCCCTCTCAATATCCGGCTTTTTCTTTTACAGGTATTTCCTTGAATAATGTTAGAGATATTATTTCTCATCTTAAAAATACATCATCTCGAGATGTACATTACCTGAATGTAAAAATTATAAAGCATGTAATAAATTTAATTATTTCTCCTCTAACCGTGCTCTTGAATGAATCTATTGAGGCTGGTATTTATCCTGCTGCCCTAAAAAAGTCTAAAATCGTTCCCATTTACAAAAAAGGTGACGCAAATTCTCTTAATAACTATCGCCCAATTTCCATAACACCAGTCATAAGTAAGATCTTCGAAAAAGCCTTGCAACTTCAACTATCCGAACATATGGAGCTGCATCACATATACTCCACATGTCAATATGGATTTCGTAAAACAAAATCTACATCATTAGCTGTCCAACATTTGGTATCCTTGATTCATAATAGTTTTGAAAGTAATTTACATGGTGGGGCGGTGTTCTGTGACTTAACTAAAGCATTCGARTGTCTTTCAATTGATGTACTTGAAAGAAAATTTTGCTATTACAATTTTTCTGTAAAGTCAATCAATTTATTAACTTCATATCTAATGCCTCGTGAACAAATGGTAATATCAAAGTCAGGCAAATCGAGTTATCTACCGGTCAATCAAGGAGTTCCACAGGGATCTGTATTAGGCCCAACACTTTTCCTTATCTACATCAACGATTTAGAAAATATCATTAAAGATGGAAACTTAATATTGTTCGCTGATGATACTACATAATTTAGTACAAACAAAAACGCTAATTTACTAAAATGCCATTTAACTGAAATGAAGTCAAACTTGTCAACTTGGTTTKCATCTAATAGRCTATTACTAAATGASTCCAAGACTGTTACGTCATGCTTTACACTAAAGAATTTAACATGCGATATAGGAAATCAAGAGTCTGTTAACTTTTTGGGAATACGATTAGATCCTCAACTTACCTGGCATTCTCACATTGACTACGTTACTTCCAAGACCGCCAAAAATATATTTCTTTTGAAATCTCTTCGCGATATAATCTCAGATAAAATCCTATTGAATGTGTATTTTGCTTACATACATGCTAGGTTAACTTATGGAATATTAGTCTGGGGGCATTCTCCTGCATCTGATCGCTTATTCAAATTGCAGCGAAGAGCTGTCAGAGTAATTGCAAATTTGGATTATCAGGCAGATTGCAGAAAATCTTTTCAAAAGTTTAAAATTTTAACATTGCCTAGCTGTTACATACTATCTTGTCTATTATTTGTTAAAACTCACTTAGGTTCTTATACTACTCGTGGTGAATCACATATGCTTAATTTAAGGGGAAATCAAAATTTAAATGTTAACTTCCATCGTTTGCAAAGAAGCCGAAGCAGTGTTTCTTACTGGGGTCCCAAACTGTTTAATAAATTACCTGCACAAATTCAAAGCTTAGATTTAACAGTTTTTAAGAAAAAAGTTAGGTCATATCTACTTTGTAAAAATTTCTACTCCTTGGAGGAATTTTTAAATACTTCTTATTTATTATAATATCTTGTTTTAGTTTAGTTTATCTTTTATATAACGCTGTATTTTGACGTGTGTTAACACTGTAATTGTGAACCAACACAAATATATTTATTATTATTATTATTATTATTATTATAACATAAACGCATGTTTCTCCCCTCACTAGAATCTCTACAGTCATGTAGTGCAGTGAGTGATGGTATATGAAAGAAGTCTATTTCATTATTATATAGCCACGTTTCAACTAATACAATCATATGTACAGTATTATGTGCTTTACTTTGAATATGTCCATAAGATCTTCCAGTTTATTTCTTAGACTTCTTATGTTTATATATAGTATGTTTAGTGTATTGTAATTGAATTTTATGATTTTTTTTAATTTAATTTTTTCCCTTAATTATCAAGGTCTTCCTCACTGTACTTTCTACAAGGAGGATCATGCTCATTCTTGCCCATATGTATTTTTCCATTCAGACAGTATATGCTTTTAATTTTTTTTCTTTCTGCATCTCCCTTGCCTTTTTAAATAGTACTTGGTTATTGTGAGTTAAATCCTCATTCAGATATATACTGTTATTCTCCTCCTGAAGTCAGCAGTCTTTTACTTTGAATCCTCCTAGTATTTCATTTTTTGTTTCAAGATTTTTAAATTTAACTAAAATTGTCAATCTTCATTCTTTCCAATCCTGTACATTTCAAGCACATTTTCTTATGTGTTTGTTGTTTTTAAGGCTGTATAATATAAGTACAAAATATTTAAATTAAATATTAATTATAATAATATTAATAAACAAACTAGATTGCAACTCTCAACAAGAATTTCATAGAAAAATTGCAGGTGCGATATTTTCATATAACATTGTTATTGGTATTATTGATTATTCAGAGTTTTATCTTTAATTAACATAAGAGTTCCTTTCAAACGTACTCCTGATGTTTAAAAGGTGTAATTGAATGTGTAATAAAAACTGTAACATATACAGGGCCGGATTTACAGTTCACAATTACAATTTGTGACCTTTTAATATTGCGTTGTAGGAATTTTTGGGGAAGCAAAAATCAAATAGGAATGATAATGAATTTTGCACATTTTAATTTTTCTACAATATTATTTTAATTTTTGTGCAGCAGCCTAGAAGTCCAGGGAAAGCTTAAATTTGTTTTGCATTTTTTGGAACCAGAAATTATTTAATTGCTTTTACCTTGTCCGAGTTGGGCTAATTTTTGAAAATCTAAACTGTTAAAGAAATTAAAACGAAGCCAAATAAGCAACTTAACATCAATTCGGCTAAAAAATTACTTTAATTTTTCAAAAAACAGCAAAGGAGATAAAAATAATCTATCTTTTCTAAATCTTATAAGAGAAATTTTCTAGTTATTTTATATAAAAATGGATACATAACATATAATAAAGTTGCTAATATGTTCTAAATATTTGAGACATTTTTCAAATGAAAGTGATCACAAAATGTTCATTTTTGGGTAGATGATATTTTGTGCCTTTTTAAAAGCAAAGAAATTGATATAATGGATTTCTTCCATTTATTAATTATTCATTACATCCATCCATTAATTTTAGTTATGTATAACAGCTTAACAACAAAATTTATTTCCTAGATTTGATAATTAAACATATTGGATCACATCCTTCCTTATTTTGATCTTTTTTTGAAAACCAATAACAGAGAATATTACTTCCTACAATTCTTTCCATCCTTAACAATACAAATTAGTTGTTTTCCATTCTTTGTTTGATGGACTTTTTAAAATACTCCTTTTTCCTATGTACTATAATAGCTTTTGAAAAAAAAGTTGGTGTGATCTTACAAGTTACTTATAACAACGATTATCCTAATTATTTAATAGAAATAAGGTTATAACTTTAATACTCAACAAAATTTAAGTTTTCTTTTTCTTTTTCCTTTAATATGATTGATTTATATAAAAAATAAAATGGTTGGTATTAATTTAAATTTATTGGTCCATCTTTAACACATAGTTCTAAATTATTTTTATCTCAAGTAATTCATATTTCTTGTAATGATTGTGCTGCACTTTATGTAGGAGATCTTTAATGGTTAAGGTTATGGAACACCTCAAACAATACGAAAAATATAAGGACGCTGATATAGTTATGACAAATTTGTTATACAGGGAGTCTTGCAAAATATCTAATAAGTTTTCAGAATACGCGGGTTGCGAGGAACGCGCTGAACCCGCCTCGCGCCGGCCCTGCACATCATGCCTGCCTTGCTGTTTTGCAATGGGTTATTTTAAATATGTATTCCCAATCACAATTTACAATTACTCCTGCAATATCAAGAGCACAAAACCTTTGACTTGCTCTTTTTAATGCCATTTTTGTAGGGAAATAGGCCTGTCCACTAAAATTTAATTTAATGCAAATTGTACACTTTATCTGAATAGAGAAGAACCGAAGGCATCATCAATGACGTCAGGCGCACAAACCATTTTTAGCACGCGACACCAACCGTTGCCAGGTAACAATACCATTCAGTGGTGTGCTCGCATTCGTCTAATTTAACGTTCGCGTTTCGTTTCGGGTAGACGGTCAGTGTGTGTTTTTATTATTGCGTTTCGCATTTGTTTATACAGCAGGGTTTCTTTATTATTAGTGTTTTGTCTGCATAATATATCCTTCTATTTTGCTGTGAGCTGCGTATTGTACTCCAACCTATTAACGACGCGACGGCGACACTGGTTATGACGTTCAAATCGCGCATGCAAATGAAGACGCTCCTGTATTCTTTTCTATTCAGATGGAGTGTACATCATTATATAGTATTCAAGTCGCTGACAAACTTCCCGTAAACAGAACTTCATTTACATTCGTAGTTTTCAAACTATGGCCATCTAAAGTTTCACCGCTCTATCCCTGTGTGGAGGCTAACATATGTCACATGCACACTCGCTGCCAAGATTGCAGTTTACTTTATACAGGGGGTGTGGCCGACTAGAGCATGGATGTATAAAAGAGGGGATACCGCATCTCATTGACAGAAAGCGCATTGTTGTGAAACCCACATCTAAATGGCGTGAAGTTAGCGCAATAACAAACTTTGTTTTCTTGCCGCGGCATTGGCGTGCCGTAATTTGCATTCTTCAGCATGCTTCGGAAACCTAAAAATAATAGATAGGAAAAAAATATTGTATGAATATGATTTATGCACACATATAAAACTCATTTTTTTTGTTATACACTAGTTAACAATTCATCTTTCAGCAGTAGTGTTGTAAAATATCGGCATTATAAGCAATTCAAATACCGCACGCCTATGAATCTTAACCTTAAATACTACTTGGGTGTTACATACCTGTGAAATGAAACATTGGGTTAACATCTATCAATCTTTCTGCACATTTGATACTGCCTGATCATCTTATCACTGCTACCGTTAACAATTATATGGAAATCATTCCCTGCGTCTGGCACATCATAAAACCAAATAAAAACAAACACGCAAACGTCCAAATAGTGTGTGACCGTGAACATGAAGCTTAGTCATTGGACGTACATATCTGGTCAACTGGAAGATCCAATGTTTTCTACAAATAAACGCTTAGACTGTGATCACATGTTGGCATCAGTTTAGAATGTGAAAAGCTGGATCCCCTCTTTTATACATCCATGGACTAGAGTGCATGTGACGTATTTCTAGCCTCCACACAGGGAACGCGGGCAAATTTCAGATGGCCATAGTTTGWAAACGAGAAATGCAAATTAAGTTTGGTTTTCAAGGTGTTTACTAGCGAGATCTATACTACTTAATTCTTCGTAAATTGAAATTTAGTGAAAAGGCCCATTGCATTAGTAAAAAACCGCTGTAAATTGAATCAATACTTCCACATCCAATTGTCAAAATGACATTTACGTTTTTATTTCTTATACTGTACAATTAGTAACCAGATTTTGAGCATTTTGTCTTTCTACACATTTTTTCTAAGACAAAGTCTTCGTGATATCAGCAAAAATATATAAATTTTAAAATCGTTTTTTTTCCAAATAACTCGAAAATTATTAACTTAACAAAAAAATTACAAGAGTGCTTTCTGATCAGAAATTTGATTTTCTATATAATACCAAAATTTAAAAAAAAATCGTACGAGCAGGGTCCAAAATAGGTTTTTTGGAAATATTTCGAAAATGTCAAAATTTTGAATAAATTTTCTAAGACACTTTTTGTGAGAAATTTTATTTCATATCTGATGGCATTTTCATTTTTTGAATATATTAAATATATTTGGAAACATTTAGGAAAAACAGTTTTCTTTAAGTGACGATTTTTTGCTAATAACTTCTTAACAGTTTGCTGCACCGAAAATTTAATAAGAACGAATAATACTCGCAGTTATACTACTAATCACATACTAAAACGAAAAAGTACAAAAAAATAAAAATTTGCAAAAAGGGTAGTTACCCCCCAATTTCGCCCCCTTCCCGATACCCTACTTAGCCCACAAGCAATAGGTCGCTTTGGGTAGTTGAGATTTATACGTTTGCCAAATTTCAAGTTCATATATTAAGTCTTTCGAAAGTTATCGTGTATACAAACAAAACCACAGACACAGAAGAAATTTTTTTTGCTCAAATTTTGTTTTTTTTTGCGTTTTCGACCAGCGAATGAGCAAACGAAAATTTTTGAAAATGTTTTTCGCGATACAATACTTCCCATCCGTTGGATGTGGAAGTAATTAACGAAATAACTTCATGAAAAGTACGTGGTATTTACACATCAAAAACACAAAAACTTTGTACGCTTACTTAGAATAGTTGTCAAAAACGACACCATGGTGCGTGTTACTTAGCTCGAATCGCGAATTGCTATCTTTACTATATTGACTGTATCTTAATAATTATTTTTTTGCGACGCGCCTGTTATGAATCATATGCCTTGGCAACTGCACTTGAATCGAAATTAATGATGCATAAGATAACTGGTTCAAAAACCACAGTTGGTTATTAGAAAGTGAATCGTTTCAATAGTGCACATCACTGTATATTAGTCAAAATCAACCCAGTAGATAACCACGAAGACGCCTCGAAGTAAAGCAGATTTTAGGACATCATCAATCATTATAGATATAGGGTTGGTTTTAGCTAACATCAATTTAAAATAGAGAAAAGGAAAATAAATGTAGTATATGACAAACCTCCACAAAAGAATCACGATTTCCACTTCCATTTGTTTGGTGGACAATTGCATCTCCAGATTTGTTGGTAGCACTGAAATTGAATCATCGTGCTGACTGGCCATTTGCAACGCAATCAGAACTTTCGGAGTGTCGTTTCGCCAGCCCCAATCATTCTCTCTTTGAGTGATCAACCAAGCTATGGCCTTTTGCAAACTTGATTCGTAATCAGGAGTAAGTTGTTGAGTTGAACTCCCAACGTTTTCTGTGGTAACTGAAACTGAAACGTGATTGGTTGTCTTCAACATTTACGCCCTATGAATGGTCAGTTTGAATAAATGTGGCGATTGCAATAAATAGAGATGTGAGATAAATTTAAAAGCTAAATAGTGAAATAACATCAAATCTAAGCTTAAAAATGTTTGAAACATTATGTTTGAGTTTTATTTATTACCTTTGTATGTCGTTGATGAATGCAATGCTGCATCCTCAGCGGAAATTGTTCCTATGAGGGAAGCGATCATCAGCAGTGGTATGATGCAGACCATGATTGCGAAAGTCCTAATAAAGACTGTTATTAACGTCATTAAAATGGCTCAAAATAAGAAAATTAGAGTTAACATCTTCGCTACAACCGAAAGGCTTTGAAATCTTAAGTCCGACTAAAATCTGAACTGGTCGTGTTTGGAAACGCACTAATGGTTCTTTTAATAATCTCCTTTGTACAACAAACGGAACGGCTACTTATCCAATTTGCGTCCACCGCCCACTGATGAACTCGCAAACTGGCGTATCATTCGAAAAGAGTGTATGTATACTCACCCTCGCAAACGGGACGAGATGTTTTTTGGCACTTCTAGTGGTCGATTGAAATCCAGACGGGGCCGACTGCTTCAGCTCCCCCTATAGGAAACTGCACCGCTGATATCGATTTGTGTTCTATTAGTCACAAACGAGAGTGGACACTCAGGATTCGCGGCGCCAGTTGGGGTTTTCCGGCTCATTATGGGGTAGTCACGCGAAAATGCGTTTTTTTTTAATAAGGGCAGTCATTTGTGATTTCGTTGCATTAGCAGCGTATGCGAATCGTAAGGAAAGAGTCTAGTCGACGAAGGTTACTTTATAATGTAATGATATATTTTTTTTCGTTCTAATTTATACTCACATCTCTATAGCGTGGGGCATTGAACTTATAATGGACCTCTATCCAATTGGCAGCACTGTCAATTATGAACTATTATAACGGCTTTTCTGACGTCACATTTTGTAAAATTTACTACGGACTGCATTAAATTCAAGAATATGATTTTGATTTGAAACACATTCCAGCTTCACAGAACATGGTGTCAGATGTCTTGTAGCGACATGCTGACGTCTTTCCTCCGCCGCAGGAAAATTATTTGGTCAGCATTTGTCCACTTTAGAAAAGTACCGCGAAGATTTTGTACGGTATCAGAAAGAAGATGAAATTCAGGCAAAGATTGAGGCAGGCGACAATAGGATATGGGACGGTTATTTGGTCCATAATGATATATTGTACTTATAAGTGAGGAAGAATTTTATTTGCTACCCATTTGTACCGGAAGCATTAACGGCTGTATTTGTGGAGGCATATCATGAAGCTATTGGACATTTCTAAATAGAGGACTCGTTCAGTGCCCTGCTAGGTCCCCAGATTTAACACCATTAGACTTTTTGCTGTGGGGTGCAATAGAAAATAAAATATATTCGCAACCGGTACAAGGTACATTAAGGCCCGGTTGCACAAACCCGGATCAAAGTTAATCCGAGGTCATTGCAATAGCTACACCAATGAGAACACCGAATGCATGAGGTCGCTAGGCAACGACCGCGGAGTAACCCGGATTAACTTTGATCCGCGTTTGTGCAACTGGCCCTAAAGATTTCAGAACTAAAATCTTGAATTCATTTGCTGCACTGATAAGGAGGGATTTTTACAGACCAGTAGGAGCCATAGGAATAAGAATCAATGTGTCTACAGCAAGATGGAGGTCATTTTTAACACCTACTTTGATGATCTACTGTTATTTTAATTTTTATCTCAGTGCGTGTCTAAATTATAGTTTATATTGTTTCTTTATTTACAACTCAAAACTCTTCGGTTTCATTTAAATTTCGACTACGTAAATTATAAAATATCATTCATTATTTGTTTTTCTAGCCTATAGTGCCTAGTTAATTAATATGTATTTATGTGTTTATAATAATACAGGATATCTATAAACGATTGATGTAACGAGGGCGGCGTTGATTTCTGAATTCTTTGTGCCGCCTTTTTGTAACTGCTACCAAGCTACAATATGCAGGGTAATAGTACTGAAGGTTGCAGATCAATGTCACACCATGTGAGCTTTCTGCTAAGTTAATTATCCCGCAAAACACTACAGAATATGTTGAAAATACACATTCCCAGCCGTTTTCTCATATTAAAATATACCAAATAATTCAAAAATCGACAGATGACAAGTATATGTCACTTTCCCGAGAGGCGGCAAATTGATTTATTCGATATTTTCCACAAGTGCCCTGGATGCATCAATCATTTATAAGAACCCTGTATTTCTATCTAATACTGTTCTATGCAGTGGTCTGCTTTCAGGTTATTGTTGAAGATACATTTCGCTGGCTGCTTCAGAATTTCTGTTTTGTATATTTTGGTTTTGAGTACCATTGTGTAAGGTCAAGATAGTATATCTTTTTTAGTATATTTTGTTGTTGTTCTCTGTGTCTACGGTAAACTGTAATTTTGGGCAGCATCAGGAAGATTTCTAAATTATCAGTCTAACCACCCCTATAAACAAAAACTAGCCATCTTGAACTATACAATAGACCAAGTAATAAAATTAACTAGTCCAGAAATTAGAAATGAAGCTTTACACACAATAACAAAATACTAAAGAATATAACAATTACCCCGCTAAACTAATACAAAACTCCATAAAACAAACACAAATTCTATATAATAGCATGCAATATGAAAAACAAGAAAAAACACAAATATACATAACAATACCATACATTCCACCCTTTACACAAAAAATTTAAAAAAAACATACTAAAACCATACAATATACATACAAACTACACATAAACCTGTAAACACAATTAAACAGTTCTACAAACCATTAAAAACAAAACACCGCACTATACAAGAACATATACACACWATAAAGTATACAATGTAGGACAAACAGGACAATACCTAAAAAACAAACTAAACAACTACACTGCTTTGAAAAGACTTTTGACTTCCATAACACCAAAATTATTGTTACAGAACCACATAAACGTAAAAATGAAATGATACATAACAAAAAAACATAAGCACATGTGTAAACGACAGGACAGACATACAAGGACTGAGTAATACCTAAAAGACTATAATTTAGAAACAAAAACACACATATAAACACAAATAACATAATCACAAACACTCGTATTTTAACATATGCTATTCAAATTTCTAGCGATGGAACAAACTTTAAGGTACATTTTATATTAATATCAAAATTGTAAATGTCAAATTAATTTAATATCAATTGGTCGAAATTTTTAAACCGATATGAATAATGATTTATGGAGAATGTCACAAAAATTCTCGATAAATAAATAATAATAAAAAAAATACAAGCCCGGAGAGTTTTAGGTGGCAGACCCTGTATGTATTGTATTCTTTACCCTACATAGATAAATTATAATAGTTAAATGGATTATCATAATTTGTTAGTGATAATAATTGAAATTCATAGCAGGTGGTCACTTACAATGCAGATTGCAATCTCATTTCCTTTACATGCACTCAGCTATATAATTGAACATTCAGTGCACTATATACATTTATTGTTGACTATTATTAAGAAAAGAAAGTATGTTTTTAATCTTGGGATTTCTAATATCTTTATCACAAGCGGAAGGTAGGAATAAAACATTTAATGTACTTATACAAACGTGGAATGATTATACGTGCCAGTTTTCTCAAATACCCTTTCTACTTTTAAGACATACTTCATGGTTATCCCTCGTTTAAATCTACTCCAATGGGAGGGAGAATTATTGGTGGAAAGGATGCCGAAATAGAAGATTACCCTTACCAAATATCGCTGGAATCACATGGAAGACACATGTGTGGTGGATCTATAATTAGTGAGGAATACATCGTAACAGCTGCTCATTGTGTTAAAGGGTAAGAGTACTCAATATTTATTTAATCAATAACCTACTTCTTTTGGCTTCCTTTTAGGGCAAATCCTGGCAAATTAAAAATACGATCGGGTTCCAAATTTGCTGGTCGAGATGGCCAACAAACTTCGATTTCAGAAATCTTTGTGCACCCCAACTTCTCGGCAAAAAACGTCAGCAATGATATAGCAGTCCTTAAGCTTGCAGAATCTCTCAAATTCGGAGCGACTGTTAATAACATTTCACTTCCAGGAAAAGGTGAACCTCTTAGAGAAGGCAGCACATCTGTAGTAACAGGATGGGGTTACACCAAAGAAGGTGGCACGATTTCAGAACAACTTCAAATGGTTGAAGTTCCCATTGTGAGCAATGAAAAATGTGGGGAATATTATGATGGGAAGATAGACGAAACTATGGTCTGTGCTGGTTTGTTGGAAGGTGGAAAAGATGCATGTCAGGTGGGTTGTAAGCATTTTAAATGATTGGTTTCATAGTAGGCTATGATCATGTATAACTTGCTTTAAAACTGATTCCAAATAAAATACATAGGGTGCTATGATAGTTTTGCAGTACGCCACTTTGTAAACAACTGCACTGGTAAACGTTCTGGACTRCTCTTGCCGAAGCAATAACTCTGGAGAAACTGTTGACAGTGAATTTTTGTATCACATTTCAACAGATAGAGTAGATTTTGAAGTGTGACGTACCACACGAACTGTAAAAATAGTTTTATGCCTTCTCAAAGTTCCTTTTATTATTACTATTACTAATAACCTTTAATAAATACCTTACACAGCACATTCATATCAAAAGTTCCTTAAGCAACTAAATATCTTCAATGTTCCACCACATGAGAAGAAATATCTTAACATATATTGTTTCTTTTCAAGTTTTACGACTGGTCTTTTGTTTCCTCTTCGAGTTTGAACTTCAGCTATCCATGCAGCGCCATCTTTCCCAAGAAAGGTCTTAATTATTCTAAGAGGCCAGCATTTTCTTTGTAAATTGAATCAGCAATATACACTTTGTGTATACAGGATCGCAACAAAGTATGGAAGCAGCAGGATATTTTTCTGATATTGTGTATGGGTCTATGGGTAATTAAAATGCATTTTCTGGAATTTTTTTAATTCCGTGTCAGCTCTCGTTTCCGAGATATGGGCGCATGTTGCATTTTTTTAAATGGGAAGGAGGGTCAAAAGGCACATCATTAAAAAGGATATTTTTTCCTAATTTCAAACATGAATACACTTGTACAATTTATTGCTTCTGAGTTGGGAAAAATGTTATAACAAACTTGGGTCTTGCAAAAAACGTTATGAAGGTCGTGAACCAATTGCCAGATCAACAGTTATTAAAACATTGCAACGTTTTGATGAAATCGGTGGAATTAAAAATCGTCAAAAACCAGGTCGTTCAAAGGTTGCTACGAGTGAGGAAAGTAGCTTGAATGTCCACTTAGACGTGCAAGAGAATCCCAACTGTTCCGTACAACAGCGTGCTTTCACTCACCATATTAGCAGAAGATCTGTTCAATAAATTTTGAAAAAAGAGAAGTTTCATCTATACACTGAGCGAAAATGATTTCGACTGTAGGATAGAATTTTGCGAAACTGCTATGAACATAATAGATAAAGATAGAAACATTTTAAATTGGATTATGTTTTCTGATGAAGCGACTTTTTGCTTCAATGACATAATTGTAGATATTGGTCAGACACAAATCCACATTGAATGGAACAAGTCCACACACAACACCCTCAGAAAGTGAATGTCTGGTGTGGTATTATCGGTGAGCACATTATTGGGCTTTTTTTCATCGATGGAAATTTGAATGCGGTCAAGTATTTACAGCTGTTGCGTAAACACATTATACCAGAACCTATTCGCCTGTTCCATGATCGTTAAAATGCTCCACGTCCCTCTGAACAGATAAGATGGTGCACTGCCCCATTTTGCAATCAACCTTGGTGGATATTTGAATGTGATATTTCCAGACAGATGGATTGGTAGCGCGGAGCGATAGAATGCCCAGCACGTTCCCCTGATCTGACACCGTTTGCTTTTTCCTGTGGGGGTATCTGAAAAATCGTATTTATGCTAATCGGCCACATAATGCAGAAGATTTAAAAGGACCAATCGCGCAGAAATTCAGAACTTATCTCCAAATATGCTACAAGAAACATTAGAAAWCTTTTACTCAAGGCTGAAAAATTTTGAGCATCTTCTGTAATGTAAATATAAAAAAATACTGCATTTTTCCCGGAATCATGTTTTTTTTTTTACTTTTTGGTTACTCGATTCGCAATAAATTGATCTAACTAGACTAAAATTATCACCAGTCAAGGAAAATTTTTTTTGTCCATTTTAGCGATAAATAAAATTGTTTTCATTCTTTTCGATCTTTGGCAGGCTCAATTATTGTATTTAAACTTTTCTTAACTCACTAGCAATAAATTGTACAAGTGTGATACATTTTTGAAATCAGGAAAGAATATCCTTTTCAATGATGTGCCTTTTGACCCCCTTCCCATTAAAAAAAATCCAGAAAATGCATTTTAATTACCCATACGCCCAATCAGTCAAACAGAACCTGAAATATCCTGCTGGTTCTATACTTTGTAGCGACCCTGTATAATGGCATGCCAACTTATCAGATTACAGGTCACTTCCTTTAGAAAGTAGTACCCATTACGGCAGCTAGGTGGCTTTTAAGACTAAGTCATGAGCAGCTGGCAATGTTAGTTAATGAAGTCAATCCCTGACTAGGGCGATGACTGATAAGTATCAACCTAGGTGACTATATTTTTTGACATTTTACAAAATAGGGAGTAGTCACGGTCTGATGCCATGCATCAACCAGGCAACAATGCATTCGCCTAGTGAGCATATCTGGTTAGTCTTAGTATCATGGCATTAGACCTAAACTACACTGATTAGCTCAATCACAGCGAATCAGATCTATTTGTAGTTGATTGTGGTACAGACAGCATAGCTTTGACATGCAATTTCTACAGCCATAATTGTTCACTTTGCTTCTTCTTTTGAAATCAACCACAATCTTCAAATTTATGTGGAACAAAAATAAGCAACTTTTGGATTCTGACAACCATTCAGAGAAATCTTTTAAATTGTCTTTTTTATCTGACAATAATTGATGAATTCGTTAGATCTTACGGTGTATTTAAAGCTTCAATTGTGCTTGTTAAATTAATTATATTATCTGAAAATGTCAATGTAGGGCAATGTAGCTTTCACTTTTTCTATCAGTCCTGAAATGATGACTTCTGGTCTTCCAGAGACATAATGAACTGCTTTGCTAAAGTTTGTATTGTTCCTTCTACATTTCTTGTTGATATTAAGAAAGGTTTCAGTCCATCTCTGGCTATTCTTCCTAGACATTTTTGAAGTCTGATAGATTTACTTCATTAGTGTTAAATTGGCATTTCTTTGTTGAGGAATTAAATTGAGATTAAAATAACGGCAATTCATTTGGATCTGCATTAAAAATTATTAAATTAGTTCTCTGTATCTGTCTCATTAGAAAATGTCTTAGATTGTGGCTCATAGTTGTAGGTCTATTTTATTCGCCATGTGTAACAAAATTTTTTTCATAGTTACTGATTACTTTGTGTTCTTCATATTCTGCCAACATTTTTCTTTCTATTTCACAGCAATTTGACTGTTTAAATGATGCTTATTACCAACTTCACTTAATCTTTTCCTGTAATTGTGCAAGTTTTTTTGTTGTTATAAGTTTACAAATTGGTATCTATTTTTGAAGTAGTTGTTGATATTTTCAATCTTAATACAATTTTCGTCATCATTTATGCTGGGGAACCCACATTAATAAATTAAATACCTTCAACACCTGAACAAAATAAACATCATGTTAGACGGTACCGGGAAGTGTTGAAGAGGTTTCAATCTGGGACCTCCCATGGTATGGTGAGCATCATAACAAGTGATGCGACTTTTATGACATTCCATCAAGAGGCAAAAACAAAATGTGGATATTTCAAGATGAAAAAACTCTGGTGCAAGTTTAAAGAACACAATCAGTTAAGAGTGTGGATATTTTTTTAATAGAGGAATAATCTATCGTGCTATGGTAATATCAGGGGATAGTTACTGCTTCCTGGTATATTAATAAAAAAAAACAACAGTAAAAGATTTTTGATCATTTGTTTATATGCATGAATAAACACAAAGCTCATGCAATTTCTTGTGTCACTTAACTTTAAATGTGCAATAGACGAATTTGGTCTTCTTTGGAGAAAGAAGTTCCTAAAAACATTAGCTCTGTGCGGTTGCCAGTTGCAACAATTTATTTCCAGACTATACAATTTTGTTACGAATCATACTTTTGCATTAAGTGATAATTAGATACTACTTGGCCATTACTATTCGTGATTTCAATTAGCAAGTTTTGCAAATAAATGTTAATAAATTGACACCAGCTGCATACGCTTATAGAAATATGAATAATGCTCAAATAGCTTAGACAACACTGGCACAACTAGCTGTCGACTTTTCGCAAGTGCGGGCATGCACCGTTGTAGTTTGTTCAGACAAGTATTAATATACTTGTTTGCTTTCAATAAAAAGTTATCAAGACAAACTGAGTATAATCTTTTATGAGTCTTGCCTGTTTATGATTTTATTGGTCTATTAGTAAAGATTTTGGGTAAAGTACCTAAGTTTTGCTGCATATCTCTCCCTTCAAAACGTCAAGCAAATGTCACTGCATAATTTGTATTTAGGGTCATAGGCAAAGGTACATATTAGATTCTCACTGTGCCTGTTCGGTAGCTGGTGACTACTTTATTTAATTCAAGGAGGCTAAAAACCTCTGTTAATTAGAATTACTCTGAATTTAACTATTCAATTATCCAGTCAATTCTATAGATAGTTCCTTAAATTAAGATGCATTTTAATGTTTAATCACTTACCTATTTTTATTTACCCTAGGGTGATTCAGGAGGTCCTTTAGTTGCCAATGGCAAGCTTCATGGAGTAGTCTCGTGGGGTTATGGTTGCGCACGACCAAAATATCCAGGAGTGTATGCTAATGTTGCACATCTTCGAGAATTTGTAGACTCAGTAATCAATAAATGAGACCTTATCATTGTTGTTTTGTCCACTTGATTATGAAGATTATTTGTTGTAGTGTTAATAAATACTGAAACACACATAAAAAGCTTTAAGTTAAGTGAGCCAAAAAGGTAGGTGATGAAGGTAGTCCATTTGGAGACAATTCCTCAATTCTATCCTTCGAGCATGTGAGGTAGGTGAGCTGGTACTCCGAGAGCATTTTCTGAGTGTTTCTACATTTATAGGGTCATCATTGGGTTTTGTTTGCCTGACAAGCACGAGTTTGACAATAGTTGACATCATTCAAAAAGCTCGTAGGTCTGCAACCCAACCATTGACTCATCATCATTCTGCTTTCAAGAACAGCATCGCCAAGGTCAGAAGATTGCTTTTGCGTGAGGCTTTAAAGACATACTCTGGTTTTGTCGTTGGCGCTTTCACTAGCACAAGCACGAAAAAGTAAAAAAGCTGATGAGTTTAGCTTTTAAACAGAGTCACAGTTTTGCAATACAATCTATATTTAGATTAAACTGACATACATTCATCAAATATTTATATGTTGTCATAAGCTATTAACAAAAGGGCTAAACATCACATACTTGATAATAAAACAAGCTTTCACTTTATTTAACACTCCCACTCTTGTTTTATGGATAAAAGTTCTCTATTTTTGATCAGCTTATCACGGGGAAGTGGCTTTGTTAGTATGTCAGCTAACTGACTATCTGTACGAACATAGCACACCTCAATTATTCCATTTTCTACGAGTTCTCGAATGAAATGAAACTTCACATCAATATGTTTAGTTTTCTTGTGATGTTCTGCATTTTTAATTAAACATATGGCACTTTGATTGTCTATGTTCAGCTTAATTGGTTCACTGAGATCAATATGAAGTTCTCCCATAAAGTTTCGCAGCCAAATAAGCTCTGCTGCAGCATCTGACGATGCAACATACTCTGCTTCTGCAGTAGATCTTGTGACGCATTTTTGCCTATGTGAAGACCAACTAACTGGCCCGTCTGCTATAACACTAATGTACCCAGATGTTGAACGACGAGTGTCCAGATCACCTGCAAAGTCAGCATCGGAGAAAACTTCTAGTTGAATGCTGCTCCCTGTGTACTTTATTCCTGTGTTCTTAGTTCCTTGAAGGTATCTGAAGATTGTTTTAACAGCTAACCAATGGTCTATACCAGGATTATTCAGGAATCGACTAACTTGACTCACAGCGTACATTATATCCGGTCGTGAAACAGTTGCGATAAACATTAAACTTCCTACGGCTTCCCTGTATGGCTTCAGTTTCATTTCTTTCCTGTCTTCTTCCTCAATTGGACACTGACCACTGTGAAGAGGGTTGCTTAGGTTGAATGGTACTGCACTCGGCTTGCAATTTCCCATTTTAAATTTACTTATTGTACGAGTAATGTATCCGGACTGACAAATAAATATTCCATGTTCATGATGATGATTGATTTCTAAACCACAAAAGTACTTTCCATCGCCAATTGTAATCTCAAAATATTTCCCAATCTCACTGAGTAAATAATTAATTACATCAATTGACTTGCAGATAATAAGACCATCATCGACATATAAAGCCAAGTAAACTTCTAAACCATCATAAGAGATATGAAACACACATTGATCCGAATAAAGCTGGCTGAACCCAAAAGTTATGAGGAAATTTGCAAACTTTTGATTCCAACAACGAGGTGATTGCTTTAATCCGTATATGCTTTTGTGTAACTTACAGACCAGCTCCTTATTTTCATCTTCAAAACCGATTGGCTGTTGCATATAAACTTCTTCATTAAGTTCCCCATATAAGAAAGCAGTTTTCACATCGAACTGTTTAATCTTCATATTATATGTAGCAGCTACTGCTAATAATATTCTTATGGAATCATAACGTACAACAGGAGCAAAAGTCTCTTGAAAATCAATACCAGCTTGCTGTGAGTAGCCTTTGGCACACAACCTTGCCTTGAATCGATCAGTTGTACCATCAGGTTTCAGTTTCACTCGATAAACCCATTTACATCCAACAGTTTTGCGTCTTGGAGGCAAGGATACCAATGTCCATGTGTTATTAACCTTCAGCGAAGTAATTTCATCCTTCATTGCCTCGTACCATTGCTCTGATTGACTTGAAGACATTGCCTCTTCGAAGTTTACTGGTTCATCAATAACTGCTGCACACGCTACAAAATTTGAGTCACGGTAACGAACAGGTTGATTAATTGCATCACGATTCCTTAAATCCCTTCTATTTTCATCTATGACTGGAACTACGTCTTCATTCTCTTCGATATTTTCACCTTCTGTAGATTTTTCATTTTGCTCTTCTGCTTCAGTCGCTAACCATTTGAAGAATGCATATTCCTTAGAATTCCCTTCATCTGAGATATTTTCATTGAAAACAACATCACGTGAAATTATTACCTTGTGAGTTTGAGCATCATACAGTCTATAATTACTGCTATAATTATCATAGCCAACCATAATCATTTTCTTTGACTTACTTTGAAACTTTCCACGAAAATGCTTTGGTATATGAACAAATGCTTGCGATCCAAATTTCCTCAGGTGACCGAAAGACGGTTCTTTATTAAACCATTGCTCATATGGTGTTAAATCACCATTTGCTTTGCATCCTCTTCTGTTTAACAGGTAGACAGCTGTGTTCACTGCTTCTGCCCATAAATTTTCTGAAAGATTGGTATCCAACAGCATAGATCTGGCACTCTCCACAATAGACCTGTTGTCCCTTTCTGCTCTGCCATTTTGTTCAGGTGTGTAAGGACTTGCAGTTTCATGTATAATACCATTTCTTTTAAAATGCTCCTTAAATAATCCATTTATATACTCCATTCCATTATCACTACGTAGCACTTTTACTTTGTTACCAGTCTGCCTTTCAATCAACTTTTCAATTTCCAGAAATGTAGAAAAAGCATCGCTTTTGTTCTTCAAAAAACGCACAAATCGATATGAACTGTAATCATCCTTAAAGATCATAAAATAATTTGCCCCACCAAGGGATGTAATTGGCATTTTTCCACAAATATCTGTATGAATCACCTCCCCAGGTTTAGCAGCTCTTGAATGAAGGTTAGACTTGAATGATTTTCTGTGGATTTTTCCATACTGACAGGACTCACAGAACACATTGGTGTCATCTTTGAGATTCAAACCTGGCAAAATACCTTTGTCAGCCATTTCCTTTAAGGTCTTGAAATTCACGTGCCCTAGTCGTTCATGCCAACGTAGAACAGAATTGTTTGTTGCAAGATTTGCTTGCTCCGGAGTGTCCTGGACCTTGAATAACATCTTGTAACACTGATTTTGCAGTTTTATACCTGTGACAACTAGACCATTATTTAAAACTTCAATTTTTCTGTTGTCAAATAGCACCTTGTAATTTTTATTTGTAACTGCTCCCACTGAGAATAGATTCTTCTTCAATTTTGGAACATACAGTGTTTCTTCTAATGTCCGACAATGCCATTTACCATGTACCAGAGCCATAACTCGAACTGTACCAATTCCTTCAGCTTCAACTGATGAATTGTCTCCAATCTGTACACTTATGGTTTTTTCAATCGGTTCCAGAGATATAAACCATTCTTTATGAAAGGTCATATGCTTTGAAGCGGCACTGTCTGCCAACCAAATATCTTCACAACCAGGAACAGTAACATTTTTGACCTCTGCACTTAATGCTTGATTCTGTGTGTTATCTTCAACATTTCTTTTGGCTATCATTTTACGACAGTCAGCCTTAAAATGTCCTCTTTTATGACAGTAAAAGCACTCTACGTTTTTCTTGTTGAACGGTTTGTGATTTTTCACATTTCCAGAGACATTTTTGGGTCTAAATTTCATTTTGTCCCCACTTACAGCAGCAAATGCTGTTGAAACTTCGTCCATCTGTTCTAGATGCTTCTCTTCTTTGAGTAGCCTCGCAGTTAGATTGTCAAACGTTTGCATTTTCTCATCATATGAATCCCATGCCGTAATGAAGGAACCATATTTCACAGGAAGACTACCAAGAACCTTTGCTATTTTATCTACATCTCCAACTGGTTCTCCGACATCTGCTAATGCTTGTGACATAGTTTCAATTTTACTTATGTGCTGTGCAATTGTATCTGTTTCAGACATTTTGTAACTAAAGAACTTTTGTTTCAATGTAATTTTATTTACCGCTGACCTTTGTTCGTGTATTATCTTTAAGCGTGACCACATCTCCATTGCATTGTTACATGTAATTACAGTCTGAAGCTGTTCGAATTCCATAGAAGTTGAAATCAACAACATTGCTTTGGCGTTCTTCTCTGTCCACTCTTTATCACTTAGTTTGACTGCATTGGTTACTAATTCATGAAGTCCTTCAGCTTTGAAGATTATTTCCATTTGGTACTTCCATAATGCAAAGTTCTGCCCGTCAAACTTTTGTATACCATAGCCCTTCAACTTATCCATCTTTTACCTCAGCTTACAACTGAACCTTGATGTGATAAATATTTAATAAAGCTCTGGGCCCATAACCTGATGAGTTTAGCTTTTAAACAGAGTCACAGTTTTGCAATACAATCTATATTTAGATTAAACTGACATACATTCATCAAATATTTATATGTTGTCATAAGCTATTAACAAAAGGGCTAAACATCACATACTTGATAATAAAACAAGCTTTCACTTTATTTAACAAAAGCTTTGCATAAAACATAAAGAACATCAGCAAGATTATCCCACATGGTCAGACCTGAATGCCCCTATGAATCGATTAAAATCTAGAAAATCCTTTGGGTTGAAACAATCAATATTGAAAACTTTTTCATAATTCAGGTGTGGTGCAATATGTGGTCTAATTTTCAATTGTTCAATAAAAATCTAATAGAAGATCCAATAAAAAGGATACCTGGAATGGATGAGCCAAGGTGGGTTTGGGTGAAATTAAATAGGATAAGGATAGGTAATGCTAGATATAATTCAATGCTGAAAAAAATCCATACTGTCGATGTACCCAAGTGAGGAATGTCATTTTTCTAAGTTTCAAGGAGGCTTCATCAAAATTCATGAGCTGTTACCAGAAGCTAAAACGTGGCTGTCTTCTATAAAAGCTTTATAATTTCTTACATTTACTTCCCTGTATTTATTGTTATTTTTTCCATGTCATACGAAAATATAATGTAATAATCACATTTCTTTTTGAACCTACAGTTGTGCTGTAAGTAAAGATCATCGCATCTCTGCCGTTAGTTTATTTGGGCATTCGTAAGATAGAGAGACATGTCGACAGAAACTTTATGGCCCGCAAAACGTCGGAGAGAAGGGATTCTTCAACGGGTTAGAGGGGTTAAGGGGGTGGTAAAGCCTGTGGAAGAGTGGAGAACATAGAAACAGGGAGGATTATGAAGTAGGCGGTTGCAGCGAGCGGTTGGTTCTTGTTTGTTATTGAGCAGTTTGTTTCTTGTAAAGGGACTATACACAGGTATGAACATTACTGGATTAGGTGATTTTAAACTTTATCACTGTAACTTTATATACAGCATTAGCTAGAGAGCGTCTAGAGCTGCACGTCAAAATTTAATGCGTAGTAGTACAGGAAGCCCTGTAAGAACATTGTTAAAATTTTATGTAATCTGAGTACAGTTGTCATCAATTCACTATAATCACTACTATGTATAATTTAAGAGGCAGTTTGTTTGGCTGGTTAATTAACCCAGATAAATTATGTAGTAGGTCGCTGCGTAGTTTTATGACGTTATAGCACAGTTTTGTTAAAGCATTTTATTGTCCTCGGGGTAAAATCAGCCTTGGTGAATGTTATTTTCTTCCGTAATATTTTTTTATTATTATTATTTATTTATTCCAGATTAGTTTGAGGAGACGAAAATGTCAATACCCTTAGATTCAAAGACACATTTATTGTGTACAAAAAAACAATTTGAAACTGATTTTTTTAATGTGTTATGACGACCTATCTATCATATATCATTTATTCTTATTAGGTGTCAGCTTTTGTTTCTGCCATTGGTGCAAGACAGATTATGAATAACTAAGTCTTCTTTTTATTGCAAGTTTATATTTTGTTAGTGTTCATAACTTTATTTAAAAACGATATGTTGTTTTTATGTGATTTATGTGCCCTTCTATGTACATTTTGAGTATTGGGAGCTTGATTTGTTGATTGGCGTACGTGATGGCATGATTTACCATATAAACAAATATGAATTAGGGTTTAATCGCATGCTTTAACTAAACTGCGTCACATAGTGTTCAACGAAGTGTCATGTCGACGTACAGTTCTGTCCATGTTGTGTTTGGGGCGCTGGATATCTGGTTTTACTTTTTTTTTTGCTTCAGTGTTGATTGTCTGTATAAAATTCATAAAACTGCGTTAAGAGGGGCGTTTACCTAGAGCGAATCGGGTCATTTTAAGCACCTACCGTTTTACATTTTACCGAGTTATTCGAAACTTTTTCGAAGTGAAAGTTCGACATGGCAATGACAAAAGATGTAGCTACAACGTAGAGTTCGAGTTTTTTCTGAATTTGGTACAGTAATGTAAATATTTGTTGTTATATTTTGCTTAAAAATGCGTATTTTTGGCGAGCTATTTCTCGAAAACTAAGGCACATAAACGAAAAATTCGAACTCCACGTTGTAGCTACATATTTCTTTGTACACTACCAAAAACATGAGCACGATAAATGAGTAAAAACCTTCAAAAAATCTAAAACCGCAAACCCTTTCGCACGAGTCCGACAAGAGAGCGGAATGCGAATGCCCATCCCCACCAGGTCCGTCGCGTGGTATCCCGTGAACAGCGAAGCTAAGATACAATTCTGTCGGGAATGATCGAGCGGTATACGATCTATTCCTATATGACTGGATTTCTAAGATTATATGTCTAAATACACGTGACACGTTTAATGTTAAAAGCTCTTTCACATTAATTTACTGTCTGCCGAAGCAATGGGGAGGCGGAAGAAAAATTATTATAAAAGTTCTTCCAGAAATCATAGTCGACATGCAGTTAGAATGAAATATTATATAGTTCATATTTACAGAAATAAATCGGTTATTCCATATTTTGAATAACATGGTATAATATGATAGTAAGTTACTAATATCATGCTTACTTTTTTATGCACACCCTACACACAGTCAGCAATTTTTCGAATATTAGTTTAGCCCGTCTGTTGCTCGTACGATCTTTGCGACATTTCAACCTATTGGCTACCCTCTTACGTCCCATGTCCCGCTGGTAATATGGGTTGCATAGTTTACATTTCTGCCKGATCGCTCCAAGTAAATGCCCCTCTTAAAGGGGACTAGAATGAAGTTTTTCTCGGCTATTTTTTTTCTCAGAGTCCTAGGGACAGGAATGCAGCACTCATTATAAATAATTTAAAGTTTTTATTGTAAATTTTATTTGGTGACCTCTCCGAAACTTTCACATAGAGGTATTTTGTGCAATAGATTTTTTTCTGAGGATAATAAATTGCTCGTTTCTTTATTGTTGTTTTCTCCCAGACCCCTGTAGCGGACAAGTAGAGAACCTATCCAACGAATTTGGTTTCTTTATACAACATAGGTTGGCAGGCATTTTAAATTGTGTTGTAATATAGTTACCAATTCTTGTGAAATCTATTACAGCACATTAAGTGCTGAAAATAAAGCTGGTCATAGTATTTGTCACAGAAAGAATGAACTTTACAGTTATTTATTTTGTTATTTTATAATAAAATATAATTAACATTGGTAGTAATAATCACATAATTAGATATTAGATGCAAGTGTAAACCTCTCAGAAATATACTTCCTACTCTAACAAATATTCACCAGTTATACAAAAGACTTATTCATCACAAAGTTCATCGAAACGCATATACAAGCAACAAGAATGTACAAACAGCTACAACAAAGCCAATAATCAAAGAATCTCTCCGTTTCTTCAAATTAATTCTCTGCACTAAGCTGTTGATAACTGGAAACCTATTCGAAATATCATTGAAGCGTGTTTGCAGACGCTTAAAAGTCTGTCTCTGATTAGTCAAATGTTCTCTTGTTTCTATAGCTATGGCTATCTGTTCATTCACGAGCCTGTCAGAACTGTAAAACAACCACCCATTATGTTGAACTATGCATCAGTTTCATAACTTACTTGTGTATGTGAGTACTTTCTTTCAAATACATATCTCGACGATTGTTCACTCCATCAGATCTAAACGAGTCTGATTTATTACTGTGCAAAAGGTCTTCACGTTCTCTTCTTGCCATATGTTGCGAGTTGGTTTTACGGAAGTCTCGAGTTAAATCTGCTAAAATGTCTCTGTGACGCTGTAGTGTATGCAACATTGCAGCGCCAGAGACTGGCTGCTCAGCCATGCGTTCATTCAGCTGTGACKACTTCGAGAAACAACKAAAAACAGTTACATATTTAAATGTTGAATWATACAGGGTCAGTCACCTTACTAAGCAGCTGCTCTATTTCTAAAGCCATCGCTTCGAATGTGTCTTCCCCGGACAACAACGGAACTGTGTCGGATGCATGATGTGGAGTACTTATTCCAGCTGCTAGCTTACTGAAAGCTACCAACTTTAAATCTATATCGTTTTCTAGATGCCTGGCTTGTTTGCGTAAATCTGGGGCACATTATCTCCAAGTTAAATAGGTTAGAACAAATACTACTGATGAAGTTCTTACCCTCGTAAGATAACGCTGTAGCAGTCATTTTTAATGTGTTTCAGCTTAACAGCTACAATTAACGCATCAACGAAATATAAACAACCATATAAAAGAAATATTCACTACTTAAATACCTATACATAAATTTGTTGACAATAACACGAACACGTCACTCAAACGTCAAACTGATGGTGCTGATGGTCAGTTTTGCCAGAATGTTAATATGTTTAAGTATAGTGCAAAAATCCCTACTGACTGTTTTTCCCAGTGTTGCCAGTTACTTTTTCTTACTGTACAATTGTTTGCAATTTACTAGATTTTTACAATATGTACTACCGTATAGCACTAAAACATACATTTTTTAAAGAATGTTTTTATATGAAATCAAACAGATAAAAACATTTGTAGATTTTAATGCAAACATGGCAAAACATGCAGCTTTCTGTAAGATCCGTATAGTCACGTTAAAACAACATAATAAACAACACGTACCTACTAATGTACTACTACACCGCCTTTTTGTAACTGCTGACAAGCTACAATATGCACGGCGATACTATTGAAGGTTGCAGATGAATATCACACTACAGCTCCAAAATGTGAGCTTTCTGGAACCTTAAAGTTAATTATCTCACAAACACTACAGAATATGTAGAAAATACACATTCCCAGGCGTTTTCTAAGATTAAAATATATCAAATAATTGAAAAATCGACAGATGACAAGTATACGTCACTTTCCTGAGAGGCGGCAAATTGGATTTAATCGATTATATCCGTAAGTGCCCTGTACAAAATAAAATACATGCACCTGTCATTTTGTAAAACATTTTTGTCGAAGGACTGGTCTCTAAAACAATATGAGGTCCTAAATTTAACTCAAAATCCCTACATAACGACGCATTTAAAAAATACTTCTTTACTTTGAGATATAATCCCTATAAGCAGTGACAAATTGCTTCATCTGGCAACACCAGTACAAGTAGTGACGTTGACGTATCAAATTTAAACCTAAAATCCCTGAATTGTTGCCACCTTCACTGAATACTGTTGTAACGGTTTCTTCGAATTCAAAACAAAACAAATTCAAAGTAAACGTGCACTATAACACAGCTGGTACCTGAAAAAAAATTATGCCGTCAGATAACAAAAGTTCGTCGTTTACATTTCACAGAAATGTATTTGGGGCGGCAAATAATCAAAATGAGAACGCCAGCAAACTACAAAACTGCCGTAAAAGACTGCAAGACTCTTTTGACAGGAGCGGCGAAAGCACTTCGGCAAGAAGTGATCGCAGTGTGTTATCAGTGATTTCGTTGAACGATACCAGGAAGGTGTTGCGTACTAGTACCGAACGAATCTCTAAGACATTTAATAATTTTCGAACTTCATTTGGAACTTTTTCACAGGTGAGAACTTCAAAAAAGGCTTTGTCAAGCCATTTCCCAAATGAATGTGTTTTAGAAATTCAAAATACCTACAAAACGTCGTCAGATACTTCAGGAAGGTCCAATGACTCCAAATTGTGAAACTCCACAGACTGCGTCGAGAAATGTTCTTGGGAGAACTCCAACGAAGTTGTATAGTCCATTCAGTATCGAGAGTCCTTACAACTCAACAACTTACGATAAGGAAAACATTCCACCAGGCAACAGCCTCGTTAAAAAATGAATTTGTATACTGAAAATTATGTTTTGTTATTGATTGCATCATCATGTATTTACATCATATACATCATTTTTTGTCAGTATTATTTTTTCTTATAAAATACAATTCAAAAATAAAACAACTTTATTTGTCAATATTTCTCCTAATACACAGAGCATAACAAAATATTACAATGCAGATTAATAAAGCAAAGGAGCTGAACCACATTAGATGTATGTATAATCTGACTCGTTCACTCTGAAATATAATATTCAACAAAAATTGTGTCATGAAATGTATAGTATTCCAAATGAAATAGGGTTATATTGCTCTGCTATTGTGTAAAAAGTTCAATACTTCTACAATAATTACAGCATAAGCACCCGCCTGGTCTGTTATGTCAGGTAATGTGCACCGAGCGATAACTGCAACCTTTGGGATAATTTTTGTAATCTTGTTAATTTCTCCTCAGGTAATGTGGATCTGTTAATTTTTAGAAGTGTAGGAGAGGTGTGAGTGGGATATTCTCAGTAATAATAATAACACAAGCGAGTAAGAATTTAAAAAAATTTGACAGAAATTCGACAACACGTTGCCTCGGAAACAGACACAAGAGCTCGTACGTCGGTACTTTACAAGTACAATATAACCTTATTTGCCGGCCTAGCTGGTTTAGTGGGTAGCGCGGAAGCGCGACTGCCTATGGCCAGTTAGGCTGCGGGTTCGAATCCCGCGTAAGGCATGGATGTTGTGAATGTTCCTTTATAATGTAAAAATGTATGTAATTCATCAATAAACAATATTAAAAACTAATGAGCTGGCTAATTGCCAAATAGGCAGGGCCAAAAAAATTATTAAAAAAAAAAATAACCTTATTTCATTTGGGGAAGTATAATACAACTTACCTCGCTTAAATATATTTCAAACGTTTTACTAGATTGTTCATTGAAGTCTAATTTTACTTTATGCCCATGGCTGCAAAAGCTTTTGTCACTATCAGTAGCATTACTGGAAGTTAGAATTCCAATAGTGCCCTAAAAATAAAACAGTTAGTTTGGATACGGACCAAATATATATCACACCCATACAATGTCTGAAAAATCTGGGCTGCAGCTAGCTGTACGATAAGGCAATAAAAAATTTGACGGCACTTGAATTACACCACAAACTTTGTATATCGTTGTATTCAATTTTACACTCTTGGGATATTTAAAAGACAACCGTAGAGCCTCTGGAGGGGAACCCCTTTCACAACCTGGTTTCCAATCTGAAAAAGATCTGTATAACAAATGAATAACGTGTGAAACCATCATACCTCTTAAAGAAATATATCCTTGTATATCACTGACATTTACTTTCGCAGCAGGTAACGACAAACTTATAGGTACAAATACTGCATTTGTATTATCAATCACATCCTTGCTATCACTAGATACATACTGCTCCTCGATGCAGTAATGTTTCCTGTTCAGGTATTTAAAAAAATAAAGCCAATTTTGTTGTTCATCACTGTTAAGTACCCTATCGGCGCTGTCTATGTAGTATGCAAAACAAAACGAAGTGAGAGTGATAAACACTAGGCACAAGCTAAATAATACTAAAGATGGTCTAGTTTTCACGAAATTATCTAAGTTTGAAAACGTAGCTGACAACATAATTGAATACTCTTATACTACTCAGGTAACTAAATTAAAGCTGCCGACTGAAGTTGATTGGCCTTGTTGTTCGTCCTTACATGTTTTTTGGATCTGGAATAACAGTAAATGTTAATGGAAATGAAATAACGTCAAAACATTAACCTCAAAAACAGTTCTTGTTGAGTGTTGACGTTTCAAGTTTAAACGCGACGTTGTCATGTTATCGACATATCACGTATTCAAAAATTCTGTGGACGAATCTTGGCGGTGCAGTAGTATAATCATTGTTTAAGAATATTCTATTCTTAAACAATGGTACAATCTATTCTAAGTTTCTAAAATACTAATTTACTCACTGATCTCTAATTAACTGGATGCCACCTTAGCGCCTAGCCGTTGATCCTTGTACTAAAATTTTGACAAAGGTTCGCTTCCGCAATTAATATTCGTTCGTTTTTTTTTAACGCGCCGTTAAATTGATAGTACGAGTACCAGCGGCATGGTGGCGCACGAGTTTTTACTTATCACAGTCACAGTATAATAAAGAACCAGTATGTTCACTCTTTGTCGGCACCTTTGATCTCGAGAGGGCTCAGATTTCCAATAGACGTTTTCAAGCTTGGCAGAGCTCTGCGTTCTGATTGGTCAGAGCAATTGCCCCACGCTTTGTTTACAATAAACAGTAAATTTCGCGCTATTGCCAGCATGGACAGTTTTACTTCAGCGTTATTTGTATTTGTTGCTGTTACGCACGGTATATTGTCACTGATCTCTAAATAACCGGAAATAGTCCTTCAAAACTGTGACAAATAGAAACTCGCGCGCCACCATGCCGCTGGTCATGGTACTATCAATTTAACGGCGCGTTCCTCTACTGTGGTCGTTTTCAAAGAAAATGCCGTATTTTTTAGGTCAGGTTCACGATTTTAACAAGGAGGAAGAATAACAGGAGGGAGCGTCGGTTTGAAAAACTGGTCGCGCGCGCCTCGAGGTTTAGGGCAATAAAAGGTGTTTCGCGATTATGATTACGGCCTGTGGTTGTTGAAAACAAGCGTCGTGTGCCAGCGGTTTGTACAGAATCCCGACTGCGCAAGTCGTAACAGAGTAATAAAAGGTGTCTGGCGTGGTGCAAAATATTTTGCATTGGGCTTACGGCCGCGTTCCCTCCTGCTATTCTTCCTCCTTGGATTTTAACCATCAGTTTTAGTACAATGACCAGCGGTTATCTGTCATGCTGCATGTCCGTTGGATGTGGAAGTAAAATAATAAAAATACGAGCCTGGGAAGTTTTAGGTGGAGGACCCTGTATATTGTTTGTTGCATTGTTTACATTGTATACTGTATATTGTGCATGTTCTTCTATTGTGTGGTGTTTTTGTTTTTAATGTTGTGTAGAACTGTTAAATTGTGTTTATTGGTTTATATTTATGTTATATGGTTTTAGTGTTTTTTTTATATTTTAATGTTTTCCATATTGAACGCTATTGTACAGCATTTCTGTTTGTTATTTTATGGAGTTTTGTATTAGCTTAGTGGGGTAATTGTTATTACTTCCACATCCAACGGATGGGAAGTTTTGGATCGCGAAAAAAATTTTCAAAATTTTTTATTTGCTCATTCGCTTTAAAATGGTTGAAAACGCAAAAAAAACAAAATTTGAGCAAAGAAAAATTTCTTGTCTGTGTGTTTGTGGTATTTGTGGACACGATAACTTTCGAAAGACTTAATATATGAACTTGAAATTTGGCAAACATATAAATCTCAACTACCCAAAGCGACCTATTGTTTATAGGGTAAATAGGGTATCGGGAAGGGGGCGAAATTGGGGGGTAACTACCCTTTTTGCAAATTTTTATTTTTTTTCGTTTTAGTATGTAATTAGTAGTATAACTGCAAGTATTAATCGTTGTTATAAATTTTCGGTGCAGCAAACTGTTTAGAAGATATTAGCAAAAAAGCGTCACTTAAAGAAAACGGTTTTTCCTAAATATCTCCGAATATATTTAATATATTCAAAAAATGAAAATACKATCAGATAGGAAATAAAATTTCTCACAAAAAGTGTCTTAGAAAATTCATCAAAAATTTTGACATTTTCGAAATATTTCCAAAAAACCTATTTTGGACCCTGCTCATACGATTTTTTTAAAATTTTGGTATTATATAAAAAAACCAAATTTCTGATCAGAAAGCACTCTTGTAATTTTTTTGTTAAGTAAATAATTTTCGAGTTATTTGGAAAAAACCGATTTTAAAAATTTATATATTTTTATATATAGTATAAAAAGTAAAAACATACATGTCATTTTGACAATTGGATGTGGAAGTATTGATTCAATTTGCAGCGGTTTTTTTTAATATTTTAGTTAGTGTGTAAAATTTCGTTTCTAATTTCTGGACTAGTTAACTAACTATACTAGGATCATCCAACAGATGAAGTGATCATGTGTAGTGCACACATCTATCACGTGATCGGAACCCCTTTCCTTCCGAAAAGCGTAACTTAAACCGCATAACAAATTTTAACATTTATTTTTTTGAGGTAACATAAACCTCCCTTTTTCTGAACTTAGCGAACGTTCAGATTTGGAATTTGCAACAGAAAAGTTTACTCAAAGATGCCGTGTAGCAATATCTTACAATTAAATTGCCCAAGAACATAGTTTTGCAATTTTAGTTTAATTTCGGCCGATCAGCAAGATTGGCTAGTGCGAGACGGGGTTGAAGCAGATCTCCCTCAGTTGCGGACAGCCAATAGGAAAGCTGCATTTGAAAATCATGTGCAGATCACGCGTGTTCATTACTCCGTCTGTTGGGTGATCCAACTATAGTTACTAGTTATTACTCGGTGTATGGTATTATTCAAGATAGCTAGTCTTTGTATACAGAAATAAACGAGAATATTAAATATTAAATTGAAAAGTGTAACAAATTTATAAAATATGCACGGCAAGTGCAAGTAACTGAAAACTATAGGATTTCATTACCTACAAAAACAATCGAAACTTTTCATTCAACAATGTATTTGTCAACAACTTGTCTAAGCTTTTCACATGATAAATGCATGACTATAGAATTTCCTTCGGTACCAGCAAACACAATACTTCCTAAGCACGTAGTCGATTACCATTACAAAAACTGCATTCCAATTCCGAACTGTATTCCGGGCTGGACTCGATCTGCCCGGTCGTAAAGGTAAGGAAAGCAATAGTTGACCTCGACCCGCGCCATTGAACCCAACCTCAATGCCACTCCTACTCCGAAGGCTACTCGGATGTTGTTCTTTAGCTGGTCGAGTAACGGATTCTCCGGGTCTGGAAAGTTGTATTCAATGAAGAGATTTACGGGTGTATGAAAAAGAAAATGGTTACCGTCGTAAGTGCCCACGTTGCCAGCATTGACGAACAAATGTGTGCGGAATAATTCCCCAAAACCACCTTTACCTGGTCTGAAAGGGAGGGGGGTGAACAGGTGCAAACCACATGACCAGTATACCTAAAAAGCAAATTAATATGTACTCTATGTTACATTTCAGGCAAATGATGTAGGAAATAGATTTTACCTTGCAAAAGGTTGACGAAAGTATACGAAAGACAATAAATAGTCCACAAAAAATGTGAAAATACCCAATTCAAAAATCTAGACTGTGATATTCATAATCTTTTATGAATATGAATTCTTGTGCTTTATTTCTTACAAAATCAAGTTTTATCCCCATTTTTCCAACAACGCCATGTGTTACAAAGTCTTAGACTTTGGCAAATGAATTATGTTAAACCTACATTTTCCGCAGCCTATCACACAAACCTTCTTTTCCTGTACTATCAAAGACTAATGACAGCCAACAAACCAAAGAAATGTTGAGGAACATGTCTGAATAACTAATTTAAAAATTTAGTTGTTTACCCTGGGTATGGAACAGTTTTATTTTTTATAAGACACAAAGTATCATTTAAATGTATTTTATTTCTATGTTCTTGACTATAGAATGGAATTCCTACTCAAAATTTCAAATTTATTTATTTTATTCACACAATGCTGTATTAAACCTGTTCATAATTCATCATAATCATAATTATTACATACAGTTTATTATTATTTTAATTAAAGTTATAGCAAAAACGAAGCTTGCTAGTAACCAGTTAAGCAAAAGTACAGGGTCTCCCATTTTCATTGTAAATGTAGGGTATCTCGGTAACTATTGATGCTACAGGGTTGTGGTTTCGACATTACTGTATTACTTTTTTGTTGTCCGTTGAGCTCTACCACCGCCATTTTTGTATTGTCTTTAGTTTTAAAGCTACAGCCAACTTTTGAATAATGTTCAGCTCTCAATATCTTGCTTGGGTATGTAGATATACTGTAGACATTTTTTATAGATATTTTTATTTTGAATCCAGTGGCGTATTCAGAAATTTTTTGGGGGGTCATACTTTAGAGATATAACACAAACTTGCATTTTTAAAATGGAAACCATAGTTGGCTTTGTTATGGTTGAAAAGCTCTATATTTTCTGATTAAAAAATGTATACACTGTTAGGTTCATTTCTACGAATTTTGGAATTATTCAACCTTTTTTTAGCAATTTAATCAGAGATTTCGCTTACATCCAGGAGGCTATGGGACAAGAAAACACACAATATAATTAATATTATTACGTAATGATCTTGATCCATTAAAAATAATATTTGCATATTTGAATCCATTCGTAAGACTCCTAAGAGTGCTCATGCTGTTTTTTAATCAGTACTCTAGGAGGCCATGTAACTGATGAAAATGATTGTTTATTTGGATATAAGTACCCATGCATTGTTTATCGTCAATTATTTACATCCATTTTGACGAAAAACGTAAAATCCCATTAAATTGTTACAAATATTGGAATAATACCAGATTTAGTAAAAATTAACCTAACAATGTATACATTTTCTTAATCAAAAAAAATAGAATTTTTCAAGCATAGCAGGCCAAATATGGTTTCCATTTAAAAAAAATGCAAATTTTGCGTTATATCTTCAAAATGTGATCTCCTTAAAAAATTCTGAGTACGTCACTAATTCAGAATAAAAATATCTATAAAAAATGTTTCTGCAGTTTTTTTTGTATCTACACAGCCAATCGAGATATTGAGAACTAAAGAAATGTTTTTCAAAAGTAGGTTATAGCTTTAAAACAAAAGACGATACAAAAATGACGATGGTACAGCTCAACTCAAAACAAAAAAAGTAATACAGTAATGTCGAAAGCATAACGCTCTAGCATTGATACAGGGTTTCTATAAATGATTCATGCAACGCGGGCGGCGTCGATTTCTGAATTCTTTGTGCCGCCTTTTTGTATCTGTTACCAAGCTACAATATACACGGCGATTGTACTGAAGGTTACAGATTAATGTCACTCCATACTCTGAAATGAGAGCTTTCTGCAACTCTACAAAACACTACAGAATATGTTGAAAATACACACACCTGGGCGTTTTCTCATATTAAAATATACCAAACAATTAAAAAATCGACAGATGACAAGTATACGTCACTTTCCTGAGAGGCAGCAAATTGATTTAATCGATAACTTCCATAAGCGCCCTGGATGCATGAATCATTTATAGAAACACTGTAGTTACCGAGATACCCTTCAATTACAACGAAAATGAGACACCCTGTACTTAAATACCAGCAAAAGAATAACCATTACATAAAACAATTATAAACCATATTACTCTTATAATTATATGTATTACATTATACATTAGTTACACTGCCAAAAGGTATTATTTGTTGCTTTTTGTAAAAAGATGTTTATTAACGCTAAACAGAATTAATTATTAATACCAAACCAAATAGTAATCGATTTCAATTGCTGTGTGATTAGGGTTATTAATACTATTAACATAATAAAGCTCACAACAGAGTTAAATTAATAATGAATAGAGGAGTTTCTGGGAAAATATTAAATAATATAGTAAAACACTTGATTATGATCCTACTTCCAAACTCTTATTTTTGGCAAAGCCGAAATTAGAAATCAACGGTGCCCGCATTGCATGTTTCATTTATAGAAACCCTGTACAATCACAATTTTTATATGTAACACCTTTTGCGTTAAAGCTACAGCTAACTTTTGAATAACCTAACAATTCTTCAGTTCTCAAAAAACATTTTTTATAGATATTTGTGTTCTGAAAGCAGTAAGTAAACGTAATCACATTTTGGAAATATAAAACAAGCTTGTATTTTTAAAAATGGAAATTATAGTTGGCTTTGTTATGGTTGAAAAGAAAATACATACATATATTATTAGGAGGTTTATTTTCATAATTCATGTATTATTCCAATTTTTTTATAGTAATTTAATACGATTATATGTGTTTCACCATAATAGGTGTAAATAATGTTACACTAAGAAATACATATAGGTACTTATTTCCAAACAATGATTTTCATTGGTTACATGGCCTCAGTGATTACCGACAACATAACTGCATGAGCACCAGTGGCGTAGCCAGAAAATTATCTTAGGAGGGCAAAGCTCCAAACAAGAAAAATGTTAAGTACAAACAAGAAAAAACAGAAGAGGTGTGACTTACATTTTAATGTTTAATTTGCTAAAATGTTTATTATACAACAAACCAATAGTTTGCAACAAATTTCTACAGTTAAATGTAAAAAAGCTGCTATTCCATTTTCAAAATAATTTAGTTCCTCTGCCTCTGCCACCTTTATGAGTCTTGATTATGTATGCAAAAAGGTACATATTTTGTTAATATTGAATTTTTTACTTAAGAATATAATATATTATATTATGTGTTCTCTTGTTCTTGGATGCAAATATAAAATCTGACCAATAAGCCAAAAAACCCAGATAATAGCAGAATTATTGAAAATAAACCTAACATTGTTGTATATTTCCTCAATTTTCAACCATAGCAAAACAAACTATGGTTTTCATTTAAAAAATCCAAATTTATACCTCAAAAATGTGGTTCCTTGAAAAAATGAATATGCTACTGGATTCAAAATAAAAATATCTATCACAAATGTCTGCGCAGTTTTCTTGGATTTACAGTCTTAAATGAAATATTGAGGAATGAAGAAATGCACGGTTATTTAAAAGAATATAAAAACTGCATGTTCAACTCATAACAGAAAAACAAAACATTAATTCAACAACTGTAGTTCTGAGGGTTGCCCAGACTGGAGTTAATCTGGCAACACTGTTTCATGATCTACCCAATGTAAACGGAGCAACAACTGGAGGTTTAAAAACATCAAATGATCTTTACTCATTGGTAATGTTAATAAACGGACAACACAAAATTTACTCACTGTAGAGCCTAATGCGTTCATTTCTGCCTGTGGACCGACACCCCTCATTTGAAAACCCCGGAGGTTAAGCGGCCCACCCAAATAAAACATATCAGACATTGTCAATTTCATGTCGTTACTCAAGCTTTGCATCGCACCCGCAGCAAATGCACCTTGTATAACCTAGAAACAATAACCAATTTAACAATGAAAACAATTCAGTTCTGCATAGTAATTACTAATTACTACTTACAAAATCTTCGATAATCGAGTAATTTTGCTGGAGAAAGATTTCGTTCTTCAAAAATCCTACGTCTCCTCCCAGGCCGGCTAATTCCGTTGTAAGCTGTATTAAGCCTCCACAAGATGGGAAAATAGGTTCGTCTCTCAAGTCGATGGAGAATACGTGTCTCAAAGCAGATTTCAAGCTTAGACCAGCTTCTTCTCGGACTTCAAACGCCGAACCCCTACTTAAAACAGATAAGTCCCTAATGGCGACGTCCCACTGCAGATTGTGTTTTAACTAAAATAAAAGGTAACTAGAATTAATCAGAATTGTGTAAGCCAAAGTCAATCTTTTTTTTATAAAAAGAATGACTTGCAAAGCAGATTTAACAAAATACTATTACATAACAAACAGAGGTCTCTGTTACCCAATAATCAAAACTGAAAAGCACTAACAATATAACAACAATGATTTAGAAAGCCTAAATACGAATTTCGATAGCTAATCTGCTATCTTCAGTAGATGGAATGACTTCTTGAAATGTCTGGATGGATTAACAGGAGGATATTCTCCTCAACAGATCTTTAGCAGGTTAACAAAATATCACACTTGATTAAATTCCTTATATAATTAGTTCAATCAATGCCGATCTTCGAATTGAACCTAAATCTGAATTCATTAAAGTATCTTTATTTCTTTGGATACAGATGCTTTGAAACAAGTTCAATTCTGTGTTATGTACATATAGATGCAATGCTGAAATACCTTGAGGAGTTACCGGTGATTAACAACAGTGATAAAAATCAAGATTCAAGAATATATTCAATTGACCTTTTTTATGTATGTCCCAGAACTATTTCCCAATTATTAACAATGAGTTTTTTGAACAACAAGAAGGAACTGCTATGGGAAACAGTCTCTTCCCCTTCCTGTCAAATTTATTTATGGGTCGATTTGTTGCATTACGTCAACGACATTTTTGCCATCTTTCACACCAATACATTATGATATTGATAACTTTTTGAAAAACTTTAATTCGAGTTTCACAAGCGTTAAGTTCACAATGAAAAAAGAAGAACAAGGACGTCTTCAGTTTTTGGATGTATCAGTGTCAAGAAAGAGCAACAACAAAATAATTTGAAGTATACAGAAAAAATACAAATACAAATAGGTTTATAATCAACTAGTCACAACATAAACTTTCTGCTTTGAACTCCTAGTTAATACATTAGTCAATTTTCCATTATCAAAATCTAACTTTGCAACAGAACTCAAATACAGGGTGATTCAGGAGGAAGTGACAATATTTTGGGAAATGAATTTTTTTTGTTCAGGATTGTGAATACTACACAATCCTGAACAAAAAAATTAATGTCGACCTATACCCTAAAGCGCTCCATTTCAGAGATACAACCCTCGGAAGTTGTAATTAAGCAACCACATTTTCTGAAATATCTAAGTGATCTAGAAATATTCAAATTTGAAAGTCCTGAAATCATCTTAGTTATAGAAGGGCCTGATTTCAGACACATTTTCATTTTCTTACATTCACTGAGGGGTAGCAAACTTAAGGGTAGTTACCCTTTTCTCTTCAATAACTTTTCATCCCGTAGTGGTTTCACAGTTCTGACCTAATTTTTGAAATCGATCATTTTTCTTGTACAAAAAAGTAACTTTTTTTTACATGTCAATAAGATTAACCGTTTTCGAGATAGACTATATTTTATTTGAACATGCTTAAACAGGAATGGGATGTTCGAATTACATCAACAAGGCTATGACAAATGAAACAGCGACATTACTGTCACACTGAAGATTCCAGTTTACAGTCAATCATGACTAGTGTGCTTACACATGCTGAATATGCCGATATAGTATTTGTGTATGGTTTTTGCCAACAGAGTGCATCAGCTGCTTCTAAAGGATATGGAAAGCGTTTTTTTGGGCCGTACCATACACAAATACCATATGGGCATAAACAGACTAGGCATGATTGACTGTAAATCGGAATCTGAATAAATTTGATTTAATTGTGACAGTAATATCGCCTGTTTCATTTGTCATAACCTTGCTGATGCGATTCGAATATCCCATTTCTGTTTAAGCAAATTCGAATAAAATGTCGTTTATCTCGAAAACGGTTAATCTTATTGACATACAAAAAGTGTAATTTTTTGTGCAAGAAGACTGATAGATTTCAAAAAAACCGCTGCAAATTGAATCAATACTTCCACATCCAATTGTCAAAATGACATTTAAGTTTTTATTTCTTATACTATACGATTAGTAATCAGGTTTTGAGCATTTTTTCTCTCTACACATTTTTTATATTATATTATATAATATTAAAAAAAAATAGATGTAGATGCAACCATTTTGTCTACAAACTACTGTAGAAATAATAAATATATTTTGAATTCGGGCTCACCAAAGGATTACAACGCATCCTAAAACCTTTCTATTTCAAACTGGCTTTTGTCACTAATAATACTATCAAGAATAAATAACGAAAGTTTTATATGGAAAGTCAGTCAGTTTTGAAGCTAGAAGCACAAAACTTTATTTTTAGGCTTTTGATTAGAAATAAATGAACATGAATTCCCACATTTTTGAAAATTCAACCCTTAAGGGGTGAAACAGGGTATGAAAGGTTATATGGGAGTTCTGTCAATCCTGAAGTTAAAAACATGAAATGCTATTATTTTGACTTTGGATTAGAAAACAATAAACACCTCATTAGTTATGAAAATTTCACCCTTAAGGGGGTGCCATGGGGGATGGAAGTTTGTATCGGAATTTTTAATTTTTAAAGTGTACAAAGGTTAAAAGCAACTGTTTTGTAGTTCAGAAGCAATGGCAACCATCAACAGTGATAGTGAGTTATTAGATAACAAAGGGCACCCACTGAGCTCCGGGAAACAGAGGAAAACATCACCAATAAACTGTGAGGCGAAGGACTATAATAACTTGAAAGCTGGGGTACTGAAAATGGGATTTAGATGTTACCAGACAACATTCTGATAAGTAGCTTAGTTTTAGTATGACTTTTAGAGTTGTAGTTCATTTAAGGTTTCGTTGTGCTGTTATTATATGACAGTTGAGTTGAAGTTTATTTAATATTCACTCCAAGTTGTTAAGCAACTTTTGAAAAGAAAATGTTCTCAAAACATTTATTTTGTTTTTTATTTTCATATATTGATGCTTTTGACACATTTTTGTAAGGCAATAAACTGTTATCATTATAAATTGTTATTAACTAGTTTTCCTAAACATAATCTCATGAAAAAATCATCCAAAATACATCAAACAAACAAACAGGACTAAAAACTGTTCAAGAAACTTACCAATGGTAGTGAATTGAAACCTAAATCGAAAATAAGCCCACGATCAAGTTGTTTGTAACCAGATGATGGCCATTCTGATGCAGCTTGGTATACACTAGTTGTAAAGCTGAAAGTAACCAAAAACATGACACATCTTAATGTATACAATCAGATCAACGAGAAACTGGAATTTCTGAATAAAACGAAAACGGTTTAATAATTCTTTGATATTTATTTTGCCCCCTTTCAAAGTAGTCCCCATTGAATGCAATACATATATTCCAAAGCTTCATTCACTTTTCATAGACCAATTATAAAATCTTCTTCGGTTCCCTCAGTGAAAACTCTATCCGCTTTAAAACACATTCTGCAAACTGGTAATTTTAGTTGTGGGAACAGTAAATAGTAACATGGGACTATGTCAGGTGAGTAGAACAAAAATAGGATTGTTTATGGTAAATAAGTCATATGCAAGGAGAACCATGAGTAGTTTTCTCAATTCCATCCTCTTGCTATGAACAGTCTGGCTCAAACGTTTAAGGGGGCATTCTCATGTGAACACATAAAGTTTGCCTCTTTTTAGGGAGTTTTTTCATAAGACAATAAAATTCAATCATTTTAATTTTTTTGTTTTTATTTGTATTTAAGCTGTTTAAAAACATATATTTTTTTATTTTACATTTTTTATGTAAATAAAAAAAACAGGTCATTGGTCATGGTAACAGCAGCTGCTCATGTCGTCTCAAAAAAAAAAACTGAATGGATTATTGTTAAGTAGGTCTGTCCCTATCGTCCCTACCAAAATTAATCAATTTCATGGAAAAAAATAAAAATGATGGACTTTAGAAAAAAGCTATGAAAATCTTGTTTTTTTGTTAAACATTGTTTAAAAAAATAAGAAACTATTTTTGAAAATAAGCAATTTTGGTATGAACGATAACTATTAATGATTAGAAGAACATATATAAATTTCAAAGCAATCGGTTGAATAGTTTCTTTTTTAAGACCATGACAATTTTAGAAAATAATTTTTCGAGAAAAATGCGTTTAAAGTTTCATGAGCAGAATTTTCGTGGAAAATTTATACTTACACTAAGACCGGTGAAAACAAAAGAAATATAGCAGTTGCAGACCTGTCGCACGGCAGACAAGTTGCTTACAGCATGTCGGCGACTATGGTCCTGTTGCACAAAGTGCGGTCAACAGGCAGTTGTCATAGAAACGTTTCTTTTTAAACGCATGTTAACCAGGGTCTGATTGACCACTCTTTGTGCAACGTGGCCTATAAGTTGTAACTTAATTAATACTAGAAATTTCGGTCTGAATTTTTCACAGCATATTTTCGATAGGTTGTATATGAAAAAATATAAAAAATGAATTTTTCGAAATGGTCACATGAGAATACCACCTTAAGAGCGCCCAGATAGCCCTAATTAACTTCCAGCCCAGTGAAAGTAATTTGCTGTGGACCACACAAAGATAATGAAAAAAATGGTCAATATGACCTTGATTTTGAACTGGCTTACACCTGTTGTAATATCTACGGTTGTTCTTAAACCAGCTTAAAACTTGTGTGTAAACGCACTCATTTTTTGTTTCTTCTGCATTTTTGAGTATGTTTTTAAATCATGCCTAGAGATTTTTTTATTTTATCTAAAAGTATAGGTCAAAACAAAGAATATGAGCACAAATATGTGTACAAAAATTTTTTCTAGTAGAATTTCTCTGAAAAAAAGTTACAGACCAGATACATGAATGTAGCAGATATTTCTTAATTTTTTTTAATCGGAAAAAATTGTTATTTCAGGCATTACACTTCCAATAAGTTTAATTAAAATTGGATTACTTTTCTCTGAAACTTTAAGGTTATATTAAAAAATCCTACACGAAAGTGTTTAATTTTTTCATTATTTACAATTATATATTAGATACTTTTTGTTTTGACGTCAATTTTAGCAGAAAACCGCTAGACAGCAATTTTTGATGCCTTTTCAACCCCCTCAAATTAATCCCCCACACCTCTGCTTCCACTTTTTGGTTTTTTTCATATATTACACGACCCTTTATCATTTCCACCTATAGATGTTAGGATAACACTTTTTCTTCCTTCCAATTTGGTTGGACTATTAAGACAATCACAAATTACAAGACTTGAATGCACTACTGACTCACATAGGATTATGCTTTCCACGAAAAGGCTTGATAAAAGACACATTGAAGTTATTTGAACGCTTCGAGCCATAGCTATACTCCATTTGCACACGTTCCCCTCTTCCAAAAAGATTTGGTGCACGAAGGCCTATAATTAATGAACCTTCATTATTTCCAACTTGTGTGCTGACTCCACCCGTCAGAGCTCTATATTCTTTTACATGGTAAGTTATCTACAACAAATAATCAGCTAGGACAATTCTGAATGTGCTCTGTTCAGTATGTTTACCTCTAAACCATCAGGAGTTGCTTTTGGACCTTTACTTGTGTCTATGAATATGGCAATGTTTCTGAAACAACCCAACGAGTCCAATTTCATGCGAACCCTGTGAGCTTTAATGAGGACATCTTGAAAATCGGTGGCACTGAACAAATCCTGTACGGCATCAGTCACTATGTCGTCCTTCGTTCTACCCAATCCATCAATTTTGACTCTGTCAACCCTCGCCTTAAAAAAAAATGTTTCACATCTCCATCTCTGGCATTTGATAAACTTACTTTTACTCCATCTAAATTCAGTTCAGTAGACTCGGTATCACAGTTTTCATAGTCGATCTCGTGCTTTGGAAGGGTGTCGTGCTTCTCTTGGACGTTCTAGGTTACATTATATTTAGCACTGACGCTAACAAATATAAGTTCAATTACCTTAGCATGCACTACTCCCATGACTTCAACGATCCGTGTTATATACTAATTACTGTTGGTTACACATTAATTTAATTTTTTTATTGTTTTCGTCCGGTTCGAGAAAATATTTAAAGCTTGCAGCGTGATGATATTTGACAGACAGTTGACGGCGCCACCTGTCGGTTATTAAATTTTGACAGATGTGTCGATGCCACTTTTACGTTAAATTTGTAAAACAGGATTGTTGTAAACTACCATGTAAATAATAAATGATTCCGGTTAACTTTATAAAGGATAACTGACTTTGGCATTGGCATCCGTCAACCGTCATACTACAAAAGAGATTCCTTTTAGACAGAGGTTCAAAATCTGACCGGTAGGTGGCGGCAGTTCTCCTGAATGAATAATTTCCTGAATGCATCATAGATCATATAACATTATCATATATTATTACTGATTTGTGCTCTGTGGTAAACATTTTACCGAAAACGATTATCTAGAGTAGGAATACCTCCACTGGGGATGTCGAACAAACGATTCGGAAGCGTCCCTGGATTTGCCGGCGAATCCAAGCTTTTACAGATTGCCAATAGGTAGCGCCCAATGTTAAATGTTTAATTTTTTAATAAGTTAATCATAATGTGACAAAATTTCCTTTTTAATGGTTAAACGTTCAGTTTTATTTTAATTTTAAGTTGTAAAATACAAACACCAACCATTCAGTTTATCGCCGTAAGTATAAAATAAGCATATAATAACAATGCTTATCGTAATTTAACAATTAAGAAGCTTCGGACCACCGCACATTTGTTCGTTTTGCTGCTCTAAGTGACCTTAAATTTCGTCAAATCGAATGTTAAACAACAAATTTAGCAAAACTCAAAGTATGATAAGCTCAAAAACGCTTAAAAAGTAAATGACACTTGTTAAACGGTACTTAATTTAAACAATGGAGCAACTAACCTTATCCGTGTTGTTCAGAGCATATTGAAAGTTTATATAACATATTTCTATGTCACGTACTCCTATTGCATGATTATTATTATGTGTTTCATTTTGAATAAGACGATAAAAAATGTAAAAATCTTACAATTGTAAGTTGCTACCATCTACCGGTGTCATCGCCCTCTTTCTTAAAGTGACCCATTTTGTAGCGTGACAGATTTCAAAGATCGTAATCCTTTTAAGTGGAGTTATCCGAAATCTAGTTATCAAAAACAAAAATATTTTGAAGACGCGGTTCCATCAGTTTTTTTAAAATAATTTTTACAGTTGGATAATATTGAAAAGAAAAAAAAGTGGTGAGTTTTTTTTTAATTTAATTTTTAATGCTAATAATACATGAGTTTATGTTTCTTTTCTTTTGCTTGTGTTCTTAATTTGAATTTAAAAACTTAACAAAAACCACAGTTTTCTATAATAAATGTGTTATTGCATGGGAGTCTTAATAATTGCTGATATAAAAAATTTAGTATTCGCGGAATAAAGACTTTGCTTTCATTATCAATAATAACCTGCAAGACCAAATTTGGTTTATATTCATGGCAGCTCTTTTTCACGAAAGTGTAAATACCGGTTTCATAAACATCACCTAGAGAGAGAACAGATAGTGAATTAATTATTCAATCGGCACATTTTGGTGATTGGTACTTACCACTATTGTTTCATATCACTACATATTATAAAATAAAGTCGCAAGGTCCTCCGCCGCGTGTCTGTCTATTCGCGATAAACTCAAAAACTACTAAACGGATTTTGATGGGGTTTCCACCAATAGATAAAGTTATCCATGAGGAAGGTTTAAGTAATATAATAATAATTGTTGGAAATGTCGGAAAAGGTCAAGCCTTTTGAGATATAAGGAAACAATGCATGGTGAGATATTCCGCTTTTATAGATCTACAAAAAACTCAGGGATGGCATATATCTATCTTTTTACCATACCCAATGGTCACGTACAATGGAAAGCTATTTAGACGGATACAGTATTAATCCTTATCAACTTAAATACGAAAATTACCTTATGCATTTAATGCACATACTGTACTACTCCTATAATAAACAGATTTTTGGAGCGAATGGAGGTGACCACTGGAAGGTATTTGTTGTAGGCATAATATGCACTACTTCCAGTGCGAGGCCGGGGTGGGTCGCTAGTATTTATTATCTATTTAATTGAGCGCCCCTCCCCCAAGCTTTGAAGGGTAAAATTGGGAATGTCTTTTAATAATTGCATAAACTACCTGCTGCATCCAGTTTTATCAAAGTAATATAGATATATGTAAGTTAAATAACGCCTTATTGGTGTTACTTTTTCGGCGACTTTTTGATGGTGTTAATCGCAGCGCCACTCTATTATTACGTTAGAGAACGGATTCGTTTTAACGTCACTTAAAAACTTTGATTTAGTAATTTAGTGTATTTCCTATAAAATACAGTTCTAACGTGATCAAAGTCTAAACAACGAATGAATCGGAAGAAAGTACAATAACCCTATCCTAGGAGCCTAGCTGATGGATTCGCTGATGCAGCGTGTGACATCAGCTCGCCGCGGCATCACAGAGCCCGGAAGTGTAAGGTAGCGATCCCGGGACGTATTTGGGCCAGGGGCGTACTCAGGCACATAATTCCTCCCTCCTTTAAGTTGAACGGCCTCGTTCAGTTCTGGCAGTGAGGTCTTGTAGTTCAGTTTCTATCATCTCAGCCTGACTGGTGTTAGCACAGAAAATTCTGTAACATTTTGTTCTAAATATAAACATTATAATTAGGATAATAATCAGGATTAAAAGTATAGCTCCTGAAATTGTGTAATGTACGAGATGAACCAATGGTCTGAGATGAATCTTCATTTATCTTCTGTAGATCTTTAACGATTTCGCTGAGTCTTCTGAAATGAATTTCTTCTAAATTTATTCGGTTCTTGACAACTTGCAGTTTTCTTGATGTATGCAGGAATCTCAAATATGAGTTTAGATTTCATGAATTTTTGACTTTTAATTATTACGGTGCAATTACTTTGAATTAAACTAGAAGTATTTATTACAAATCTATTAATTCGTAGTTCGCGGTCTTCTATGACGTCTGTAGCTTTACTGATGATAGTATTGCATTTGATTCCAGCTTTATAGATTGGTCGAAGCTATTTTCAACAAGGGCATATTGGCAGTGGTCCGTACGTTTCAAGTTACAAGCAGTGGGTAAGGTAAAGGTTGTAAACAACAATAAAAATTTTGGAAAGACAAACATGCTTCATTCGTCCAACTGTTGTTTAGTAAGAAACATGAAACTGGCACCAAGATCTGACTATAGTTATTAGGAACAGGGTATATTATGTAGTATAAGTATGGATCATCATGAAAAATAGGGACTTGTAAAAGAAATACAATGCTTTCATCTGTGAATGCTATTTTAAGCTTTAAAATGCTTATTACTTCGAAGAGATATTTTTCATGCAAAATTTGGTTTAAATTATAGTTCTTGGTAAGATGTGAATGAATTTGAAGGAGATCGCTCAGGGTATGTTATTAGAACCTAAGTTGATTGTTCTTTCGAGAACTTCCAAATTTTTTCAGAGACCGTTTAGCGTATTTAGATGCACATTGCATTAAATTATAAATTTCAATGGAGTCCTGAAGTTCTGATACAGATTCCGTGACATGCGTGACTACACTATTAATAATATCTATATTTCAAGTTAGTAGAATCAACTTTGCTAATGCGAAGAAGAAGTACTAGATTGCTCACTACCAGGAGTATTATCCTGCAAAGAAGGAACATGGCTTACTCGTTTTACTTTAGCTAAGTTAACTGTAGTATTTCTGTTATTTGAATATTTACCAAACAATTTTGTTTTGTCTTGTTTTTCTACCTCAATTGTATCATAAATGGGTTTGTTTTTTGAAGTTAGTTGTGCTCGATGCAAGTATACTTGTTTATTTTCCAAAGTTGGTATAGCCTCTGAATTTTGATTTTGCCTATTCAGTCGTGCATTAGCTTGTTCTTGCATTTTATTAAATAATTCATCGTAAAATGGTAGCAGTTCCTTTTTGCGCTTTTCATTGTAATGCTCATAAATGGTCAACTCAAGATCGATATCTGGTTCTCGTTCATAAGGCCCGTAAAGAAGATAAAAAGGGGAATGTTTTGTAGCACTATGTATGCTAGAATTATAGACTAGTACAGCCGTTGCCATCCAGTCAGAAGGGGTATCTTTGGGAGTTTCTAATCGTAATATGCGTAATTTTTCGGTAATGGTCGAATGTAAGCGTTCAATCGGAGAGTTTGAGTTGGGATTATCAACTGTAGTAAAGTGCAGATCAATTTTTAATAATTTTAAATACTCTTGTACCGTTTTGTTTTTAAGTTCAACACCGGAATCACAAACTATTCTTTTTGGATATCCGTGGTGGGAAAAATAATGCCGCAATTTATTACAAATAGTGATAGCGTTTGTATCTCTTATGTTGTATGCTTGAGCATACCGGGAAAACAAATCAATTATGGTTAAAAATTTTGTATTTTTTTTTTGTATTTTTTGTATTTCTTAGCCGAAATGGGTCCTTGAAGAGGAATTTTATATGGATTTCGTTCATATTTAGATCTCAAACAAGAATTACATTGATTTACGATATTCGAAATTGTATCTTTCATTTTCGGCCAATAAAATTCTTTTCGTAGGTGTTCGTACGTTTCGTGAATGCCGTTATGTGTTTTATCGTGGTAATTTTTCGTCAGCTCTTTTTGTTCCTCTGATTTTGTGACATCTTTTAAATAAGTGTTGCACAAGAATAATTTGACTGAATCGTTAAATAAATTTTGACATATTGCTAGGAATGTAGGCCGTATTCGGTGATCTATGAAATAGAATGCATTCGATTTATTTAAGTCGATAATTTCGAGGGCCCGATGTAAATCAGCTTCTAAATGTTTAAAACGCAGGGTAAATTTGTGTGTGATGTTTTCTCCAAACAATATAATAGTCTTATGCGAATATGATTCAGATATATTAAAGATAAACCGTACGGGAAAATGATTAGCGGGTTTTTCACTGATGGGGACTGTTTTTCCTATAAAATCGCCTTTTGAGTGAGCTGTGTCACAGTTTGAGATGGTCGGGGGAACGTAATTGTCTGATTGTTGTCTTAAAGAGTCAAAGTCTTCATCGGTTAATGTAGGATTTTCATTGATTTGTGGTATGATTGATTCATTATCTTCTAAAGCATTTATTTCTTGTCTGCTTAAAGCATCCGCCACGTAATTAGTCTTTCCTTTTTGATAACGAATATCAAAATTGTACTCCTCCAATTTCAATCTCCATCGAACTAATCGTGCATTAGGTTCCTTTAATTTTGAAAGCCAAACAAGAGGTCTGTGGTCTGTCTCAATAATAAATTTTTGACCAAACAGATAGGGTCTGAAATGTTTACAAGAATCTACAATAGCCAATAATTCCTTTTCTATAGTAGAATAATTTTTCTCTGCCGAATTTAAAACTCTTGAGTAAAATGCGATAGGTTTGGAATTTTGGGAAAGAACAGAACCGATTGCCACATTACTAGCGTCTGTAGTTAGTGTAAATTGTTGTTCAAAGTCGGGATAGGTCAATATAGGTGCATTACATATGAATTCCTTACAGTATTCGAAAGCCTTTATGTACTCATCATCATTTATATTTAATTTAGAATCTTTTCTTAAACATTTTGTCAAAGGTTGAACTATTCTTGCAAAATTTTGTATGAATCTTCTATAATAACCAACCAGTCCCAAAAATTGTTTAATTTGCTTTGTAGTAGTTGGTAAAGCATAATTTTGTATGGCCATAATTTTTTCTGGGTTAGGTTTTATTCCAGAAGGAGTTATGACGTGCCCCAAAAAAGCAACATCCTTGCGCAAAAATTCGCACTTTTCCAGTTGTACTTTAAGGTTAAACTGTCTGAACTTAGAGAAAATTTGTTTTAGGTGACTTAAATGTTCTTGCAGAGATTTAGAAAACACGATAACATCGTCCATGTAAACGAAACACGATTTGTGTAAATATTCTTTCAAAATGTTATCCATAACCCTCTGAAAAGTTGATGGACCGTTCTTTAAACCATATGGAAGACGAAGGTACTCATAATGGGCGTTAGGCATCGAAAATGCAGTCTTTTCAATCGAATCAGGGTGTAATTCGATTTGATGAAACCCTTGTGCAAGGTCAAGAGTCGTGAAGTAAGTACATCGTCCTAAGTTGTCGAGGATTTCATCAATGCGGGAAATGGGGTACTTGTCCTCAATTGTCTTGTCATTTAGTTTACGGAAGTCTATGACCATGCGATATTTTCTTTTTCCCGAGGCGTCAGCCTTTTTAGGAACTATCCAAACCGGTGCCGAGTAAGGGGAAATTGAAGGTCTTATAATGTTATCATCTAATAGTTTCTTTATTTGGGAGGATATTTCAGTTTTCATTGCAGGGGGGTGTCTAAAACTTTTGACGTAAACGGGGGTGTCGTCTGTGGTGCGTATATGATGCTTAATTGCGTTTGTGAAAGTTAAGTTTGAGCTTTCTTGGTAAAATATATCCGAATATTGCTTGCAAAGTTTTGAAATTTCTGTTTTTTCTTCCATATTCATGTGCTGGGTGCGTAATTGATCTGTAATGTTTTGAGGTGTCGTTCTGGATTTAGGTAATTCAATATCATGCGTAAATAGAGAATCCACTGGAATTCTTTCCGTAAAATTAATTTGAACTGGTTTTTCAATTGGATTTGGAAAATAGCAATAACCATTGAAGGCTTTATTTATTGAAGCAGGTAAAGAAAAGTGTTGAAATTTGATCTCCGGGGTGATAACATCGCCTTGTAATATGGTAACGGGTACTGGAATTGTTTTATTGCATGTTTTTGTTTCACTAAATTTCCGTGTAGTGTATTCTATGCTAAAAGGAATTTTAATGTTATCGAGTTCAATAAGATTATTTCTATAATCAATTTTTGCTTGTAAATTTTCAAAGTCATCTGTTCCAATAAGAGCATCATAAAAATCATGCCACTTTACTACGTGAAAATTAAAAGGATAATTAATTCCTAGTTCGTGAAGTATGGGGTATGAAATGTTTTTATTGTCTATTACAGTTTTTCTAAATCCTGTAATTTCAAAGGGGCTTTCAAATACATAATCTGAAAATTTTGAATATGCAATTTCTGGGTTCATTACTGAACTAGAAGCGCCGGAATCGATTAAAATGCGTAAATTCAGTGAAGGTAAATAAATGTGAGGTAAAGTAGGTCGTCGACTTAAACTATTTAAATTTACGTTGGGTAATCCGCCTGGGTTGCAAACTGAAAAATTTTGTTCTATATTTGGATCATCAAAACCTTCTTCATCGATTTGAACAGAACTTTGTTGTGGATAATATTGTTCTTCTGTATTATAGTATTCAAAATCGGAAATCTGCTGTGGATTTTCAGAAAATTTTTGTTCTGCTTGAAAGTTTTTGTTTTCGTGAGAATGTAATTCTTCGGAAATAAAATTTCTAACGTGTCCCGGCCTGGATGCAAAGTAATTTGTAGGTCGAAAAGAAGTTTGCTTAGTTGATATCGACATTGGCGTAGGGGTAAACTGTTTTTGAACTGACTGCTGTTTAAGCTGAGTTCCAAACAACGGTTTAGTTGCAGGTATAGGTTTCGACAAATTTGATTTATCGGCATTGTATTGAAACGGTAAATGATTTTGAAAATTATATTGCCTAGGTATGCTTTGTGTTTGAACATTTCTAGAAGTAGACGCTTGAACAAAATTATTCCTGAAGGTAGGTATATTTAAATTATAAAATGGCAATTTCGGTTGCGCAAAAGTCGGTTTATTTTGAGTAAATACTTTAGGAGTTGACTGTAATTTGCGCATAGTGTCAACGCACTGAAAACTTAAATTTTCATTTTCTAATTTTTGACATTTTGCGATTGCTTCTTGCAAATTTTTAATTTCGAACAAACGTAAGTAACTGCGGTATGGATCTTGTAAACCTAATATGAATTGCTTCACAGCTTTGCGCTCATACATTTTCTTATAAGCAACACCTTCTGATGAATCAGCAACATTAAGGTTAACGTACTGGCATAAGTCGTTAAGACACTGAACAATTTTCGAATACAGATCTAAATATGATTCTCTGTTAATTTGGAAGCATGATTCTAAAGCGTTTTCTAAAACAGATTCATCCCTCAAATCACCGTATCTGTTCAGAAGTTCGGTTCTGATAGTAGTCCAATTAGTCGCATTTGTGTTATTTATGTAATTTGAAGGTTCTCCACGGATTTTTTGTAATACATTTGAATATAACATATGTTCTTGGTCTGCATTTAATCGGCCTGATAAAAGTGCGACTAAACTGTCAACCGCTTTTAAGAATTTTGATAAATTGGATTGATCATCAAAAATAGGTAAACCATCCAACAAGATTTTTAAGCCTGTGTCAGTAATTGGAGTATTGGTCGTCATGGTAACGGTGTCTAATAAGCACTGATTAGATTCGAAATTGGTTGTTTCACTTACATCTAATGACTGACTAGTTGAAGGTGAATAAGGATTGAATTTTGATTCTTTGATTAATTTCACTTCAAGATTTTTGGGCATTTAAATATTTAAATTTAAATTTGAGTTAATTACTTTGTTTCTCTTAATAACTAAGGAATAGGCTAGGTTAAAATTCAAACTTACAGCGTATACGAAAGAAGCATGTCGTTCGTCGCAATAGTTCTAAGAATTTTTGTTTCCTTTACCCAGTGTCCTGTACTCTTTCGCCTGGTGTTACCAATAGCTTCGGAGTCCTTGCCTATCTGGTACTTCTGTTAAGAGCCTTGTCTACAAGTGACGGTTTCTTCTACTTCCGTATCAGCAGGGCTTTGTTTTCCACGATGGAATGATGTCGCTGCTTTGCTGCAAATGATTAGAAATTGGCGTTAAAGAATTGAAATTCACCAGGTGCTCCCAAGAGTTTCTTCTTATAGGATCCCGTACGCCAATCCTGTTCGCAGCGCCAGTTAAATAACGCCTTATTGGTGTTACTTTTTCGGCGACTTTTTGATGGTGTTAATCGCAGCGCCACTCTATTATTACGTTAGAGAACGGATTCGTTTTAACGTCACTTAAAAACTTTGATTTAGTAATTTAGTGTATTTCCTATAAAATACAGTTCTAACGTGATCAAAGTCTAAACAACGAATGAATCGGAAGAAAGTACAATAACCCTATCCTAGGAGCCTAGCTGATGGATTCGCTGATGCAGCGTGTGACATCAGCTCGCCGCGGCATCACAGAGCCCGGAAGTGTAAGGTAGCGATCCCGGGACGTATTTGGGCCAGGGGCGTACTCAGGCACATAATTTGTATACCGACCGAACATCGAACGATCGTTTTATTTATTTCTATGAAATGAATGTTTAATTTTAAGTATCTGTATAAAACTGGTGGCGCCTTTAATAATTAATTTCAAACCCCGGATCCCTCTATCCGAATAACTAGCTGCCGTCGCATTGGGTAACAGTAATTTTATGTTACAGCATCTTAGGACTGTAAAATTGCACTTTTATTTTATTGTGAAATCCCTTGCCTTACCTAAAATAGGTAGGTAAGTTAATTTATCCGCGCACCTGCAGGTGTAAGTATACAAAAAGCTTAAGGTGTTCTTAATGCGGGCGATTTTATTTTGAGCGGTTGCAAAAGTATAGCAAGCTAGTAAAATAAATGCTTGTAGCATAACACGCAATAACCTAACATATTGATTAAACTGGTACTGATATTTTCAGTTTTTAGTCTGTTGCTGTGGATGTACAACTACTTTGACGAAAAGGAAGATGAACTGCAGGGTAAACTAAAAATTAAAAACGGACAAGACAGCATAGATGGATCGATTAAGAATCACTTGTCATTCATAAAAGTATCTTGGTATGAGATGATATCGCTTTGTTAAAAAAAAGCTTTTTTTTGGTAAAACCCCGGAACCTACAACTTTGCTTAGCATAGCCAGCATGTGGACAACGAGTTATTGTTTTACATGTCTGCGATGATGATTTTCCCAACATTTACAATACTATCTACCTATATAAAAATATTGCGCTTTAATTAAATATAAATTAKACCTCYTATCTAATTTACTAATTTCTATAAACGTAGGGATGGGCGATAAAKTGAAATTAATTGTTCTATGATTTCCAACAGTTTTGTACACTTTTGAGAAAATTTAACTGAATGTTAGAAGAAACTGGGTGCGGAAGAGTTCTTGTAACAGTAGTCTTCACTGCATTATCATTATCATTATTATATTAAGGTTGGTACAAAAATAATATAGCTTCAGTATCTTGCTGCTTTAACTTCTACGCAATTCTTCAGTGGAAACAGAAGATAACCTCTCCCATTTGTCTTTTTCAATTCAGACAATGCCGGATTATAAATCAAGTTTTGAATAGCTGGGTTTGTTGGTCGTTAAATCAAATACGCTTCCTTTAATAGGAAAGTAATAAAAATTAACGTGCTTGAGTAATTTTTCAGAATAGTAGCTATAGACCAACAAAATGCCTTATTGTTTTCTAGCATTCTTTTTATGTTTACTTATTATAGTAATAAAGCTCAGCTGGCGCCAAAACTCATTTATGGCGATGCGTACACGAAAGCGGGAAGCGCCTAGCGACGAGACTGTTTTTGAGTAGTTCTGTATTTTGCCGCTACACTGCATATTGCTTAATTTGAATCGCCAATACACTCACAGGCAACGGCTCCGTTTCTATTCGCGGCTTCGCTCTGAGTGGCCAATCAGCGCTCCAGTTATTTCTTTGTTTTAATGGTGTGTGACGGGTCCTGTTGTTTGTTGTAACGTTGCCATGACGTTCACATACGTTCCTTACTGCGCATGCTTCTGGCCCTACATAGCCCAGGATAATTTAGCACAATATCTTATCATTGCTTTAACTTTTAGGTAACTATGTATTTGTGTGGTTTAATTGTGGAAGTGTCCCCTACAATTTTCAGAAATGCGATGCGTGAAAACTAAAAATCACAGAATACCGTATGCATATAACAAATATTGATGTAGTAAGTATAAGTAGTTTATGAATTACTAATAACAACTTTTACGCCCACAAAATAAATGCACGGCAAAGCTCTATTTATAGCAGAAAAGTTCATAGAGAAACAGGTGAACAACCATTAATTGACAATAGTGCACCCTCCGAAAAGTTTCTATATTGAACATAAATAAGATTGTTGTTAAACAATTCAAAGATTTAATATCCTCCGAAACCCGGGTCTCTTATCCAAAATCACAAGTACCTAAACTGAGGCCACGAAGATTTAACATTTAAGGCTGGGATTCTGGAGATAGAGGAAAGATCCATCCGAGATAACGATAGAAAGGGAACTATAATTATTTTGCGAAACAGGACCACTCCATAATTACTGTAGCGATATTTTTGAAAACGGTCTTATTCGAAAACTCGTGATCAACATTTTCACGTAAGCTATTTTTTATATGCAATAACCAAAATTCGTAAAAGTGTAGGCTAAAAATAATCTGAAAGGTAGACCTCGCAATGTTGCAATTAGCAATTATTTTAGCTGAAAATATTAAGTATATTTGTTGTTTTAGATTTAGCTAAATCTCTTATCTTTCAGGTAAGCATTCATTTATTCGTAAATATTCAGTAGTTTTTAGGTTGTTCTCTTTCTAGGGTTAGATCGAATATATCTTTCTCTCTCCCGGATCCCAGCCTTATCGATGGTATATTATGCTCAATAAAACTGATAAAAAAATTGATTCTGATTTTTGATTTAGCAATTTCGAAGTGCACTATATTAAGTCTTAAACTATTGTTATCGCAAATAAGACTAATTCCTTTTGCATCATGTAGTAGTTTTACAAAACACGTAGATTAATGTCATATCTCCACTTTTTAGTGTGATTTTGTTAACAATTCTGACATTGAACGTGTTCCCAATTATTTCTTATGCATTAAAATGCATGTCTATGCTGTGCTGTTTACACCTCAACCAACTGCAGATAGATCTATTTCGTTGTCATTACAGCTCATCAGTGCAGTTTAGGTCTAGTGTAGACAGCACGGCATAGAACTGGTTTTGCTTATATACCAAAGCAATGGTATGTTGTTTGATTACCTATAGACAACAGACATATGTGTTGCACCTAGGTCGTTCACTACAGTCCTGTTTTGATATCGCTATACTGTTATACTAATAGTCAACTGTCAACATATTCATTTAGCGATGATAAAAAAAATATTCTTAATAAAAAATAATTATTTTTATTTTTTGTAACAAATACATTATTTTACTAAAATTTAAGGCACTTTTAAATTATTATCGATTAAATTAAATTAAAACACGAAACACGAACTTTATGCTAATTTTTATAGTTTAAATTGTTTATAGAATTCCAAAAACGCCTTGCTGTTCTACAATGCTCTTGTTTTTGACGCGTTAACTACCGTAAAAGTATTATTTCTAAGGTCATTCCCCACCGAGTCCATCAATTTCATCCTTCCACTAATTATTGGAATTTAAGCTCAATAATTAATTTTACTTGACTGACCCAACGTTTTGCTTATGTCCGGCAAGTGACGTCAGTCCAATCAGAAAACGTTCTAACAATTTTAAGTTATAGTTTTCTTACATCACAAGCCAGCCCATTTTGACGCTTGTAACATAAAAAATTTTAATGGACACACAAACTTGCTATGTAAATATGTATTTGGCTGTAAACATATCGACCAATGAGATTTCACATTCAGAAAACCACTTCCTGCAATTAACTTTTGACCTTCCCAAATCTTCAGCTAGAAGTAGCTTATCACTAAAAGTCGTGGAATTTCTTGATATGACCGCGTTGGCTCGTTCAACGTCTATAGAAGGCCTGAAAAATTTTGTTTTATTTTCACTTTTGTAACTTCACTGAAGACTTACGTGAGAGCGTAATGCACCATGTGTTCTAGTAAAGTGTGTTTCTTCTCAATGTGCATTGGAACCTCTGCTATTTCGCAAATAGATCTGAACAAGCAGTTTTCACCACTCAGCCCAATGCTAAAAACAGTCTCCATTGGAAAAGTAGCAAAAATACAATAACTATAACAATCACCTGTCCAGTACTTCGACGATATATTCATATATCGTAATCCTGTCGAAATCGAAATTATTTTCTACGTAATCTCTAGCACTTATCAACGTAGGCATGAAATTCGATAAGTTGTAGGGTAGATCGTAGTTGGCTTGAAAGCAAAGACTAAGATTTATGGATCTCTTTGGTAAAATTAGTGGAGATGATAATCCGTAATTAAACTGTGAAAATTCGTATTAAAAACAAAGTAAACGACCCAACAAAGAACTGATTACCTACCTGTAAAACTGTGTATTGCGGAAACAGTATCGTCCTCTTTGATATCCTATGACGCTTTTCTGAATCACATTTACTGATAACTAATAAATAAATGACGTAGAAATGCAAAACACCTTTGAAGTTCGTCATCGTGCTTGTCTGAACGAAATACAAATAACGGCGTTGCATATCATTCTGGATCAGTTTCAAGACGAGTTTACAAGATTGTTTGGATAAACAACAACCTAAAGTGTTAAACTGGAGGTAAACATTAAAGAGCCGTTAATTTATTTCAAATAACACGTCATTGAAGGTAATGACTTAATAAGCAGATGGAAATAGAGAATATCAATTTATTGCTAATATATTTACATGTATACCAATGAAATAACAAAAATAATGTAATAATAATCTAGGGTATAATTTTCGTTATTATAAACAATAAACAAAGAAAAATACTTTGTGACATTCGTGGCAGAAGTCATATTAACAAAAACGCCGACCACAGTAACCTTAGAAACAGGAAAGCGAAAAGAGCTTTACAAGCTTGGTGCAGCCAATAAAGCCTGAAAAGAAACAAATGAATATACTGCTCTCTGAAACATTACTGCGTTACCTATTCCACTTTGTTCGTGCAGCTTCCAGAGTATTTAATGGATCTTGCATCAAATACACTCGGATACCTTTGATGTACTCCTTGAAAAATTCGTCCCAGTCGATTTCCCTAAGGTCACAGAAAAATATTTCTCTGTCAGCCTTCGACATGCTGTCACATATCGTCCTTATCCTGTTGGATTGGAAGTCCCAGTTCCTTGTGGCGAAGTAGGCTATTACTTGGGAGAAACGGTGGATTTTTTGGTATACCTTGCACAGCCTGTGTTGAAATCCAGAACAATAAATGGATTGTGTATTGATTAAATCACAATTAAATAGTATACAAATAAGCTGTTTTGAATGTGCCGTCGGGTTTTGTTTGTGTTTCTCTAGTACTGCGTTTTTATAATACTGTATGTAACTACTATTACCATCGAGGTGTCTGGAGTCGGTTGTTTAAATTTTCAAGTGAAGCCAACATAGTAGTCACATTCTAAGGTGGAATTGGAGGAWAACAGAAACGTACAGTTGACCAGAGCAATACTCAATGCATCGTGCGATTGCCCGTCTTCACACGCATTAGATGGTCCACTGTACTACTGGTGATTAGAATGTTCTGTATGTGTTGAGTAGAGTGGTGTAAATGTTTGGTTAAAAAGAGCTTATTGCGAGCTGTTTAAGGACTAGTCGTATAAAATGGTGCGGATGTGTCAAGTATGCAAAAAAGTGGGCTCTAAGGAGAAAACCTTTTCATTTCACCGTTAAGCATTGTTTAGGTTATGTTTATATTTGTTGTCATAGGCGTCGTTTGATAAATTTAGCGAAATTAGTTACTTTATAGAGGAATACTTTTATAAAATGTAATGAAGTTGATAGTGAAGGATTAATACATATGGCAAATGATTACTGTTAGTGGTAGACGTTTTAAAAATAAATATTTGTAGGTAGAAGAGAGCCGATGTGTTTGGAGTAAGTACTTCAGTGATGCCTGATGCGGATTTTGATTTTATGTATTTCTTTTTATTTGACAATAAATTTCATTTTCGCAGTTTCTGATTTTTTTTCCTTATATGTGAAGAATGTCGAGTGTTTTCTCGTTAAGTGTTGATTAATGAATACTAATGCTATAGCTGTGTTGATGCTTTCATTCGGCCAAAACTTTTTTCCCGCTTGTAACGAAATTAAATTGGTGTTTGTTGTACAAAAAGATGTTTCTTTGCTTTAACTGAAAGATTGTTCGAAATATTATTGATGTACGATCCGCTTTTCCTTTTAGTTGGACGTTAAATTATCCCACTGTTGATCCTTTAATAACAGTACGGCAATGTACTTGGAGGAAAACTGTATCTCCCCCTCGTACCCGCGCACCCCTCACCCTCATTGGTCTTGCCGTCAGTTCCAACCGTATTTATGAATGAGATGTCGTGTCCATTTAATAATATGTCAATGACTATTACATACTAACACACTAGCAATATTGCTGCAACAAACGTACAACGCTTACACCTGAAAATTAGTCCAAAATAAACTTACTCGCGTTGCGGCTAAGGACTGGAAGATAAAGAGAAAGTAGCAGTAGTGATACTGATTCTGAAGACAGTAGGTAGCTAACATTTTATTGTAATTTTTTTTTACAGTAGTGAAGTAGTTCGTATGTGAAGTATTGCGGATTCGCAGAAATATTTAGTGGGTTTCCAGAAAACAATAACTCGTGTGATCTTCAAATAATGTAGGGTGATTTTTAGGGACGTTAAAGAAATAGAAAAACAAATTCCTATCTATACGAGTTATTGTACTTTGAATCTGTTGGGAACCACCTGTTGATTATATACAACAGTTTTTTGTGCTTTGTGAATTTGGATCAAAGACACAGGTATGGTAAACTACCTTTTCTTTATTAAGGTGTGACTAATGTGTGTCTTAATGGTATTTCACGTTTATACTGTTCATAGCTCTTAATTTTGTTTTTTTTTTGTACTAAGCCAGCTGTTGCGAGATCCGTTATTGATAACTGTAACCGGCTATATTGTGACGTAGTTTGAGTCATGTTGTGTTAAGCTGGATTTTTCGGAGTGTTGCATGAATTTTTTAAGTGATTTAATGAGTTGATGTAAGMGTCTATCACTAATATGTGCCCCTGCATCTTTGTGTTCCCAGGACTTTAAATGGGTCCTTGGGCACAAAGGTCACGCTCTTAGTCTCTTTTATATGGGGTCATCAATCATGATGCAGGTTCCTACCCCACATTGGCAAATGATAAGGAAAAGGTGTTATAAAATTGCAGCTTTTTTGCGGTTTTTCTTAGACCTCTTTCTATGGATCATTACTGTATCCATTTGCAGTAGCATTTAATAGGGTAGTGATTTATTTTAAACTTTACATAAGTATCATGTAATTTTATGTTTATAAGTTAGTAATAAAGTGTAAATTGATAATTGCTGTATTTTTTTAGTCATTTATGCTTAATTTAATATTTAGTTAGGTAGGCTATGAGCGCATATTACAGTACCGCAATTCATTATCCATAAAATTGCGGATGAGACCAAAACCATAGAAACCAAATAGGTTTGATCCCATCTTTTACATAAACATTTAAATTTACCGCATTAAGCGGATACTAAAGTCACTAGATAGAAAAAATACCGCAATTGTCCGCTATTTTAGTGTAAAATAGCAGCGGTGACCTTAAATGTTTATGTAGAAGACGGGATAAAATCTATTCGGTTTCTATGGTTTTGGCTTCATCCGCCATTTTAGTGCAAAAGTATGGACAATGAATTGCAGTACTTTATCTATCTAGTGACTTTAGCGCCTCGCTGCGGGTAACTCACACACTTCCTAACCTACAGTTCGAAGGCGGTTTACTAATGGATACAATGATATATTTTGGGTTCCAAAGCATAAAATTTGATCATCGTACTGGCGGGACGTATAAAAATACTAAACAGCAATATTGATAATAATTATACACAATACATTACCTTCGTGAAATAAAGTAAAATTTTGTACACTCCTGGAACACAGCCTTCGAGAACATGAATATCCATTTCTTGCAGTCGCACTTATTTTTTAAATGTATGTAAATAAGTATCAAATGATTAATTTCCAATTATTTTACGAACTGTTACCTTGGGCCAAAGATGGCGGCTGAGAATAGTCGCCTTACGATAGGTAACATCATACAGCGTTTCAATCAAGATGACAAATCGCATGAGCAGTTGATTTGATTTTATTAATTTGTAATTATGTGAATCAACATTTTTTGTATTCATATAAAGTGTATTTATTGAGCCMGCGGTTATAAGGGGTTTCTATAAACGATTCATGCATCCAGGGCTGTTATGGAAATGATTGATTAAATCAATTTTCCGCCTCTCAGGAAAGTGACATATACCTGTCATCTGTTGATTTTTGAATTATATGATATATTTTAGTATGAGGAAACAACTGCGAGTGTTTTTCAACATATTCTTTAGTGTTTTGTGGGATAATTAACTTTAAGTTGCAGAAAGCTTACATTTCGGAGCTGTGAGGTGACATTGATCTGCAACCTTCAGTACTATCGCCGCTTGCTATCGCCGTGCATATTGTAGTTTGGCAGCAGTTACAAAAATGCGGCACAAAAAAATTCAGAAATCAACGCCGCCCGCGTTGCATGAATCATTTATAGAAACCCTGTATAATTTACATTTTTGTTAAAAAGAATTAACTATTTCAAGGAACCAATTTCATAAAAATAGCTATATAAATGGCGAAATACGAGATACCTGACAATAAATTACGCAATCTCGCGGTAGCGAAAATAACTACTACAAATTGCAAATTTTACAGTGCATGTCTATGATTCATGTCAGAACCTTTAACGTTATGTTTATTTTTTTAAAACAATATATGAATAACGATTTATCTTAAATATTAAAGACACTTTATTCGCAGCCAGTGGCAGATTTATGGGGGAGCAATAGGGATAAAGCTTTCCTTCATACACATAATAATTTTGAAGAAATTTAACCAAATAAATTGTTAACGCCCGAGATAGCTAGAATAAAATTAATTAAGTTATTTTGAAATAAACATACTATATATCTGACATAAAGATACACAACATTAGCTTAACTCTTGACTTAGTCTCCTCTGCATAGGCTCCACCCTCCACCTTACCATATCCCTAAATCCGCCACTATTCTCTATTCATTTGTCTATTTCGGTATTTAACATAAAAAGTATCCTACGTACCTCGGGGATTTCCCCACGCAGAGCAGCGCACCATCTACTAGAACAGCAGGCAAGTAATGTAAGAAAATCGTACACAGCACATAAAAGAGGTAGTTCTTCTGAAGCGTTATGTAATAATACCATATTGCTTTTATTGTGGGCGAGTTTATCCCATAATGTTCCGCTTTATCCATGAATACTCCCCAGGTTGTAGGATTGTCGCAACTGGATTCGTAATGGTAGATGGAGATTTCAAACTTCTTCTCGTCTTCCAAGGATTTCTCGTATCTGAAGAAATTAGACTTGTAGTGGGGAAAATTAAGTGGAAATGTTTTAAATGACGTTACCTGGTACCCACATCCCAACCCGTAGTTATCAGTGCGTTGACACACATGTCTACGGGTACGATGTTTGCGTTTACGTTCGGGTCACAGTGTATGGCGCGAAGGATACCAGTGCCTGCGCCAGCGCAGACTCCGGTCGGTCCGTATAAGTTGTTCACCCAACCTTTTATTGGCTCCTTGTATGTTGAAATAACTAGAAATAAAGGTTTTGTTCAGCAGTAAACCCAAAAACACCTAACACTAAAAATGGTTGCACTACATGGGCGTTCCTACCCAGCTTTTGGTCTAAGGGGGGCAAAGCAGGAATTTCCTTAGTGAATAATTCAACATAAATATAATATATTTAATAATGAATTAATCTTCGTTGATTTTCTGCAAGGTGACTTAAAACATCTGTGAAGACCCAATTTTTTTTTATGTTTTTTATATGCACTTGTCATACAAAGCTCGTTTATTCTTAATTCAATTATTGATGATCTCAGTTAGGTGATATCTAGCGCATTCCATTTCTAGCACGTTTAACTAAAGATGAGTTGATACATTTTTTGGAAGAATAAAGATCCGTGATCCACATACTGTATAGTAATGTCAAACGCAGTAATAAAGAAATATAAATATCTCCTTAAGCATCCACTAAAAGGGTCACGTTTCATGATTTGCAATTCGCACATATCAAAGACTAATGAATTAACCGATGCGCTTCTAGTTTAGTTTCAACTTTTCACGCTAGAAATTTTAGAAATTTAATGTTGTATCGTATCATTTAGTTATGTTTACATGTATTTTCTATCCACTTGGTAACATGGCACGCTTGTGTTATAAGAGAAACAAGTACAGGGCTTCTATAAATGATTTCTGAATTCTTCGTGCCGCCTTTTCGTAACTGCTGCCAATATAGCACTGAAGTTTGCAGATCAATGTCACACCACAGCTCCGAAATGTGAGTTTGATTATCCCACAAAACACAACAGAATATGTTGAAAATACACATTCCCAGGCGTTTTCTCATATTAAAATAGATCAAATAATTCAAAAAATCGACAGATGACAAGTATACGTCACTTTCCTGAGAAGCGGCAAATTGATTTAATCGATAATTTTCATAAGCGCCCTGGATACATGAATGATTTATAGAAACCGTGTATGTAAGTATTCTTGACAGTTGATGTCATAGAATTGTAAAATAAAATATGCAGACCGCTATTACATAAGATAAGAAAGTGTTTTATTCAAAAGTCACATTTAACTTAGGAGTGAATAGGCAGCTAGTAAATATTAAAAAATATATCAAAACTCAGAATGAGTAAAAGGTTGTTAAACAGTACCTAAGACTATAATGATTTAAGCTGCTGGTTTAGTTAATCTTAGTTAAACTTAAAAGTACAAGTTATAAGTCCCAGCATTATGCGTCAGCTGGCCAAACACCCTGCTTTAAATTAATGGTAGTTTTATCTCTAACAATTTTTACTTGTACATCTAATTTTACTCAAATTTCTGCATAATTTTAAACCCGCCATTTGTTATTGCTCTCAAGCTGCTTAAATCCTTTTATTTATTATATTCATCTTGCTGGCTGTCATTGAAATGCAAAATAAGGCTCAATATCGCCAAAAACGTATGCTATAAAATTTTACGGAATATACTTGACTACTGAAATCTGCAGGGATTAACAATTAAAGGCTTAGTCTAAATTATTACAAATGTAGGTATTCCTTTTGATTAATTAATCTTATTAGGGCAATGTAAGTTATACTTCGATTGATACTTCTGCGGCAATTTTTATGTGACAAAAGTAATTTATGTTTTTAACGTTAATCAGGTATGCATAGTTTAAATGCTTAAAGCGTCTTATGTCATCTGAAATTGAATATGAGCAAGTCGATGATACTCCACTAACTTGGACATTAGCAAATTTTGTATTAAAAACCGTGATCGCATTAATCTGATATTTTAAATAACACAAATCTGAGTACTTCTTTTTGTTCTCTGGCTAAAATAATGACCGGTTCATAAATCGAACATAATGCGTTTGAGTCGCTTATATAAATGCTATACGAGGGTGAATGCTTTCAGCGTCCATAATATAAGATAATATTTTGTCGAATAGATCGCCGTCTCTTGAAAACACTGACAAAAAGTTAATAGTCTGACGTGTGTAATCGAAACGTCAGACTATTAACTTTTTGTCAGTGTTTTCAAGAGACAGCGATCTATTCGACAAAATATTATCTTATATAAATGCTAGATAATAACCAGACACTAACACATCAGTAAAATGATAGCATATTACATCTCAATCAATGTTCGACGACGATTTTGTACACATTATGAGTAGGTACTGTGTAAAATCAGAATTAGATACTTGCACAAAATTGTGCAAGACATGCTTTGTTATGAACACCGTAGAATATACCATCTTTTTTCATACTGAGACTTTGGGCTTATTTGATTATCACATTTTTCGTTTAGCTATTTTTTTAAGTTAAGCTAACCATAGTGCGCTAGTGCACTGCTATAAAAAATTAATCCACCACTTAATATTTTAACCAAATTAAGCCTCGTTTAAATAAACTACACATACTTAATCAGATTTTCAAAAAACTTTTGTATACTGGCATTTTAACAGTACACCGGGCTTTAATTCGTGCTTATAATGCTACTGAATTCCTAAAACTTAATGTTAAATAGATTTTCATAACTCTTAGTTCGGATGGATTTTTGCTCGAAATAACTCATATTTTTGAAAGTTTTTTGTTTCTCTGTATTAATTATTAATATGTAACGCGAATTTAAAAATTAAGAACGAAGAAAGTTGAAGTTACTGCCAAATACAAATATGTGACCGATTCTGTGTATTCATACAACAGAATCATGCATAGTTGAACAATCCCTATAGGAAAACATATTAGAAGAGCCAAACAAAGTAGAAATAGTGTTATGATCTTTGACCAAGGTAAGCTTGGAAACCGTTTACGACTTATTGAATGTCATTTGTATAGGTCAAATAATATGAGTTCTGGATGAAAATTGTGAAATACTATTTACGATTTCGTCAATACATACTTAATTAATCAGCTAAATGTGGGAAGGGCCCAGCGTTGGCAGTCGGTATCGTATTGAATAAACACTAAAGCATTTAGGAGCGCAAGTTATCGCGTCTTCTTTTTGGCCTTTTTGGGTTGGACGGGTCGATTTTTGCATATAAGGAATATGGAAGAAACTTGAACCGGAAACCACATAGAACTCAGCCAAATCCTAAACAAAACAAAAGGGAGGCTGGGGTTGAGTTTGGTTCTATGCGGGGGGTGGAGGAAAGAGATTACGAGGGTGGGGATAGCCGTTGTGTGATTGGATTCCAAACACAGGAGAGGTGAAAGCCGTTTTCGTGGTTCAGGTTGTTGGGCTGTTTACAAATCTCAATTGCTTTTCGGAATTTTCGATTGGCGTAGAATGGAACTGTCGCTGCAATTGAGATAACAAAATATTGTGACCGGTTTCATAGTTTACACGAACTGTTCTGTTTTTTAATGTTTGCAGCCTAAATATTTTCTGTACTTGACAGAAAGCCACATTACGAAAGGCTTGTAATAAACTGCAAAAGTATACAGCGAAATAATCAGTAAAATAAAGAATCTATTGCTTCATGTAAATTAAATTGTAAAAAGTTAATTGCAAAATTAATTAAACTTGCTTAAGTGATCTTCGTTACTAGCAACTGAACATAAGATTGCATTGAGATCTTTAGATAAATTTTTAATGGTCATTTTAATCTTAAAGTTATCGGTAGTATTATTACCAATTATACCTTTAAAATACTAAGCTGATGCAATTTCTTACGAAATAGGTACTGAGATTGTAAGCTATTTCGATAAAACTAAAGTTTTTCTGGAAACTTTTGGCTAATTAAAGCTTTACAATAAAAATAGTGCAAACAATCAACCAGTAAAGATGTATTTTTCATTTATAGCTAAACTCAAAATAAAACAATATAGGAATGATAAAAAATAAATACACATAATATGTTAGGTAAGTTTGTTCTTTAAACATTATAAATTGTAAGTGAGATGACCAAGTTGACTAGGAAACAGAAATATGATTGCATATTGATTGTATATCGAAGGCTATCCTAAATGAATAATAATAAATCTAGGACAAATGTATATAACGGTAAGGCATTGTTTGTTTACGCCAAAAATGAATAATAATTCGTATAAACAGCGCGACAATTAGAATGTATGCGATGTAGGTGTTAAATTGTCTCAAAAACTTAGCACATATAATGTGAAATAGAAGCAAACGGTTACAATAATATGTTTATTTCATTTGAWTAAATAGTACAAAAATCGATCAGCTTTTTAGCTTTATACTCGTTTTTGTTTTGTATATTTATCAAATAGGTGATACACTTTCTGGCTAGCAGCAGTGTAGTTTCAAAAGTTCCTTTTTTCTGCAGGAAAAGCTGTTTGATTTATTTAGTTTAGTTGAAAACTATATGTATCTGTTTACTAGTGTGCCACGCGGGTAGACGGTGTACCCCGATTTTTCAAAAATTAATTAACTTTCAAGCTCTCCAGAGATTCGTTAGGTAGTCGTTTGCTTTGGACTGAATCATACAATATCAAATAGAGCTCATTGTGTATATAGTGTCCAGTAACTGTCGATTGACTTCAGCTGCAATCACATCAGGTGTGCCACAGGGTTTTTACCTCGGTCCGCTGTTTTCTCTGTGTTCATTTTGCCTTAGAATATACTTTTACTGGAGTATTTTGTGATACTTACATAATACATTTATATAAAATACAAAACAGATGCTTAACCACAACCTCGAGGGCAATAAGTGACATAAATTACCAWTATACTCTTGTATAAGAGATGTTGAGAAACACATTATGTAACTATAGCATGTAGCGCAATTTGTGATACTTTTGTACAGAATTTTGTAACCGTCATTCTGCTACGTTTATTGAACTGTGATACAACTTATACGTTAGTACTCAGTAATTTTACATTACTCGTTTCAAGAGTGTTAAAACTTGTACGTTTCTATGTTACGTACGTTGTATGTAATTTTTTATTTGACCGTCAATGTAATTCTCTTTCATATTCGTTACGTGTATTTCTGAATTAACTTCTTTCATTTAATGGTCAGTAAATACATTAAAATCCACATTAAATTCAAACACTAGTTCAATACCTGCACAACTACTCAAATCACTTCGCAGCATTCATTAACACTTACAAGACTTCCCGTCTACGTAATCACACTAGATGTTTCTTGAAAGTAACTAGACTGTTTTATGGTCACCATCTATCTATTATTAGGATCACTTAATGGAATGCAGTGTCCTATCAACACGGTAACAGGTCTGCACACCTGCAGCTCTGGCCCATAGATGGCGCTTATGGCGTCACTTCATCCACTGTCGCCGTAGCAGTAAGCCTTCCCTAGAAGCTGATAGTCCCGAGCAGTTCCATTCCTTGCGATTTCCATTGTAGTCATTTAGTCAGTTTAGGTGTATCACCATCACCTTGTAAATTGGACTGCGCTGGATTCTATAAACTACGGCCTTAATTATTTGTACTACTCTTAAGGTCCTCTCTAGGCTGGCGGCGACAACTTTCCTCCCTTGTGGGTTATAGAGCCACACCAGATCTCATTTTCCAAATTGCCCGTGAATCGCCGTTCCTTTATAGTGAACTTTCGCACGATCACTGGTAATCCTTTCTAATGGAGCTCTCACGTTTTATTGCTTCGTCCTTTCCCTGAGTTGTGTTGATGGAATCTTCGTTGCTGAGCAGGTTACACATCTGTAGCACTACTTCTCCCATCATCGCGGCAAGCCACCGAGTACAATCGTCACGTACAGTTGCCATAGTATTCTCCATACCCAGGTGGGCGTCCGATAGTCCTTCATGCACCTCTTTCAACTTAAATAATACTAACAGCATGGGAACATGCTTGCCATCTCGGTGTTCTTTCACGCTGTCTCCACTAGTTTTTAGGGTAGGACTTTATAGGACATCTCCCATCTTTAGATGCCTTCCTGACGTTTTCAGATGATCATACTGATAATAATAATAATAATTTATTTTACCTTTAATCGATTACAAGACAAAAAATGTAGTTACACACGCGTATTGACTTCACAACAAATTAAAATATCAGTTAGTCATCTGTCATCATGGCAAATGCAGGATCATAGTTTAATTCAAGAGCCTCTTATATTGTATATGGCACCATATTAACACCTATCTTAATACTTCTTTGAAGTTGGCTCTACTTCTGGCTTTTATACTCTCCGGAATCCTATTGAATATTTTTATACCCCAGTACTTAAAGCTATTTTGGCATTTATTGATCCTAAGTTTTGCTGCCATTTCGTCTACAATAAACCTTATTCTTCGAATGGAATATATTGTTGATGACAGTTTCTGACACAAAAAATTTATGTGCGTTTTCCAGGTCAAGGAGTCCACACGAAACCCCAACACCGTTACACCACCCAGCTTCACCTGCTGCTTAGTGGTAAGCAATAAACTCTGTGTTTTGCATTTATTCAGCTGCAGGCCGTTTGAATTTAGTCAGTTCTGAGCATCCTCTACTGCTAGTTGGGTTTTCAATTTCAGAAAATGTCTGTCCCTTGCCTAACAAATGAAGTGTCGTCGGCGAAGATGGTTGTTCTATACAGGTTGTTGTTACACTTGAGGGCATGTTATTTATGAAGATCATAACAATATGGGACCCAATATAGACCCTCGAGGAACCCCATGCCCCATGTTCTCACTGTGGGACAACCTATTGTTCCATTGGACTTGTTGACTGATCTTTCAGATAAGACCCCTAATCCTATAATAATGAAGTTTGTCCAGCAGAATTTCATAGTTAACGCTGTCAAATGCTTTTGTGAGGTCTAGACAAGTTAATTGACCCCCTTGCTTGTCTTGGAAGGCTTCTATAATGGATTCGACTATCTCGATCATTGCTGTTGCTGTTGATTTACCTTTTCTAAATCCATGTTGAGATGGACTTATGAGGTTGTTTTTTTTGCATCTTTAAGATCACAGGTAAGATTGAAATTGGCCTAAAGTTAGCAGAATCGTTGGGATCACCCTTTTTGTATACGGGAATGATTTTAGCGAGTTTTAATTTGGATGGAACTGTTTCTTCTTGGATGCACTTGTTTACTATTGCACATAGTGGTTTAGCTATGTAATGTATTATTTTTTGCATAAAGTCTCTGTGAAGCCATATATGTCCTTTGTATGCTTTGCCTTTAATTTTAGAGTAGTGTCAATTATTTCCTGTGTTGATATCTCATATACCATTGTATAACACAGATACATACAGAATGAGAGTAAGTTGTTAAGATATCTGCCTGGACGATGCTGCATTTTGTGGTCAGGCCTCTGGATGTATACAGTTGTCCTCCACTGGTGGTTTTACAAAGCGATTTCCACGGGCAGTCTTTGGACAGAGTCCCACCGCATTCACTTCAAATGGACTTTGCAGTTGCCTTGGTTGGAGAGAGCCTTCATCTAAGGAGGCAATTGTTTGTATCGTGCGCAGGGCAAGCAGCTGRGGACGTTACCGGCCCAATGAAACATTGTGTTGTTCGTGGATTACACGAGCAATGCATTTTGTCCTTTCCTTTGCTATGGAAATAGTATTACCCCTTTGGATGACTATCGGCGAAAACTGGCTTCCCAGTTTTCTGGAACACGGTTTTGGCGCTAGCAATCGAGTATCCATGGTAAATGTTTATCACGGTGTTGAATATGTTTTACTTTATCAAAAACGGTCCGTTTCTCCAGTAGAAGCAGAAGCAATAGAATGAGCCGGAATCGCCGCAGGGGACATATCACGGGCATACATCCCTATCCGTTGCATTAGTAACGTCTCTGTGCTGGCTTAAATTTTGTACTGGCGAACGTATTTACATCACATCCTATTTAAGAACAGCCCCTATGCCATTGCCGCTGGCATCGGTCGAAACCGCATAAAGCTGGCCAGAGTCGGGTCTAGAGAGGCGTAAGGAGTGTGATAATGCTTTCTTCGTTGCTTGAAAGACTCCTGGAGAATAGTTAGAGGTGGAAAGATATCAGCTAAGCTTAGGTACGTAAAGATTCGCAGAGACCAATGAATGCCCACAAAGGTGCTCTGTTGGTGGAATGGGAACCTATTGTATCTTTCACAAATGGCTTACCTGCAGGTTGCTTCTGCAGAAATTGGCTGTGTGACACATGAATTAAACCTTTAAATATCCCAGGGGCCATTTCTCCACAGCGCAGTGGAGGTTTTGAAGTTGTAGCCGCTCCAAATGCAGGTGGTCCTCGGGTGTTCGAGAGAAAACCGCGCTGTCATACAGGTAAGCTTAAACGAAGAACGTTAAAAACTGATCCATTTTTCTCTACGTCGGCTGAATCTTGAATGAAGTCTTGTAAAATGACTTGGATTTAACTTGGTGTTCAAAGAAGCCAACACAAGAAAATAGAAACATATAATGAAATGCTGGGGACAACGAGCTCAAAGTAAGAAGACCGCGAAGAACAACGCTGGAGAGAATTGCAAAAGATATGAAAACAATAAATAAGAAAGATCCTAAAAATAATGCAGCCGAACTAAGCCAACACAAACATCCAAGAAAAGCATCATCTACAAGTCGGGTGTACTATGAAAACGTTCTCATTCCAATCTTCCACTCCCCGTAATATGCGCTGCGTGTGAGCTCGCTAGCAACAAGCATGTTATTCCTCTAAGCTAGCCAGCGTACACAAAAAAACGTACTCGAGTACCGAGTACAAAGTACTAAGTATAATTCTCTACAAAGTGCAAAGTAAGGAGTTAATAGAACTTACAAGTTACGTTTACTTTGTTGGCTTTCATGATCAATTTCTTGAAATTTTTATCACTAGCATGGCGTCGAGGGCTGTTTACGGTAAATGCATATGAAAACAGACATTCAACTGGAGCTGATGAAAGGAGACAGGTATTGTAGCGAATGAATAGGATAGATAATAGGATAATCTCCGAGCATATTCAAATTGCGTCTCTTATCGTCTAGGAGTTTGTAAACTTCCAGTAAATTTTCGGCGTTTTTAGGTTTTTAGGCTCTGTGCTGCTACTGTAACTCTCACTAGGTGTCTTGCTCGTACTCGGTTTAGGTGTGTATGTCACAGGTTCAATTTGACTAGTATCTTCAATTTCCTCAAAATCGAAATATCTATCAGAATCACTCGAACTGCTGCAGTTGTATTTTTCCCATTCATTTCTTAAGGCAATAGACTTGGCAGTATATATCCATAGTAAACACATTCTTCACCTTGCAATATATCAAGTGTAGTAGAAAATTGTACTTTGTACTTCAGCAACTGTTTCAGTACAAATACTTTTGTTTAATTCTTAAAGTACAAGTACCAAGTACATCCTTTTAGAAAGTAATTGAGTACACAGCACAGAATACATAATAAGCACTCGAAGTACCGAAATCAAGTATTTGTACTTAAGCACTGTCCAGCTCTGACCATCGGAAACGTAGCCGGCCCAGCGGTATACAGGGAAGCGGCACAAATGCCTACCGAACATAGTTTAACGCTGCTATATGCAGTTTATTGCAACTATCGTAAACGTTTTATCTCAACACATGTCCTGTTACAAAACATGTTTTTGTTGGCGACGAGAAAATTTTAAACATGGTTGCTGAAATAGACTCATGGTTTAGATTATTTTTACTTAAGAACAGTGCCGGTTCCTCCTGTGGTACAATGAAGCAATTGCATCACCAGTGAAAACAACATAAAGCTTTGGTTTAAAGGCTTCCTTGGTTGTTGTCGATGACATGTTGTTTTCCGGCCCGGAAAACAACATGTCATCGACAACAACCAAGGAAGCCGGTGTCTTCCTCAGAAGTAGCTACTTCTGAGGAAGACACCGACATGAGTGTTAAAACGTCAAGGTCTAATAACCAACGTGGGAACCAGCCCGGAAAACAACATGTCAACATAAAGCTTCCTTTTGCTTTTCAAATAAATAATAATTCAATTATGTTTTTAATATATTTATGTGTGTGTTCTGTGCCGTACGATAATGGCACATTTGTGAGCTAGGTTACAGAACCCATGATTGGTTAAATTTGGAATTAACTAGGAAAAGTGGAGCTCGACTAACCGATGCTCGGAAGTCCCGCATGCAAAACGCGTAAAGCGTTTCACTTCACAGGCGCGTACTTATAGTTAAAGTACTTAGTAAAGTATTATTGTAGTGAACCTGCCTCGAGTGATTTATTTAGTCTAGGTAAGTTCTCAAGATGACTTGAGTAGGAACTGCGCCGTGTTAATTACTTGTAAATCGTTTGCAACAAAGCTATTATTACATAGAGTTCAATCAACAAGTATCATTGAATTCTCTCGCAGGAAGCCTTGATATTATCATCCACCTATTATTAAGAAGTTGAGAATTGAGGATCGAAGGTTGAAACTAAAGTCAAAGCCAACAGTTCCATAGTCGAGATTAGATGTAGTCCCAAAAGTCCCAAGGCTTATCTTTCTGGTCTCAAGTGAAAATCATAGTAAAGTTGAAATGTTTTAGCGAAGTGCGCTTTCTAATGTTATAGTTGATCTATTGATCTTAGTACAAATCTATATTCTGCAGTTACGTATTCACTTGGTTGGGAGCTGTAAAACCAGCTTGAATTACCAATCTTCGTATAAGTGGTGAGACAATAAGTTTGCCTAAGACACTGTCTGTCTAGTTCAAGTAATTGTTGTACAGTTTATTTTCCAAGATCATCAAAATCCGTTCTAAATGTTACGAAAACCAAGAAAATAGATAGCGGTAAGGTGAGTGATTTTTTTCTTTTAATGTGTTTTGTTGTAAATTTAACTCATTAGATTCTGTTTAACACCCATTCATTCACATTTATATTATTCCATTATTTAACGTATCTATTCTTGATGAAGATTTTTCTGAAGATATCGAATTATGCTCTATTCAGCAAACGTGCATAAAACAGATTTGCGTTATGTAAGGGCACAATTCTAATTCGTCTCTATACCGTATTGTTTGCTGTGCTCATTTATCTCACAAATAAATACTTACTAATAGCAGGCCTGAAGACCCCAAACGGCAAACCATCAGCCTCATTCCGAATGACGTCCTCAGAAACAGCTTTCGTAAACGTGTAAGTATTAGGCCACTTATCCAAAATCCTGCAACACTCACACTAGAACATTTCATTTCGTTTAGCGTCCCAACACCTACACTGGAGTTATATTATCGAGCAGTTTGTCTGGAATTACGTCGGTCAAGACGGCGAGTTTCTTGCAGTCCATCGGAGGAGGATAAAACCTTTCCTCTATGTATTTGTTCGGACATTGGGAGTAAGCTGTGGACACGTAGACCGCTGATTTTAGCTTTGGAAGCTGTTTGCATAGGTGCACCACTTCCTGGGGCCCCCTGACGTTGATGGCGACGGCGTACTTGAGTTTTTCATCGAAACGGACCGTCGCTGCCACGTGGAAGACTACGGAAACCTGAAAATTTTTATAACAACAGTTAAGATTTTATTTTGTTACGTTGTCATAAGCTTTCCACTCCTCTTCCTTTTTGATTTACCCGCTTAATAACGATATCTTACAGCTGTAAAGCCACTTCAATTCTGCCATAAAAATGTGGTCTTCTGCGCTAGCTTTTATTCGTGTTAAATCAAAACTCTATAATTATTACAGTCATTTATGGGTCTCTATGTGTATGGGATATATATGTGCTATCTTGGGCATTTGCCATGTATTTATATTTTATTAAATTGCTCATTAATAGGTAACATCTAATCCACAAAATAGCTGTGGTAGCTGATAAATTCGAAAAAATGGATCGTAAGGTGTATTTTTAATATTAAAAATGTGAATATTTAAGGGGACCGCCAGAACGCGAACATATTGGCCGTGACGTCAGGTGTCTGGGGTCAGCGCGTCATGCGTCAGCCCCAGCACGTCAATTTATCAGTTTGTTGTTTGCCTTCATTTTGTGACAAGCGAATTAAAATACGCTAAGAAAAAGTGAAATAATGACTTATGACTTCTGAAGGCATGCTCATTGTTATGGAATTTGTGTACAGCGACGAGCGGTTCAACGCGGCGGAGATGAGGAACATAAAAGCAACAAAGCAACAGCATAAGTAAACTTTTTATCAAACTAACGTAGCATTGATAATTTGATCACAGTGGGTTGTTGGAAATATACTATTTGTAAACATAAAAATGTAAGAATCAAAAATGTACCGTATACTTGACATTTATTTTAGAGGTCAGAATAAATATAAATTGCCATTTTTTTTCGGGGCTCTTGCGGCTCGTTTCCGGTCTGACTAACAGTCGAATATATGAAGAACAACGGCGTTCTTTATTATATCATTTCCCTCTATCAACTTAAAATGCATATAATTTTTCATATCCTCTTTAAGCTATAACAAAATGGAAACTGAATGGTAAACACTTATAACTCCAAAAAGAATAATAAAACTTACACTAAGGATTAAGATGATCTTCACAACAGAAAAACAAACTGCGATTTCAGCATTTCACGTCTAGGGGCCTTAAACAACTTTTTTATACGTTGATAATCTCGAGGAACGGATACAAAAATTTTGTTAGCTGTACTMACTGAAGTACTTTTATAACCATGTACAAAACAACACTTGTTTTGTTGTCCATACATAATAGATGCTTGTAAAACTATACAAATAACTTTTTGGTGCTACCTCTTACACCGTCCGTTTAATAAACACCACAAAAAAGCTTATCCAATACAAGAATGATACTATACCATTAAACAGCACGCTCTTCGGTAATGTTTACATGACACTTGACGTCATGAGTTGAATAACCTTGGATACAAGGCGGTGACTCCTAAGATTCGAATTTCAGACCTGAAATTCTCTACCTACAAATATTTTTTTTGTTTTTTAACATGGCGTACGATATATATGCACTTCAAGATTCATTTTACGTAATTTTCAAAAAAAGTGATAATACCCAATTCCTTTGGAATGTACTATTTGGTTCTACCAGGAAACTTAAATATGCTTGCAAGAATTTCCAATACTTGTTTGGGTGCGTGTTTATTTACAAATATAAATTTTATTTAAAAAAGAACTAATTGTAATGGGAATATTATATTCTACTATCATCAGCCTTTAATTATTTTGTATTAATGTTAAAGTTTATGGTTATATCAGTAGATTAGTATGACTACATCCTGACAAAATTCATCCAAATCCTTTTTCTGCCAGATCATAGATAAATCCCTTGGATGACATTCCTTCACGAATTTGTATTCAGCCCATCGTACACTACACGTTTCAAAACGTTTAGCATCTTTCTCAATCCGGCTTTCATGTTTTCGTACGTGACACAAATATTTACGCAAAAACTTCCTTACTCAAAACATTATTCCAGCATCGTACTACTAATAGACAATTGTACCGTCATAATGTGCAGGTTGCACAATTAGCTGGCTATGCATGAATGTTGATTGTATTTGACACACCTTTGTTTTGTATGTATAGTAATTGTTTACGAATAGTAAGTAGTACTGAGATGAGGTTGCATTGAGAATCGTACTGTAGAAGTCCGAAAGTTGCGTAAGAAGAGTTCGTTAAATCGAATTTATTGAATTTTGGGCTAAAATACAGAACTTATATTGTTTTCTTGATCTTATTCAATTTTGCGGTTGTATTTATACGTAGCTAGGTCAATTTTTGCTCCCTAGCTTTACATCTTTGAAAGTAGGTGTAGTGTTTAGTATTTGTTTTATTCATTACCCTTGCTAATCATCAAACGCGCCTAATTCAATAAATGACGGGGTTCATTAAAAAACGCCATCAAGTTGCTTATGACTTGTACTAACATAATATGTTTTGACCTGGACACGCCTTACCCCGCACTTTGGGGGTAGTTTTTTGAAAATCGCCAATAAGCGATTTATCATTGGCTTAATAAATTACGACGTAAGCTGGTATAGTCTGTAAGTACAGACACCTACACTTCCGCCCCCCAGACGGCGACTGGGGGAAGCGGGAACGAAAAAAAAACCGGTGAATAAAATAATTGCTTTGTCGTATTTATTTTAGATCAAACTGTCTTCTCAACCACGTATTTAAGAGGGTACAATTAGGTGTTCAAATGAGAGTGTACCCTAGCATATTCCAAGTGGAAATTTATTCAATCCTGCTATGTGCTTATGAGAACCTCAGTACAGGGTCCTCCGGATTGCATATGTAGCGCTCCGTTCAAAAAGGAATTTTTAGTTTCCGCGGGTTACGTAATATATTCGATTTTTGATTTTTTGTGGCGCTGTCTCATTTATACAGATAAGTTCGGTCATGTTGAATGTTCAGTTAATGTTTGACAGCTGTTTTGTTTGCAAGTGTTTTGGCTCGTCTTCGATTTTTGCTTATTCCAAAAAATGGATCAAAGAAACTGTATCAAATGTGTGAAAAACAAAATTAAGTGTGCGGACGCATGCCGAATGTTGATTGTGGCATATGGTGAAGCTACCTTGGGCCGAGAAGATGTGAACGACGAAAAGCGTGCCGGATACCGGAGCACGTCAACAACAGACGAAAACATTGATGCAGTAAAGAAAATAGTATTGGCCAATCGTCGAATCACCGTTAGAGAACTTGCTCATGACCTAAACATTATATGCTATTCGATTTTTAACAATTCGGCATGAGATGGGTCGCCGCGAAATTTGTACCAAAATTGCTCGAAAATTGCTCAATTTCGACCAAAACAGCATTAATATTGCTACGATCCAAATTTGCTCCAGTGGGTCATAACTGGTGACGAATCATGGGTTTATAGTTATGACGTGGAAACCAAAGCTCAATCATCCCAATGGAAGCTGCCGTACGAGCCTAGACCGAAGAAAGCGCGCCGTCGAATGTGAAGGTTTTGCTTACAGTTTTCTTCAATTGTAGGGGCCTAGTGTATCGAGTTCTTTCCACAGGGTAGAACGGTCTCTAAGGAATACCCGCCAGAAACGGCTGGATTTGTGGAAGAACAAAAATGCTGCACACACATCGTTGCTTATGTGCGAATTTTTGGCCAAAGAAAACACATTAATAATGCCGCAGCTGCCGTATTCCCCAGATCTAGTCCCCCGTGACTTTTTCTTGTATCCCTAAACTGAAGAAAACCCCTTAAAGGACGACGCTAAGCTACGATTGAGGAGATAAATACGGTATCAAAGGAGGAGCTGAACAAGATCACAAAAAATGATTTTTTGAAGAGCTTCAAGGATTGGAAAAAAACTTTGGCACAAGTGTATATCTGGTGGGAATTATTTTGAAGGAGACAAAATAGATATTGATGAATAAATAATTAATTTTTGAAAAAAACCCACAATATTCGCGATACTTTTTGGAGACAGTACATTTGTTGCGATAGTCAGGCGGCAGTTCGGGCGCTTCCTGTGTTAGGATGCGTTGAGGCCTACTACTGGATTGTCGTAATCGTAATACAATAGGGTTGCGTGCCAGCTCAAACAAGCATTGAAGGCAATGAAAGGGCCGATAGGTTGCGAAATGGACGGCGTCAGCAACGTTCAATTGCTGTCCCAGAAAGCAGACTGAGAGCTGAGATCACAAAGTGGCTTGGTCGTCAATTTTGCTTGTATTGGGAAGACGCGCCGGAACTGAGACAATCTAGGGCCTGCATCACTGGACCTACGCCTGCTCAGGAACGTAAATGGCCTTTAAGCCTGAGGCGTTCTTAATTGCGATTAATGGTGGGTGTCTTTACGAGAACTGGCGGCTCAATAAACACCAGAAGGTTTGGTTTATGGCTCTCAATTTTTTGAGACTGAAGATATTTTTAGGTTACCTTGGAAAGGTATACTGCACGTCTTTGAAAAGGCACTCTTCTAAGCTACAGGTCGCACTACAGAAGATAGAATAGAATATTTATGTGCAATTACAACAGCTACTGCAACTCCCGTAGGAAATGAAAAAAGGACCAAGATAAAAAAATTAAGGGCCATCGTACTTAGAGAAACCAATGAAAACCAAAACAAAATGAGAACCCAAGAAGAGACCATGCAAAAGCAAAAACTCCACGAGACTGCATTGTTGCTGATCACCTACGTAGCAGGTCCTAGGCAAGGCATTAGATATCGAGGCAGCATACAAGATATCGCTTGCCAATTGCGGCCACTGCAAGATACGTGGAGCACAGGTCGAGCAAAGTGACCCAGTGAAGGAGTTTATGATTAATAGTAAAGAAATCTAGTGTGGCTTAACGACTCACATCACATCTTACAGAGTAGTGAAAAGAATTATCGACGTAGTTTATGGAGATCTTGAAGACCGCAACTGATCGTGCCAGAGATGTTATTTTGGAAAGACGGCTAACATCGAGTGATAATATGAGTTGCAGTAACTAAAATCAGCAGAAGAAGGGTCAATGAATTCATAATGGCAACAGCAAGTAAAACAAGCTAAAAATTATGATTTGAACTTTTTGAAATTTAACTTTGCCTAAACTTTACCTTCAGCAAGTTAAAAGTTGGATGATCTCAAATACAAATAACTAGAAGGTACATCCGGCGTGCCTAAGACAAGGCACACTACGTAGTCTGTTCAGAAAAATACGAGATTACAATACACTCATTGGCCAGGCGGTGCATTCAGAAAGTTTCCCATGCTTCTATTCGTTTTTTAAAATCTAAATTAACTTGTCTGATCGAGACGGTGAGTTTCTAATGAGAGAGTAGTGTTATGGTTTGGGGAAAGCAGCACCTGCTGATTAGGGAACCAAACTGATGTTTGAGAGGTTGCCTAAGCCTCTATTTCTTGTGTTCTCGAAGCTTCCATGCTAGATAAGGAGATGTTTCTGGAACACCCGAAAATATGCGTCGGTCGGTATAAAGCGCGACGAAAAACTCGCAGGAGTGAGTCTGATTTTAACAGCGGGGAAGTGTACTGTAGTATTTTAGAGTGAAGTGTTGTTTTGAATAAGTTAATTCAATTAGTAGTGTATTGAACTAGTAATGTTATAGGTTAGTTAATTTCGGTAATAATGTGTAAATAAGTGTAGTTAGAAGCAGTATTTTTTGAACCTTTGTACACGTAATATTATTGTTATTTACGAAGAGTGTTCGCACAACCCGACGCAGAACAAGCATTCAATCTGTAGAAGATTCTAGAAAGCCTGATAGAGGGGTACAAAAGACGAACCTTCAAGGACGAGAGTGTTGCCACATTGTTACTTTCGCGACAAATTTTTTCACGATCAAAGTTGTTCCATTACGTACTTGCCTCTTGTTGAACAAATTATATAATGAAGTTGTTGTCAAAAGACGTATATTTCGTTTTTTTTCGAATTCGCCTGGATATTTTCTTAAGACAATTTTTAAACAATGAATGGAAAAAACAATAAAAACAAAAACCAAAAACTCAACAGAAGCTAATATGACACGTTGTTTTTCGAGCCCGGAAAACAACAAGTCAATCGACAACAACCACGGAAGCTTTCAAACCAGAAGCTAGTATGATTTCTTCGAAATCTGTTATTTTTTAATATTTTAATTCAAACTATGAAAATGAAGGGATATTTTATTTTGCACTTGGCAATTAAAAAATGAAACCTCCGAAAAGAATAAACTTAGTCACGTTTCAGTCTTACTTATATTTATTGTTATTAATTATACTCTATATAAAAGCTCTTTGGTTCCATCTCTTTTGGTCTAAAAATAAAGTTTCAGGCTTCTAGCTGTTAAAACGACGCACTTTCATCCCCTATTTCAGCCCTTAGGGGTAGAATTACCAAGCTTCCCTAGTAGGTGTTTACGTTATAGAGGGACCCTACCCTACTGGCCAAGCTTCAGTAGTTTACATTCTGTGGCTATAAAATAGTATGTTAGGACATATTATTTTGTAAGCGTAGATTAGTATTACAATACTGGAAATGGTGGTGTACAAGCAGCTTATGCAACATGTACAAAAATATGATATATTACCAATCTGAATTTAGGCCTAATCACTCCTGTGAGAGTTCCCTCAGTTAACTGTTAGTAAAATGTACGCTGATCTTAACTGCAATAAGTAATAATAAGTAAGTAAGATAAGTACGTTGTTTCTGTTTTTCTCGATATAGAAAGGGCTTTTGAGACAATCGATTTCAATATGGTTTCCAGGGAATACTTCATCCATGGTTGGCAAATTACTTCAGTAATAGAAAACAGTAACAATTAGGGGCGTGTCTCGCATGAGTTAGAAAATATATAGAGAGTGCCCTAGGGAAGTGTGATAGGATCTCTTTTGTTTATTTTGTACGTTAATGATTTCAATTTGTTTGTTGCTCGTGAATTTATAAATTTGTTTGCGGATGATACATTACCTACTTAAAAGCGATTGCAATTTAGGTGTTACAATAAGAAAAATGAATAAATATTTAGTTTCAAATAAATTGAAACGACTGAATGTGTCAAAAACCAGGGGTATGATTGTAACAACTAGATATAAGTATAAGTTTTTGGATGTAGATAGTATAGGTTTACAATTTGTAATTGTAAAATAGATATTGTAACATCTTAAAAATATTTAGGGCTAATTATTGACGGTGTCATGTCGTTTGATTTCATCTATTTAAAAAAAAATTGTTCCTTTTATCCAGAGTATCTAACTTATCAATGGAAACGACCGCTAGAGTATATAAAACTATTATATAACCTCATTTTTAATACTGTAAATCAATATTTTTTCAATTCAACCTCGATAAAATGTCATGCTTGCAAAAACTTCAAAACCGTGCATTGAGGATTATACTTGAGGTGTAACAGACTTACGTGTTAAAAATATGGTGAATGTAGCTGACAGGGTGTTTTACCTACAATGGCCCTCGTTTACTAAATAATGAACAATCTGCTTGACATTTTTGATGATAGAACCTATGTGAATGCCTCCAAATCACTATTTTATGAGAGCTTTATATATTTATATTTTTACCACGTAGATCTCTTGATCACTGAAGGTTTTTAAACCTCAGTTATTACTTATTAATGTATATTAGGGACTCTGAGTAACGTTGTTATTTAGTTAGTGAAGGTATTTCTTTTTCTTTCTATCGTTTTACTAGCTTTATGCTATAATTAACAAAATTTATATTATATATATTATTAATACTATTAAGAGCGAGATGTCATTAATTTTTGGGTGGGACACCCTGTAAATGCTTGCTGGCAAATCAAGAGACCGCAATATGATCGTCGTATACCCGACGTTCCTCTAATTTCTTTCCCAGTCACGCTCGTGGAATCCCCCGACTATATAACCGTCATCTCCGACACAATTATATGCAAATACCTGATTGATGATCATCTGCCTGTCCTGCATGCTAAGACCAAGCTCTGGCAGGCTGCAATCGCCTCCGATTGCTACGATCTTATGTCTAAACTTGGAGTCCTCCTCCTTCAGCCTGTCAAAGATGACGTCATCGAAGATCTCGTCCACCCTCTGGTGCATGTCCTTGCCTTTCTTGGGTCGCACCAGGATGTACATGGAGGCTATGTCGGGACAGGAACGCAGCAGCTTCTCGATGAGCAGCTTTCCCAGGAAACCCGTGCCTCCGGTGATCAGAATGTTGGTGCCAGCGTAGAACTTCTGTATGGGGGTCAGGACTTCTTCCACGTTGGCTTCCATTGCTGAAAATGATGCCAGTTGAGACATTATAAGGTAAAAAGCAATGTACCTATATGCCATTATGTGGATTTTTCGTCAGAAACATTTCTGCATTCAGCGTGCAACGTTTTTTTAACAAGTCTTAATGCAATAAATCTGTAGCAGTAATTACGTGGTGTCACGTGTAACCAGTCTCTATATGTTTATAAAAGAACAACGCGAACTTGTAGTTTCAAAGTCTAAGAAGATAAACTGGAAGGTCATGCAATAAACTTCACTTGTTTTTGTTATTCGTTGATCCTTCAAAGTAGAAGATGGGGAAACAACACGATTGTGCAGAACTTAAAATAATAAGCGCTGATTACGCCCGGAAACTCATTTAAAAAGTACAGGGTTTCTATAAATGATTCATGCAGCGCGGGCGGCGTTGATTTCTAAATTCTTTGTGCCGCCTTTTTGTAACTGCTGCTAAGCTACAATATGCACGCATGCACGGCGATAGTAGCAACTTTGGCAGATTAATGTCACACCAGATACCACAGCTCCAAAATGTGAGCTTTCTGCAATCTTTAAGTCAGTTATCCCACAAAACACTACATAATATGTTGAAAATGTACACTTCCAGACGTTTTCTCATATTAAAATATATCAAATAATTTAATCGACAGATGATAAGTATACGTCACTTTCCTGAGAGGCGGCAAATTGATTTATTTGATAATTTCCATAAGCGCCCTGGATGCATGAATCATTTATAGAAGAAGTACAATGGCAAGTACTTTTCTATAACAGATAACATCTAAATCGCAATGTCCTAATAAGTCATCTAGGGAATAAAGCTTCCTAACAGCCCGTACCAACCATTTAAAACAAGAAACAAGTTTAAAAGTCCATTCAACAATATTAGGCAGAACCGTTATCGATTTGGTCACTGGTATAAGTGATATATTGGACACAATAATTTAGAAGGCTTTTATTTACTTAAGCGTTAGATGAACTCTTCCGGGAGTTCTTATTTCCATGTTTAGCAATGGGATTGTAGAAACTAGCAGTGATAGAAGGAAGGTTAAATAGGAAAAGGTTTGCAGTTTTGTGAGCCTAATTTAATGCACTTGGATTTTTGAAAATGTTAATGGTTTACTAGATATTTTGAAAAACGAACGTCACAGTTTATAATTTTAGGTATATAAAAAGATGTTCCCAATCAATTTTGCAAGTAAGCAGTCGTTTTCAAAGTATGATACATACTTATTTTTTCATACAAACTTCGCTATGGATTTAAAAAAGATGCCTCCAACGATCTAAAACAATACGATAATTAAAAAATATAAGATTTATTACCATTATTCTGTTTTTTCTGATTTTAATCTAGTTAGCCATGGACAAATTATAAGAAATGAATTAAATGACAAACCTTTGTACTTTCAAATTTAGTTAGATGTAGTTAAGTAGAAATTTAGGTGGCAATGTCAGCATTACACTGATACGATGGCAAAGCCACCTAGCTGCAATTATAGGAACCACTTCCTAAAGGAAGTGGCCTATAGCCTGACAAGTTAGCCTGCACCTGCATACATCAACTCGACAACAGCCCCCAACGGCACTTTTTGCAAGCGGGCAGGAACCGACATACATTAAAATGCATGCCTATGCTATGCTGTCTGTACCGCAATCAACTGCATGTCAATTCGTCGGGCTACGGGTAACTTCCTTTAGGAAGTAGTTCCTATAATGGCATTGCGATCTAATTCTCTACTAACGTCTTACCAAGTCTTTGGTTTATAGGCCAAACTAGTTCTATGCCATGCTGTCTGCACTAGACTTAAACTGCATTGATGAGCGATAATGATAGCGAAATAGATATATCTGCAGTTGGTTGCGGTGCATAAGGCAAGGCATAGGCATGCATTTTAGTTAGATGTAATTTATCCAAATAATTATTTATTTTTGGAAAAGCGCGATATTGTCGTTTTACATACGCCGTATTTTAAATGCTGCCCAAGCTGCACAAGAATATTTTGAACGTTACTTTGATCGCCGCAAGCCTTTCCTACCTTCATTTAAAAAGATTGTATTTGAAAATTTATGGCTTCCTTGGTAAACGAAAAAACACTTCAAGTCAAATAATTAAAATTGCATATTCCTAAATCCATCGGTTTTTACCAGACTAGTCGCGAGAGACGCAGGAAGATCGCAACGCACTATTGTTAAAGTAGAATGAATTTTATACCTACAAATAAATTACTGTAAGGCAAAGTTTATATTTTGTCTCGAAAATGACAGCTTACTTGCAAATTTGAATTACATTATCTGAAATCACGTGACTTCAAATTTTGTAGTTATACCCTTTTTATGAAAAATTAAAAAATAGCGGAATAAAGAGATATCGCCAAAATTAGTCTTTTTTATATTTAGTAAGCCATGTGCCATTTTCGATGTTTTTATAGGGTGTCGGTTATTATTAAAGCTAAAGGCATGAGATTTTTGCGACCTTGTTCTACTTTTTTTAGATAAATTTATTCGAAAAAATGTAATGAAAAATTTCGAATTTCCGAAAAGGTTCCATAGCGACCAGGGTTTTTATATTTAATTTTCTAAAATATGGTTTCTTACAGATTTTTTTACGTAGAATCAATTGGCGCAATTAGTTTTTTGATATTGCAAATACTTTTGAGATATAAACCAAACTTGTGTGTTTTTTTTAATAGAAACCATAGTTGGCCACGACTCCATCAAAAATAATATTGTTTGTGCTTTTCAAAAATAAAACTTTCTACTCTTATCTTACAAATAAAAAAGTACAGGCTTTTTCAAATTTCGTGAAGATATTATGTGGGGGTATGAAAATGTAGGCGGCCGTTAAAACTTATGTTTCTACTGTTTGATTTAATACATTTATATCGTTCATTATATTTTTAATTTCTTTTATTATTCATAGCTTTTAAAGTGTTATACCATAGATTAATTAATTTATCTATGGTTATACTCAAATATAAATACAAATTTAAGTTTGACAGATGCATTCGTCATTTGTTTCCAATGTTTACTTCCATGGCCACCTATATTTTTTTTACCTCTATACAGGGTCCGCCACCTAAAACTCCCTTGGCTCGTATTTTCTTTTTTTTTTTAGGTACAACCTTAYGTTATATGTCAAATTGTAGGTCTTTTTAAACWCTTTAAAAAGTGTTTTTGCAAATTGTAATATTTTGCAAATAAAGTTAATTTTTGTAAATATTTTTTAACCTTACTCCGTATAATAAATATTGCMCCATAGTTGGATGGCGATTTTTGACTTCTTCAATTTGTGTCATTACCATAATATATCCGTAATTTTAACTCCTTCTTAGTGAAAACCAAGAAAAACTAGTCGCCGCCATGTTCTCCTATAGGGCTGCTTACATTTTTTTAAGTTTTAGTTTAGTAGCTTATTATGGTATAAATAATGCCTACATACCCATCGCTGCAAACAAAACCTCAAAATTTTGAGTAACTTTTAAATAAATCGAGTACAAAGTTCGTTCTAAAGAGAGAGAGGCTAGAAAAAGAAACCCTGCGATGAGGCTAGTTTGGTTTTCTACATTGCGCACTAGCCTCGTCGCAGGGTTTCGTTTTCTACAATTTYTACTGTAATAAGCTACTAAATTAACACTAAATTCTGAACAACCATATTTAATGAACATAGCGGCGACTAGTTTTTCTTGTTTTTCACTAAGAAGGAGTAAAAATTAGGCATACATGGTAATGACACAAATTGTAGAAGGCAAAAGTCGGCATTCAACAATGAAGCATTTTTTTTATATAGGGTAAGGTTGAAAAATATTGACAAAAATTAACTTTAAATATAAAATATGATAATCCGCAAAAAACTTTTTTGGACACTCACTAAGCTATCTTTAAACAGTTTAAAAAGACCTACAATTTGACATATAACTTAAGGTTGTACCTAAAAAAATAAAGAAAATACGAGTTTTGGGTATATCTAATATCTTCACCAGATTTGAGGTGACTAACTTTTTTATTTATTAAGATAAATATAGTTATATATTTTTGAGAAAGCACAAAAAATATTCTTTTTGATGGAGTCATAGTCAACTATGGTTTATATTAAAAAAAAACAAAAATTTGGCCTATATATCAAAAAGTGTTTACAAAATCAAAAAAAATCATGTGATTCTACGTCAACTTTTTATAAGTAGTCATATTAAACGAAATATATAAAAACCGCGGTGGCTACGGAGAAATTCGAAATTTTTCAATTTTCGTCTATAACTCAAAAACTAAAAAGGTTATTCAAAATCCAAGTTTAATAGAGCATTAGCGATGTGCTCACATTCAGTCTCAGATGACATTAGGCGCTTTAAGTATTTAAACTATGCATATCTGATTAAAGTTAAACCATAAATTATACTTTTCTGTCATATAAAAATTGCTGCAGAAGTATCAATCGAAGTATATTTTACATTGTCATAATAAGATTAATTGATCATAAGCAATTACCTACAATTACATTTGTAATAAGTTATATTGCGCGTTTAATTGTTAATCCCCGCAGATTTCAGTAGTCAAGTATATCCTGTAAAATTTTTTAAAATACATTTTTGATGATATTAAGCCTTATTTTGCATTTCAACCGGCAAGATGAATATGATACATGAAAGGATTTTAGCAGGTTGAGGTCGATAACAAATGGTGGGTTTCAAATTAAGCAAAAAATTCAGCAAAATTAGATGTATGAGTAAAAATTGTTAGAGATAAAACGATGATTAATTTAATGCTGATTGGGGGTGTTTGGTCAACTGACGCATAATGCTGGGGCTTATAACCGTTTAAGTTTAAGTTTAACTAAGATTAACTAAACCAGCAGCTTAAATCATTACAGTCTTAGGTATTGTTATACGACCTGGTTGTTTCCTCATTCTGAGTTTTGATAAAAAAAGTTTTATCTTTACGAGTTACCTAGTCACTCCGAACTTAAATTTCTAAACGGTGTATCGTGTATGTAATGAAAATTAAAATATTATTTGCACGGTTTTTGTTGAAAACGCTTTAATATCGAAAACTTTAAAAAAATGTATTAAGAAATTCGACATTTAAAACATTTTTACTACCAAAGTAGGGCGTTTTAATTATTTTTTTGTAATATTAGGATTTGCAAATGTTGATGCAGCATCGCAGCATTTTGTACAAACTAGTTTGACAAATCGTTGATACGTTCGTTATACAGATATACAAATTAGTGCCAATTTGAACTTTACAAACGAAAACGGCTAATCGAAACCACCTTAATTAAACTTCATAACTTTTTCAACATTTTATTTGCACTATTCAAAAATGAAATAAAAATATAGGCATTCTGTTCAAAAAATACAGCTTTGATCTGAACACTCTGTATACATACAGTTGTTTAAACAAAATTAAAATAATATTAAATTATACCCCACACTGTCTACCACATCGCCTATCCTCGGTCCACACAATAATGGTGCACTGTGTATTAGGAGAAAGAGAAAAATTATACAATTCTATTTAAAAAAATTAAGTTGTCCATGATACAATACACGAAATTGAAAAATTAATGTTAAAAAGTTATGAATATAGATAATTTTCCTTTGATATGTTTTTATGACCTAACGAATGGAGAAAACCTCATATTGCTAGCTTTTTTACTTTCCGCGAAATTCGTCATTTTTTAATATGCTGGAAACGTCAGGTAAGAAAATATCGGATAACCCTGAAACAGCCTGCTGTAGTCAACCCGTGCCCTTCAATTTTAACAGCGAATTCGAAAATGCAATAATACGAGTAATAAATGGGGCATTACATTTAACATAAAACAGTTGAGTGGGGTGCAGCAGAACTGGGAACCCTATATGATGGGTACCTTTTTCTAAAACTTAAAATAAAAAGGTACAAAAGAACGAGACACCGAGACATGGTTGTTTTTTTTTCTCCTTAACTTTCCAAATGAAACTAAACAGTATTAAAATATCTTTTATAGGTAATATTCATTCAGCGTCTGTTTGACCGGCTTACTTCAGCAAAATTCTGGATAGTTGTTCTTTTATATTTGTTAAAGTAACAGTTCTTTACACGCATATAAAACAAGTTCTCTAGAAAACTATTTGGGTAGGTTATCGATTTTGTAAAACTACAATTTAGAACCGTTTGAGAGAACAAAATTAAGTCTATGAATATCTAACAAATGATGATTATCCTCAAAAACGCAATTCAAAAATCAGGAACACTCAAACTAGCAGAAAGAGAATTTGTTGAAAGTACTCGTAAATTTTTCGCCCTTTTTTATGTAGTATGGAATGGTATAGTTTGTGATAACGTGAAGATTAACAGAAATCTTTGAAAAGAGTCTAAATATGCGGAGACTCGCATCCAATGCAACAAAAGTAAATCATACAGAGTTGTTGAAAAATTTTATTTTAAATTTTTTATTTTAAAATGTAGCTATATACCAAGAGATTAGACATGTTTACAAACCAGCTAAGTAATAATCTCCGATCACATCAGTCTGTACTATTATTACAACTAGGCGCCACAAATTACGATTGTTCATTTAGTTCTTTTACATAACTATCTTGTAGTAAAATTATGCTCCGCTGTTTCTTTTTGCATTCATTTGCTAATATACCCAGTGACCTACATAACATTGCACTTCAATCTACTTTGTCATTGTCATGGGTAACTCGTTCAGTTCTTGGAATTCCTCAAGTCTCGACATTGCTTTTTGGTGTTGCGATTGCTTCTTTCCGATGTGTTGCAAGGAAAGCAGTTTGTGTTTGAACTGAATAACAATGCATCACTTTCTCTATGACAAAACAGCTGATTTGAATGCTCCGTGATCATTTTGGGTATGTGTGTACCATTCGATAATGTTTTGATTAAAATATCAACTACTATCGTTTTATTTATTTTTAGTTCACATTTGAAAGCACCTGCATAGTAATTTACCAATATTTTACCTAATAAAGCAACAAAAATTTGGTACTTTAAAGACCTCAAGTTTCAGTGTAAATATTCTTATAAACGCAAAACAGTTTCCATGCAATAGTAAAAAAAATCCGATGACACCACATTGTTCCAAAATGCATATAACATTTGCTGAACCCATGTTTTAGCATGATAAGAGAGATAGAAATTTTCACTTGTTTCTGAAATCTTCAAAGCACTTTGCTCTGTTGAAATAATCTCTAAAAATATTTTTCTAAATGCAGTACCACATAAACTTTTGATTGAAAAATGCAAGAAAAATTCTTAATCTTACCTTGCACGATTCTCGCTCAATGCAGCACAACTACGAACGTTAACAATAATTTTTAAAACGACACTTCCAAAAAAACCAGGCACTTTACGCTCTGTATTCACTTAATGACATGCTACCGTAGACAGCTGTAAACAAATGTGTTTCAATAACAGCTATCGCTGTGTAGTACCTGCTACTTACTTATTCACTGCAGCATGGGGATGACCAAATATAAATATACTGTGATGCTTCATTAGAAGAGGGGACAGAGACGTACTCAGTTTGATTTTTAGCATGTTGCCGGGCACAAGTGAGTTGGGATCCAAAGAAAGATGTATAAAATGTAGGTACCTATGTTATAAAATATACAAGAAGTAATGCTAGCATAATTTACACATATGGCTATTTTGAAGCATAAATTTCTAAAAAATGTGTAATTTTATATAAGTTTTTACCCATCGTACAATAACAATAGTTATACATTTATTCAATAGCGTGGGATCTCGATTGTTTCTATAAATATTAACTTTACATCAAAGTTTTGCTGTTTTTATCCTTGAATGACTTGGTGTTTATTTTTTATGATTCCACAACAAAATTTTGTAAAAATCAATAAAATTCAAGACTACTGCAGCTTGATAGAAATTGAACAACGAATTTTACAGCCAGGTACTTTTTAAACATCATGTCTGATTCTGCCTTTCAGTTCTTCTTCCTCGTAGTTTTTCTTTGTACACCTGACTTTTTAAATAAACACCAGAGAAGAAAACCAAACTTAAATCGGCATTAAATCATCTTTGTTCAGCTCATGAGGGAGGTATTTTACTACTGATTATTGACTAATATTATTGTCCAAACCAGTTTGCTAGGTAGATCTAGATGATTTATCCATAACGCTAAAAAAACATCAAGAGTATGATCTTCACTTTTAGCCGAATTCGGACGTCTGTGATATCCTTTACATGCCGAGTTTCCTTAATTTTTTAATTAACCTAAACACTGGATGGGACAATAGGATTACCATAGCCAACCATCATTATGATTTCAATTCGTTCAGTTTCATTAAGTTTCACCATGTTTGCAAATAAAATTCAAACTGCTGACGTTTTAAGATAACCGTTTAGCTTATTAAAAGGTACTTGAAACTGGCGTAAAAAAAAATTGAGATCGCTTTACATTTTTGTAGAGTTAAATAAAAACCAGTGTTGACAGCTGTAGAATTTGCTGTGATGACGCATTAATTATTATGTTAGCAAACCATACAAAATAAACACCAGGTTATGTCAAGGACAAACAAGTACAAAAACTTTTCCGGGGAAGGAGGCTTTAGGGCATTTTCTATATAAAATACGAGAGAAAGCAATACAAACCTGCAGAAATCGCTTGGATGCCATTAAAAAGGTATACGCTGCTAAATGCATTTGCAACTGTCGTTGATTTCATACTTTTGACTATCCTTGTATAGTAAATAATGTCAGATAAGCTAGTATTATCCTTAAGCCAAACTGCTGATGAAATTAAGCAATTTAATTTTCTGTTCATAAATGAGTCTTCAATTTTGATATATCAGTTTTTTTTCAAAACTGCAATAACTCTCAACAATCGTATAAACTGTTGCCAATCCCCGGGCATTAGAATTATCATGGTGGGTTGCATTTTTATTTAGCTCATGAACGTGGTCTGTATATAAGTGTGTATATCCTCTGAAAGGAAACTGTTCCTTAACTGTCTTCAGAAATCATCTCTTTAAAAGGAAACACACATTTAGTATTGTCATGATATTACGGATTCGTCGAACCATGTAATCGAAGCTTCCATATTAGAATTTGCAAGAATATTTGCAACTCGTATTTTCTTGCCATACCATCCAACAATATTTCTTCATTGTGGCATGATAAATTGTTAAATTCGAGATCTATAGTTTAATAAATACGAGCTTTGTACAAATGACATTATGGAGATGAAAGGCATTTTGGTAAATCTAGCATAACTCTAGCTTATTTCTTTGTTTTTGGCGGCATCTTTTCTGTGCGTTATTTAATTATAATTTTTCGTTTAATACGTAATTTTATAGGGAAGGTTCTTGAAGCTGCAATTTGAAATTGTCACGTTCATCAGTGTCTTTGCTGGGAGATTTATAACGCAAATTAAATTATGTTAAAACAATGTTTACAAAATTTTGCAGTTTCATTTTAGGGACTCCTTCCTCCTTCAATTCAATTTGAAGAGTGTACATTTTAGTTTGATTCAAGTGACAAAGTATTTTCTAGAAGTTTTTTTTACCTGTAATAACTGCAATTACTCAAACTGATGGAAGATCTTATTCCATTCAGATCGACCTCGCACATGAGTTGATGTTAAACCAGCGGGAATTTGTTTTAATCGTTACGAATACTACAGTTTCAGAAATTGCTTCGGTGTTTTAAGTTTTTTAAAACACAAATTTCTTCGTTATTTACTTTTAAATAAGACCACAACAACAACAAAATTTTTAGCAATCTATGATGAGCTCAGTTTTTTTCAACAGAAGATGTGAAATGTAAATGAACAACTGAATGTTAACGGTAAAGGCTACGCTTCGGACGCAAACTGACCCTAGCCATGTGTAAGTTACCTCCTTTGTTATATAAATAACTATTAATAGGGCGTATTAGTCTACACCGTGGAAAGTCTACTGAGAAGAGAACATCAACTTTACTTGATGCACCTCCTCGGACTATGACAATTCGACAATCACGTATTTTCATAAGGAGTTCGTTCCGAGTAAAAGTTAAGAACTGCTGCAATCAAGCAGGCCTCATCTAAGAACAGTAATTGGACTACTTACAGTTACAGAACATTGCTGTTTAATAGAAACACTTATCTATGATTGGTAACTGGTCGGAAGTGCACGGAAGATGAAACTCCTTGCCGTATTCTGTGAATGCCTATATAGCGCTTATGAGGAAAGAGCAGCATTTTTTGGGGTACTATCCACAAGCACCCATACAGGATTTTAGAGTAACATACATCTTAGGAGGTCCTGGGCACATAATTAGCTGAAATTTCAGTACGGTGAACACCACTATGTGCTATTTAAAACGGGGTCACCGAGTACACCTTCCGACCTTTCAAGACTAATATTCTTAGAATCTCTAACAACCTTTCACCAAACTAAACGAATATGTGTAACACATATAAATGTTGTTTTTACGAAATTGTAGATATTAATGATACAAGTGCGAAAGCCACAAAGTTTGAGGTTGTCGTTATGCAACGAGACAAATTCGAATTGCTTAGTCTGTCATTATCAATTTCATATAAGTAGATATATCGTTTATATAGCAAAAAAATGTCATCTACATCACTAGCCGAATTATTTATTATTCCATGTTGAAAGCATTCATAAAGGCAGTGGCGGCTTGTGACAATATCTACTGGGTCGGCAGTAGAAACTTTGATCCACTCTAGTTGGCCTATATTATTCATTTATAATCTTGTATTTGAACTAGTCGTTGAACTGCTCTGCTAAATATTTCATTCTGGGAGAAGGGCGAGACAAATTTTTAATAAAAACTTTATAGTCAAATGAATTTGAGAAAATCTGCTTTTAAAATAGATTCCGCGGTATCCCTTTTTTCGTTTATCACTTCCTGTATTGTTTTCGTAATGGAAATAGATTACCTATTTCACCCTTTCATATCTTCTATAAAACACAACCCAAAGCGAACCTCGAACTTTCTAGCTTTCTACCTAACACGACCTAACTGATAAGAGTTGCTAGGTCTTGATTAGCACCCAGTAGCCAGTGCTCAGTGTAAAGTAGTCCAGGTAACACGAACCTGAATAATTATACACAATGTTATGCATTGTCATATTTCCCGCAAGCGCTTTAAAATCAAAACTTGATATCGAACCTTACTAACCGTAGCCAAAGTTATAATATTCACTGAAAATATTCAATGCAAAAGAAAGAATAATTTTATTGAAAAATCGGAAAGCTATTCCACGAAAGTAACAAATAAAAATTAATTATAAAGAAAAACAAAAGCGCAAAACGTATCTTAATTTGAGGTTAAAAACGGTAGTGGATTAGTTTGCAGCCTGAGTTACTCCACTAAAAAGGGCCAATTTTACAACAATCCAACAAAATCGTCAGGTCATCCATGTTGACCTGTTCTAATCGTCAGTATMTTTTCTTCTCGATGCCGTTATCATGGATTGTGCATGTTTGAAAAGTAACCCAAACTGGCGACTCGCTACTTCGGTTCATTTTCATTTCGCCACAAGTTAAAAAGGTAACCCAACTGGCTACAAGTAGCGCAACCTGAAAACTCTAATTCACTATCCTATCCGAAGTAATGTATTCGGAAATTTTTGAGTATAACTGCTTACCTAAGACAAGTAAATGTACGAAATCATATTGAAAATCAAAGGTATTAAGGCGTGAACAAAGTTTTTGGTTTTGGCTGAAGCTTTTGGGGATATAGTGTAGTATTTACGTGTTGGTTAAAGCAAGTCGTAACAATTTTCTTTGTTTTATATATTGCTTTGATTTTCGGTATCGCTGAAGCATGTCTACGCAAGAAAAGTTGTCATTTTAACAGTACGGGACACTAAAACGCATCTAAAGAGAAATTTTTTATTATGCGCGGAGACTTCTTTTGGTTCACTCTTTAAGCATGTACCGAAAATGTGCTTCTATATTATTGTTAGGTACTCGACAAACTCTAGTGATTTATATCTTCAGTCAACTAAAAATTGCCACATATATAAAATTAGAGAACATTAACACAATTATACAGGGCATTGAATAATTTCGGTAACTTTATTAACATTGAAGCAACATGGCGAGTGGCTTTCTACCATCGCTGAAGGGTAATTAAAGATTGCATAGATGAAAGCATCAACATTGTTAGAAAGGTATTTGGAGAATGTACGGGTGTCCATAAATGTTTATCCTGATTTCAAGATTAAATATTATGTTTATAATTGTAACGTTTTTTTATTACAGTTCTACTAGGGACCCATTAAGTTTTTGTATAGTTGGGTCTCATTCAACACTTTTGTCACAACTAGCGTTGTGTGAGCCTATATCGTAAAAATGACTTCCCCCACGAGAAAGCTCAACGTAACAGAACCAAATCACCAATTACAGTGCATTAAAAAATTAGGTGCCATTATGGAAAGAAAGCATCGAGATATAAAGGTAATCAGAACATGGGATAAAATTTTGCTGTACAATAAAAAACAAATCATCATCATAAATATAATTAATATGTAATCTCCAAATCATTGAACAAAACATTAACACTCTGTATAATCAACAATAGTTCATATTCTAGTTCTACCAACGTTATCTAGTTACCTGCAAGCGTCCATCATCATCAACCAAATATGACAATATTCGATATTTCAATAAATACCAATTCCACTCTTACATAAATCAAAGGTGATGTGAATATAAAACTTTATTTTAGCCTGTATGGTTACAAAATAAAAGTTAATAATCATATGTAAATTAATAAACATCTACTCTATGGCAACCACTTGGGACCTAGTACAGGTTCCTATCGTTGGCACCGGAGAAGCGTCTCAGTGAGCGATGTATGTATAAACTCTGGTTTAATCTATCGAACCCCACGGGTAGTTTCGTTCTTGTTTGGGCTCCTCGAGTACATCGAGCAGACTGCCGGCTTAACCGCAGCGTGCGGTATAGATATAAGTGAGAGCGCCATCTAGGCGGAACACTGCCTACTAGGTGGGTTGCAACTATGGCAACCACTTACGACCTAGTGCAGGTTCTTATCGATGGCATCGGAGAAGCGTCCCTACCTGAGGAGCCCAAGCAAGGGCGATACTAATCGTGGAGTCCGAGTAGATTGACCAGAGTAGATGTTTATTAATTTACATATATCGCTTACAGAGACGATTCTCCGGTGCCATCGATAGGTCCTAAGTGGTTGCAACCCTCCTAGTAGGCATGTGTTCCGTCTAGATGGTGCTGAGGGCCTGGCTCTCACTTACGTGAATAAACATAGACAATTATTATTTCTATTTAGTTCATATTTTAAACACGTCTCTTATAACAAGGTGTGTTGTTTATTACCCTCGATGCAGATACCTACTTGAAATGCCATTAAAAATTTGACCAGCAAAAAAAATTAAATTCTACTGGATTTAAAACGTACCGGATGTTAGGTTAAACGTCAACATCGGTCGTATCTCAGAATTAGTTTATTGTAGAAGCTTTAAAAAATGTAATGACTAATCTTATATTGAGGAGCTTTGAGAAAATACTTTCATGTTCATAAATCAAGAGCAAGAGTGCAAGTCGATAGGTGAAAATAACAAATTAGCAATTTCTTTTAAACTTACAACGAAAAGACGGGTTAGAAGTACCAAAATCTGACTGCTTGTATAAGTCATTATACTACGATTAGACAGTTTTATTACTTTAAGACGTGTTACCTTCTTCACTTAAATTTAATGAGCTCACAAAGTATTCACAGTTACACCCTCTATATTTTTAAATCAGTAAGCTGAAAATGAGCAAGGTGGGTGTTATACTTTTTGAATAAATTTATAGTACATAATATCATTTTATACACAAATATGTCATAATAAGGCTATTATTGCCACATTTACTTGAACATTAACGCCCCTTTATGGTCCACGAGTTCGTTTACCGCCCGAAAGGCAATAATGAAACATCAATGCTTTTTGTAACACTTATTTGTTTTAACATGATTTGCTGACAATGAAAAGAAACAAATTACATATTTTGGAATATTTATATTAATAACGCAGTTGTTACAATTAGTCGTTTTAAATTTTGATCAGGTAGAAATTTAGTATTAATTAATCGAATATTATTTCAGATCTTGACGTTTCTATATTCAGGCAGCATCTCAGAGGACAAATCTACTGATGTTTTTCATTCCCCAGAAGAAACTTCTTGAGCAAGCCTTTGTTCGAAACAGAATCTTCAGTGTACTGTTCACCAACAGACGTAGACTTCCATCATCAATCTGTTTTATTCTGTAGCTGATGATCGGCGAAATGAATGCCCCTTGTACAATTCAGGGTTCGGTAATTTCTGATAAGTGGCGACTTTTTTTTGGAATTCCGCCAAAAGTTATTTTACCCATCAGCTGCCTGGTGCATTTTCCATTTTTGTAAACATAAAAAAATCAATGGGATTCTATGTTCGATGGGGAAGATCAACAAAAATTTTTTTGTAAATTCCCAATAGGGATTTTGTGGTTATCGGCGACACTAAACATTCTATTTGTCTTGGTTTTGGTATCTCGAAGCGTAATTAACAACGAAGATTTCAATTCTTGAATATCATCCACTTACAGATTTGCAAGCTCTTGGCGAAGGCATGCATCGGATAGTCCAAAAATTAAAACAACTTGCAATGGCAAACAACAAATTTTTATTAAATATATTTTTGAGTTATCATGGTTTACCTTGGTCATCAAATAAATTTCACCCGGAGCTTCACGTAAGAAAGTTTTTTCCTAGCCATCGCCTGCGTCTCAAGCCAAAAATAATGATTCGGGCCTTAAAAACTTCTTTACTGCCTCAATACATAAATAACTATTGACAACTAGGAATTTAATCGTCAAATGAGTAGCTTACTTGCTAATAATTTTCTTAATGGCAAAAATATTCATTAAAAATGACTGTAGAAGTAATTCCTTGTGTCATTTGATACTAAAAAGAGCTTCTTCCCCGTTTAACTTGATTCTATCGTTGACAACGAATAGTTAATTATAATTAAAAAAGTTGAAACTATTACTAAATAATGTGAGTGATAAGTATTCAAACTTGTTAATTACACACTATTATCAGTGATAACAGCTGTAATTTTGAATTCTAGGGAATGTTATAAGTAGATATATTTTGTAGTTTTCATAATTTCATCATATCAAATGAAGTTGTATTTTAATGTTATTCAACTTGTTACTAAGGTAAGAAGATACATCCTGCAAAAACTGACAGGTTTCAAATACGTGTGTTTCATAAATGTTTACGATAACAATGCATCTATAACATAGAAACCTCTTTAGTACGCCATAATACGCTAGCTTTTTTGATTCCTCAAGGATATAGAAGTGCGACGTTTTATTTTGTAATAAGTAGCTATTATCATTTTCTATATAATAGCGTGCTTTTTTATATCTAAAGAGATATAACTTGAATTTTAGTCGCTTACAATTTTTGTGACGTCCACCTCTAAAGTTTTTGTTAGAGTACGTTCCTGTACATTTAATTGCCTATTTAAACTCCTTATCCTATCTCTTGCAATTTCTTTCTACTTCCGCGCTTTAACTAGTTTATAATCATCCTGACAGAAAAAGGCCAGTGATATTAGGAGTTTATAGTGATTGCCAGCAATTTCGAAGGAAATTTTAACCTTGACGTTAACGATGCGGAAGTTATGATTACTGTAAGAACAATATAGGTAATAGTAATTACAGGGTATTTCAATCGCTGAGGAGTAGCTATAAGGAAATGTCAAGTATCTTTTTTGCTACTTGCATGATCTTCAGCAATGAATAATTTTTAAACTAAATAAAGTGTGAATAATAGGCTTATCCCTATAAACATGAACTTTACAGCGTAACGTCCATAACAAATGTTTTTTTAAAGCCTACTTTTCCTTTTTGTATGTCAACACATTTTCAAGGAAGCGTATTTTGAAATGCTCTTTTTATCGTTGAAATGACGTGGTCTATCTACTTTGATTTTTTTATTTTTATAAAAAACCGTATTTTCAAATAAATGATAAAAAGTATTATTGCAGCAGGGTGTTAGGTGTCAAATCTGGTTATTATTCATTTGAGGATAACTCGAATGCTCATAATACTCTCTAGTCATTTAAATAGATGTTTATATAAAAGTAAATGCTCAAACTGGAGACCTCTTGCAGCTTGGAAATAACCTATACTATCGCAAAAAGTATTTTGCAGCCAGTTATCCGGTATTTCTTAAATGTCGTCTCTGATTGTGGCAACCACCTTTGCAAACTGCATGGTTTTTCTTTGTACACCTGACTTTTTAAATGAACTCAGAGGAAAACGTGGAATGGTTTTAAATCAGGCAACGTAGCAGTGCATTCAACAGAAGCAGAAAATTTCTGAAAGAAGGTTGATCTAAAAAGAAATTATTTTTTGAAAGAGTTTAATTTTAATCGAAAAAACGCTTTGTAAAGTAGTCCTTACTAGTGTTGGGCGATACATCAAAATGTATCGATATTCGGTATCGATACGTATCGCAATACTGTATATTTTCTGAGTATCGATATTCGTAGTATCTGATAAACATCGATTCAGGAAATAGCAAATCGATGTAAAGTGAATTATAACACTTTTTGTTTCTTTTACATAATTTACATCACTGTTTCTAAAAACCTTTTCTATTCTTCAGCTTCGTCAGTTACTAGTGCATCATGTTAAATATATCAATAATTTGTCACCATGCAAGGGCAGCGAAATGAATAAGTGAATTTTATTAAACTGAATTGTTAGCTTGCGTTTATTTGAACATTGGTGAGAAAAAAACACATTTAATGAAAAAAGCTGAACTAAAATAGTCATATTTGCTAAAAAAGTATTGACGGCATTTGGGGATTTATTACAAGAATTAATTTATGGAACCGCAATTTTAATGAAAGATAACGAGGATATGGTTGGTAGAAAATAAATAATTTGATACCACTCTGATTGGTATCGATCCAGCGAAATATCGCAACACCAAGTATCGATACAAAATATCGGGTATCGAAAGCAAAAGTATCGATACCTAGAAGTATCGATACGCATCGCCCAACACTAGTCCTTACTTCAAATACGCGTAGTTTTAGTTATATCTAGATTGTTATTTTTTTGATGCTGTATTTGTAAATTAGGTATTTGGATATTATTTTGGTAAAGGAAGGATTAGCAAACATATACTTTATAAATTGGTACAATAATTGAGCTGGACAAAGAATTAGAAGAATGAAAACAATTTTCTTCATCGCTAAAATGGACAAAAAAACAAAAAGGTATTACCATTTTCCTTGACTGGTAATAACTTTCGTCTACTTTGATCAATTTATTACGAGTCGGGTACGCAAAAAGCAAACAAGAAAAACATGATTCCGTGAAAAATGCAGTATTTTTTTCATATTTACATTACAGAAGATGCTCAAAATGTTCCCCATTTACTTCCTGGCAATAATGCAGCCTTGAGTAAAAGTTTTCTAATGTTCTTTGTAGCATATTTGGAGGTAAATTCTGGATTTGCCCTGATTCGTCCTTTTAAATGTTCTGCATTATGTGGCCGATCAGTATAAATACGATTTTTCAGATAGCCTCACAAGAAGAAGTCAAGCGGTGTCACATTAGGGGAACGTGCTGGGCATTCTATCTATCGCTCCGCGCCTACTAAACCATTTGTCTGGAAATATCGCATTCAAATATTCACGATTGCTGACTGCAAAATGGGGCGGTGCACCATCTTGTTGAAACCATATATGTTCAGAAGAACGCGTAGCATTTTCATGATTAGAGAAGAAGCGAATACGTTCTGGTGTGACCAATATAAAAAAAATATAATACCAAACTCTTACTGAAACTATCTGACGGTTAGGTACTGAATGGGTATTGTAGGTACTTATTTTTAAGTAACTCAGTAGCCTATGACCGTTTCCTGTTATTTGTAACCTTATCGAATAAAAACTTTCATACTATATTACACATTATGTCTACTAATATCAGATATGTTTATTGTACGGTTCTCATGAAAGATCACATGGAGTTAATAAGCCATTGTCGGGATGTCTCTGATGTGTTCTTATATTAAGTATTATTTTGTGTTATTTTTGCTTACTGTTGCTAATGAGAAAGCTATTCAAGTTCGTAATATAAAATACAAGACGCACTATGTATTGCTCAATAAACTACTTATGATATATTAAAAATCAAACGATACAAAACAGTCCACGTTTAATTGATGTTGAATTTGTAAAATTTCATGGCAAGTTATTTTTTGAAGAAAATAATAATAAATTATTAGATCTAGTAAAGGCGTTCTTTAAGGATATGCGTGATGATGTTTTGTTATGTTTAATTAGAACTAGAACTTAAACATAAGGTTGGGACATATTAATAAAAGAAATTAGTTTTGAAAATTCCAAACGAAAGCTGCAACGAAAAATGTCAAAATTCACAAACAATTATTTTTAATAGTTCTTTTCTTGTAACGTTTGTTTTAATTGATTTAATAAATTGTTTGGAAATTCGATCTTATTTTTCTTAACTACAATAGTGATTGCAAGCCAGACAGAACCTTAGGTTCTTAATAAACTCAAATTAATTGTGTTCGTCTTACGCCCTAAGCATTGTAAGGCGACCAAAAATACTCGTTACTGACGTCACTGCGCGTCCGATGCGGAAACGCGTCGAGCTGGCGAGTACACCATCCTATATTCACACCACGACTTTTGTTGAATACAAACGATATTTGGTTGGGTGATGGTTTAAAGAAACTTTATTGCCATATCTGCCCAACAATAGCGATATCGTGATGAATAATTCTCCATATCACACCCAACAATATGAAGAGGTCATAAATGGCACCGCAAACAAAGAAATTCAAAATTTTATTGGGAAAATAAATTTATATTACCACCAAGCTACACAAAAAAAGAATGGTTAGAATTACTTTATACGCCTACCTACGAAAAAGAATTTAATGTAGACAAAGTGGCTGAAGAACTTGGGCACACTGTTGCGTATTCCTCCGTACCACTGCATCTTCAACCCAATAGAATTAGCGTGGAGGCAGTTGAAATCATTTATAAGAAATAACAACGTACCCAAATTTGGTATTGAGACGACTAAATTAATCAAGAATGGAGTTAACCGCAACACTACAAAAAAATTGGTTAAATTTTGTAAGACATGTTCAAACAGTAATATTTCAAACCGATTATTTCTTAAATTTTCACCTCTTTTTAGAACCAGTAAGCAAGAATACTCGAAATCCTCTCAGGAACTTTATTTTGATTCAAAACAAATGTCTGACATCGTTTAGCTGGTTTATTACGTATCACTTTTCTGCCTAGTTAATTGTTGGATGTTGGATCCAGTTTTTTGTTGCTCCTTTTATTCCATTTGTTCCATTTGCTATTTTCTCTTGTCTCTCCTGAGCAGACCAGTAAGTTGCACCGAATTTCGTGGTGTGTACACTAAAGCTATTAGTTTTCATCAAGAAGACCAGCCAAGTACTGCACCCCTGCAGTATCTGTTTGCTAAAATCTACATTACGTAAGTCCTAATCCTACTTACTATTCGCTTTCCTTCGCGACATAAAACTGGTCCTTCGGTCCGCATTTACAGTGCCTACTGTTCTGTATATGGGCTTTTGTTCAAAATTTATCTAATGAAAATAATGCATGTAGAGGATTGCTGCCTTCGAATATCAGTTGCTGCGATCTTTGGTGGACTGGCCCTCCATGGCTGAAGCTTCCTTGCGCAGAATGGCCAATTTCAGAAAACGTATCGTTGCTTCTGATAATATTCACGAACGAAAGCTCGTCCATGCGTTGATCTCAACAATAACTGTGAAAACCAAAGAGAGTGAAGTTTTGCAGCGTTTTTCTGACCTTTATTCCCTGCGAAGAATCACTGCTTGGTGCCTTTGTTTCATTTACAATTGCAGGAAACCCTTAAATCGTCAATCCAGTGCCATTTTATCGTGTGCTGAACTTCAGAACCCTCTTATGTGCTGGGTTAAACATACTCAGGAAGTTTACTTTGAAGCAATTACTGCTACTGTAACACCAAGACCAAGTTTGGCAACCTGGCACACAGTCCGGCGATACCGCAGCGCCAGCAGCCAATAGCCGAACGCCCTGCCGAACCACCAATAGGAAGCGTTGAACGCAGAAGCAGTAGAGACGCATCAGATTCCGCGTGTTGGTTGGCTGGTCGTACCGATCTCCCGCGAAATACATAACCCTAAATTTAATATCTTATCGTTTAATGTAAATATACGTGGAATAAAGTTGTCAAGTGATTTTCGCTTAGAAGCTGTGTATTTGTTGTCATTTCACCGCGTGTGATTCCCCTCAAAATTTCTTTAATAACGCGTACTAACCTACGTGTTACAAAAGTGGATATTGAAGCTTTTATTAACGCTATTAGTATTTACAAAGACTGTGTTCGTGTTTCGGATGATAATGCGCTGCGTGGACTACCCATGTTACTTGATAAAATGGCCGCTAAATGGTGGCAAGGAATTAAATCCTCGATTGCTAACTGGAATGACGCTTTAGTTGCGATTAGACACGCGTTTGGTGTGCGCAAACCTGCTCATAAAATTTTTAAGGAATTACTTTCTAAAGAACAAGCAGAAAATGAGCCAACTGACGTGTTTGTAACAAATGCGCGAGCGCTCCTTTTACATTTACCCTCCACTCCTATGTTGCACGAGCAACATAAGTTAGATATGATATATGGACTTTTAAATCGCAAAATTCGACATCGCCTTTCGCGGGATGACGTCACATCGTTTGATACGCTCATTCAACGCGCGCGATCCATCGAAGATTCTTTTGCAGAAATCGCAAAACCGGCAGAGACTAAACCGCGTATTCGTTGTAACTTTTGCAACAACATTGGACATTCGAAGCAAGAATGCCGCAAGTTTCTTGCCTCACAACAAAACAGTGGAACGGTTGCGCCTTCAGCGAGTAATAACAGTAAGACTGCGCCTGCGCCAGTTCAAACGGTAAATCGCGTTAACAATGCAATGCCTATACACTGTTTCGGTTGCAATACTCCCGGATTTGTTCGATCAAACTGTCCAAACTGTAATAAAAAAACAAGTGCCGCTACTCTTGATTTATTACTTACTGAGATAAATAGCCAGGATGAAAGTCGACCACTTATCCAAGTGAGTGTGGCAAATTTAACTGGTTTAGCGTATATAGATACAGGAGCAAAGTGTTCCATTGCAGGACAGGGTTTTTACAATCATTTGTTGAAAAATAATATTCTCTATGMTCAGAAAAACAAACTACTTACCCTTGCAGACGGTGTTACGCGAAACGTAAGCACCCACATATTTGATTGTGATGTACTACTACAGGGACGAAGTATTCGGACTACTTTTATAGCAATACCTGATCACGCAGACAACAAAACACTTTTAGGTGTCGATTTCATCCGTGCAGCTGTCATGTTAAGTGATCTCGCGCATATGGTATGGAGCTTTGCTGATCAACCAACGAAATATTTTTGCTTTTATAAAGAATCAAAAGCGGAACATGAATGTATCAATATTTTAGAATTAGAATTGCGTTTAGATGAAGGTCCACATCTAACAGAAAATCAACAAAATGAATTAGAAGTGCTTCTGAATAAAAACAAAGAAATATTTTCGGAAAATGTGAAACCGACTCCATATGCGGAGCATTCCATTAAACTTACCGATGATACTCCTATTTCGGTACCACCGTATCGTTTATCTCCAAAAAAATCTCAAATAATGAAGGAAGAAATTGAAAAGTTGCTCGAAAGCGGCGTGATAGAAGAATGTGACTCTCCGTTTTCAGCACCAGCTGTATTAGTGCCAAAAAAGAACGGAAGTTTTCGATTATGCGTCGATTACAGACAATTGAACAGTGTCACTGTTCCGGATAGATATCCGCTCCCAAGGTTGGATGACTTGCTCCACGCCACTGGCGCTACAACCTACATGTCTACCTTAGACTTGCGAGCTGGATACCATCAAGTTGCTGTCAAAGAATCAGATAGGGACAAAACGGCTTTCATAACGCCTTTTGGCATTTACAGATTTATACGCATGCCATTTGGGTTGCGTAACGCCCCCTCCACCTTCCAAAGGCTGATAGACCGTCTAAGATCTGGTCTTGCCGACATAACTCTACTAGCGTATCTGGATGACATAATCTTGTTGTCAACGGATTTTAATCAGCACCTTGATGATTTTCAGCGACTGTTTGATAGGATGAAGATGTTTAATCTACATGCCAATCTCGATAAATGCACATTTATTAGTCCACGTGTTAAATATCTTGGTCATGTAATTACTCCTGCAGGAATCGAACCAGATCCGGATAAAATACGTGCGATCGTTGAAATGACCCCGCCACGTTCAATAAAACATGCAATGTCGTTCTTATAAACATGTAGCTGGTTCCGTCGCTTTATACCCAATTTTGCAGATGTATCGCGACCAATTAGTAACTTGTTGCGCAAAAATGCAGTTTTTAAGTGGGGTACAGAAGAGAATCAAAGTTTTGAAACGATCAAACGATTGTTAACTACAGCACCTATTCTAAGACAAGCCGATTTAAATCTCCCGTTTGTTCTAAAGACTGATGCCAGCTCTTATGCCATTGGAGCATGTCTGCTCCAGGGGGAGAAAGAAGACGAACGACCTGTCGAGTTTGCCAGTAGACTGCTCACAACAGCCGAGTGTAACTATAGCACAACGGAGCGTGAAGCATTAGCGGTTGTATATGCTATAAACAAATTCCGTGGATATCTAGAAGGATCACCAGTTATAGTTAAGTCTGACCATCAGCCATTAAAGTGGTTAATGTCGCTCAAATCTCCTAGTGGTCGCTTAGCAAGATGGTCATTGATGCTGCAAGGTTTTGATATTCAAATGGAGTACATTCCCGGAAAAAGTAATGTCATAGCCGATACCCTGTCTCGACCGCAGTGTTTTCAGGACACTCAACGTACTTGTGATATTTGCACGGTGGCTGTGACGATGGAAAGCCAATCTGCTAGAGAAAAGCGAGCCCAGCAGCTGGCTGATGGAGAAATTCAAAAGATCATCGAATGTTTTGAAATGTCAAATCCAGATCAAGTTAATTTTGCTCGATATACGAATCGTGGATTCATTATGAATCAAGGGATTCTCTACCGATACTCACCTGAATCCGAAAGCGAAGAAGCTCAATTATACTTGCCGAAAACTATGATACCTAAAATACTCTACGAACATCATGATTCACCTGCCGCAGGACATTATGGTGTAGAGAAAACCGTTCGTAAAATTGCTAACCTATATTATTGGCCTACTCTCAGAAGAGATGTAACCGCTCATATAAAAAAATGTGTTGACTGTCAACGATACAAGCCAAACAACCTTAAACCCGCTGGTTTATTACAAACACCTGTGATGGCCCAACGTTTTGAAACTCTGGCTATGGACCTATTTGGACCTCTACCAGAGGCACCGACTGGTGAAAGATGGGTCTTTGCCGTGGAAGATACTGCCACCAAATGGATTGAGTTATTTCCATTACAAAAAGCAACCGCTGAAGCTTGTGCGCGTTGTCTGATTGACGAAATCATTTTACGTTATGGCAGTCCTCGAAGAATTATAAGCGATAACGGTTCACAGTTTGTTGGCGAAATAATGCAAATCGTCACTTATAATTTTGGAATCAAACAGTGCCTTAACCCTAATTATTGTCCACAATCAAATCCGGAAGAAAGACGTAATCGCGATCTTAAAACTCAGTTAGCAATACTGGTACGAGATAATCATAACCGATGGAAAGAAATGTTACCGTCCATTCGATTTGCCATGAATAATGCTCCACATCAAACGACCGGATTCACTCCAGCTTATCTGTGTTTCGCCCGTGATATGCGTGTACCGAGTGACATTACTAACGATTTCCGCCCCATCGCGCAAAATGAAAATATAGTTGATGAGCTCCTACCACACTTGAAACAAGTGACAATAACTATGCAACGCGTACGCGAAAATAGTGAACGTCGTCAAGATACTTATAAAGAAAACGCCGATAAACGTCGTCGAGCCGTGCCACCATACAAAGTAGGCGATAAGGTGTTGGTCGAAGTACACGCTTTAAGCAATAGTGCCCAACAGTACACTTCAAAATTTGCCCCGCGCCGTGATGGACCATATGAAATAGTGGAACAGTGTTCGCCAACGACATTTCGTATCGCGCATTCCGACGATCCGTCACGTATCTTGGGAACGTACCACACTTCTGCCTTACGACATTTTAACTCAAGCGAGGCTGCCGATCCAYAGCCCGTGCGCCCCCTGCGKAAGAAGGGACGCCCCAGAAAATCGCAAGCTCAGTGTCCRGAGGTTGACCCGACTACCGATGAAGAATCATCCCTTGAGACAGAAGACAACKATGACCCCGAGGAGGTTCCTGTAGAACTAATGCAGGGACGACCCCGTCGAACACACCGTCCGAGGATACCATGCTCATCTTCTTGTTGTGTCAAAGATCCAATCACGTTTCTGTGTGTTACAGATCAACAATCCATCGATCGTTGGATTCCAACCGAGGCGGTACTGGAAMCCAAAGGGGGAGACTGTAACACCAAGACCAAGTTTGGCAACCTGGCACACAGTCCGGCGATACCGCAGCGCCAGCAGCCAATAGCCGAACGCCCTGCCGAACCACCAATAGGAAGCGTTGAACGCAGAAGCAGTAGAGACGCATCAGATTCCGCGTGTGGGTTGGCTGGTCGTACCGATCTCCCGCGAAATACATAACCCTAAATTTAATATCTTATCGTTTAATGTAAATGTACGTGGAATAAAGTTGTCAAGTGATTTTCGCTTAGAAGCTGTGTATTTGTTACCAATGTGTTATATGTCTGCGTTAGTACTGCGTATCTAACGCAGACATATAACACATTGGTATTTTCGAATCTCCTACGATACGCCATGCAAGGCGACAAACACGCGTTTGCACCATTATCTTCATATTAATTTGTTATGTAATACTTACCAATATCAATACAATTGCTCAAGGCATTTTGGAAATACCTCATGATCAAAAGCTTAAACACTACCAGTTGTGTGTGCTCGTCTAGACAAGCAATACATCAGGTCTGCATTAGGTTTAGAAAGCTAAATTAACCATTAGGTGATACACTCCATGTATCTAATGCAGACATATAACACTTTGTTAATGTCGAATCTCCTTCGATACGCCATGCAAGGCAACAAACACGCGTTTGCACTATTATCTGCATTTTAATTTGTTATGTATACTTACCAGTATCAATACAATTACTCGATGCATTTTGGAAATACCTCATGATCAGAAGCTTAGACACTGCCAGATGCTTGTGCTCGTCTGGACTAGCAATACATCAGGTCTGCATTAGGTTTAGAAAGCTAAATTTACCATTAGGTGATAAACTCCATGTATCTAACGCAAACATATAACTCTTTATTAATGTCGAATCTCTTTCGATACACTATGCAAGGCAACAAACACGCGTTAGCACCATTATCTACATATTAATTTGTTATGTATACTTACCAATATCAATACAATTGCTCAATGCATTTTGGAAATACCTCATGATCAAAAGCTTAAACACTACCAGTTGTGTGTGCTTGTCTAGACAAGCAATACATCAGGTCTGCATTAGGTTTAGAAAGCTAAATTAACCATTAGGTGATAAACTCCATGTATCTAATGCAGACATATAACACTTTGTTAATGTCGAATCTCCTTCGATACGCCATGCAAGGCAACAAACACGCGTTTGCACTATTATCTGCATTTTACTTTGTTATGTATACTTACCAGTATCAATACAATTACTCGATGCATTTTGGAAATACCTCATGATCAAAAGCTTAGACACTGCCAGTTGTCTGCGCTCGTCTAGACAAGCAATACATCAGGTCTGCATTAGGTTTAGAAAGCTAAATTAACCATTAGGTGATAAACTGCATCTATCTAACCGAACCATGCAACTCCTTGTGAATGTCGAATCGCTACGATACCCCTTTCAAGGCGACAAAACACGCCTTTGCACCATTATTTGCATTCAGATTTCTTATATATGCTTAACAGTCGCATTTCAATTTGTTATTTATACTTATCAGTATCAATACAATTGCTCGATACATTTTGGAAATACCTCTTGATCAAAAGTTTAGACACTGCCAGATGCGTGTGCTCGTCTGGACAAGCAATACATCAGGTCTGCATTAGGTTTAGAKAGCTAAATTAACCATTAGGTGCTAAACTCCATGTATCTAACGCAAACATATAACTCTTTATTAATGTCGAAACTCTTTCGATACACTATGCAAGGCAACAAACACGCGTTTGCACCATTATCTACATATTAATTTGTTATGTATACTTACCAGTACCAATACAAATTGGTCGATGCATTTTGGAAATAACTCGATCAAAAGCTTAGACACTGCCAGTTGTCTGTGCTCGTCTAGACAAGCAATACATCAGGTCTGCATTAGGTTTAGAAAGCTAAATTAACCATTAGGTGATAAACTCTATGTATCTAACGCAGACATATAACACTTTGTTAATGTCGAATTTCCTACGATACGCCATGTAAGGCAACAAACACGTGTTTGCACAATTATCTACATAATAATTTGTTATGTATTCTTACCAGTATCAATACAATACCTCATGATCAAAAGCTTAGACACTGCCAGTTGTGTGTGCTCGCCTAGACAAGCAATACATCAGGTCTGCATTGGGTTTAGAAAGCTAAATTAACCATTAGGTGATAAACTCCATCTATCTAACGCAGACATATAACACTTTGTTAATGTCGAATCTCCTTCGATACGACATGCAAGGCAACAAGCACGCGTTTGCACCATTATATTCATATTAATTTGTTATGTATACTTACCAGTATCAATACAATTGCTCTATGCATTTTGGAATTACCTCATGATCAAAAGCTTAGACACTGCCAGTTGTAGACAAGCAATACATCAGGTCTGCATTAGGTTTAGAATGCTAAATTAACCATTAGGTGATAAACTCCATGTATCTAACGCAGACATATATCACTTTGTTAATGTCGAATTTCCTACGATTCGCCATGCAAGGCAACAAACACGCGTTTGCACAATTATCTACATATTAATTTGTTATGTATACTTACCAGTATCAATAAAATTGCTCGATGCATTTTGGAAATATCTCCTGCTCAAAAGCTTAGACACTGCCAGTTGTGTGTGCTCGTCTAGACAAGCAATACATCAGGTCTGCATTAGGTTTAGAAAGCTAAATTAACCATTAGGTGATTAACTCTGTTTCTAACGCAGACATATAACACATTGGTATTGTCGAATCTCCAACGATACGCCATGCAAGGCGACAAACACGCGTTTGCACTATTTGCATTTTAATTTGCTATGTATACTTACCAGTATCAATACAATTACTCGATGCATTTTGGAAATACCTCATGATCAAAAGCTTAGACACTGCCAGATGCGTGTGCTCGTCTGAACTAGCAATACATCACGTCTGCATTAGGTTTAGAAACCTAAATTATCCATTAGGAGATAAACTGCAACTAGCTAACCGAACATGCAACTCCTTGTGAATGTCGAACCGCCACATTACCACATTCAAAGCGACAAAACACGCGTTTGCACCATCATTTGCATTTAGAATTCTTCTATAGATTAAGAGTAGCAGTACAGTTGCTCGATGCTTTATGGATATACCTGATGATCATGAGCTTATACACTGCCATATGTGTGTGCTGGTCTAGATAAGCAGTACATCAGGTCTGTGTTAGGTTTAGAAAGCTAAATAACCATTAGGTGATAGACCCCATCTATCAAACTGAAACATATAACACTTTGTTTATGTTGAATCTCGTACGATACGTCATTCAAGGCGACAAATCACGCGTTTGCACTATTATCTGCACTTAAATTTGTTATATATACTTAACAGTAGCAGTACAATTGCTCGATGCATTTTGAAATACCTKATGATCAAAAGCTAAGACACTGCCAGATCAGTGTGCTCGTCTAGACAAGCATTACATCAGGTCTGCATTAGCTTTAGAAAGCTAAATTAACCGATAGGTGATAAACTCCATGTATCAACGCAGACATATAACACTTTGTTATTGTCGAATCTCCTTCGATACGCCATGCAAGGCAACAAACACGCGTTTGCACCATTAWCTACACATTAATTTGTTATGTATACTTACCAGTATCAATACAATTGCTCGATGCATTTTGGAAATACCTCTTGATCAAAAATTTAGACACTGTCAGATGAGTGTGCTCGTCTAGACAAGAAATACATCAGGTCTGCATTAGGTTTAGAAAGCTAAATTAACCATTAGGTGATAAACCCCATCTATCAAACTGAAACATACCTCATGATCAAAAGCTTAGACACTGCCAGGTGCTTGTGCTCGTCTGGACTAGCAATACATCACGTCTGCATGAGGTTTAGAAACCTAAATTATCCATTAGGAGATAAACTGCAACTAGCTAACCGAACATGCAACTCCTTGTGAATGTCGAATCGCCACGTTACAACATTCAAGGCGACAAAACACGCGTTTGCACCATCATTTGCATTTAGATTTCTTATATAGATTAAGAGTAGCAGTACAATTGCTCGATGCTTTATGGATATACCTGATGATCATGAGCTTATATACTGCCATATGTGTGTGCTCGTCTAGATAAGCAGTACATCAGGTCTGCATTAGGTTTAGAATGCTAAATTAACCATTAGGTGATAAACCCCATCTATCAAACTGAAACATATAACACTTTGTTGATGTTGATTCTCCTACGATACGTCATTCAAGGCGACAAATCACGCGTTTGCACTATTATCTGCACTTAAATTTGTTATATATACTTAACAGTAGCAGTACAATTGCTCGATGCATTTTGAAATACCTCATGATCAAAAGCTAAGGACACTGCCAGATCAGTGTGCTCGTCTAGACAAGCAATACATCAGGTCTGCATTAAGTTTAGAAAGCTAAATTAACCGTTAGGTGATAAACTCCATGTATCTAACGCGGACATATAACACTTTGTTAATGTCGAATCTCCTTCGATAACGCCATGCAAGGCAACAAACACGCGTTTGCATCATTATCTACATATTAATTTGTTATGTATACTTATCTGTATCAATACAATACCTCATGATCAAAAGCTTAGACACTGCCAGTCGTGTGTGCTCGTCTAGACAAGCAATACATCAGGTCTGCATTAGGTTTAGAAAGCTAAATTAACCATTAGGTGATAAACCCCATCTATCAAACTGAAACATAACACTTTGTTTATGTTGAATCTCGTACGATACGTCATTCAAGGCGACAAATCACGCGTTTGCACTATTATCTGCACTTAAATTTGTTATATATGTTACCGGCCGAACCCGATTTCAGGACAAACCAGTTTTGCCTAGGCTAAACTAGTTCTTCCTATACGCGATAGGATTAACTAGTATAGCCTAGTCCAAACTGATTTGTTCTAAGCCCGATAGGACGGACTAGTTTAGGCTAGGCCAAACTAGTTGATCCTGATATAAGTACGCACACTCTAGGATAAACTGGTATAGCCTAGTCAAAACATATAGATATCTAAAAGTCAAAATAAATAGATGAACTAAATAAAATACTCCGTGTTTAGAAAAATAATCATCTTTATTAAACTATAATGATTCGTCGTTATGGATAATTGATAATACGAACAATCATACTACATAATATGTAGCAAACTAACAAATAATAGGTAAGTTTTTTTTTAATAGAAGCAATAATCAAATCTCAAATTAAAATTGTTATGTCGTTAAAAGTTATGGATAATAATTGGTAATACAAACAATCACACTATAACATATAATACTGTTTTTTTTAAGAAGCAATAATCATACGAGTATTATGTTAATTATTAAAATTGTTATTTATTTTTACATGGTTTGCTTTGGTGGCACTTAGAATTGCAGAGTATCATTGTCTTCTTGCACTGGCATCTGTTTGTGGAACAGTTCTTGTTGCAGCTGCATCTTACAAAACCTTGGCCTGATCCAAATGAATGTTTCGTAGCTGCAATCCTCAACGATATTTCAGTCTTGGTTTACATCTGCTACCTCTAAAAAATTTTGACTGCAAATGCCGAATTCTGATCTAAAAAACATATTAGTTACTTTAGAATATCAATGATGTTCCAGAAAGATAGATAATTGAGAAAAAATAATACCTGCAATATAGTTTCTGAAGTACACCGTGTTTGGTGCCAACTTTGTATAAACCTTCGTCATTTTTCTGAAGAATAACTCCAATGATGTTCCTGAGATCACCTTTGCCTTTGTCAACATCTGGAATCGGTATAGTCACATTATCTCCAATATTGACAGGTGGATGAGATTTGTCAGAAGTAGCTATCATTTTCTTAGCCTGTTTCACAAGATTTTCTGCTGCAGTTGTTCTAGCTTTATGAATATCATTTTCAGATAAAGAAACTTTTTCTTGGTCTCTATCTTCGGCAACGTTATCATCACTGTCTTCTGTCAAGTTAACATTGTGATCATCTTCCATTACCTTCCTTAAATCATCTTCATCCTTAATATCATTTATGATTTCTTGCGGCAAAGAGGAAGTTGAAAGTCCTACTCAGGGCGTATATGTTATGCACGGTTAGCAACTAGACGCTAAATGCGTTTAAAACAATGCGACAAATGACGAGCGAGGAGCAGCACGGGACGTTCGGAGCATTCCCGCATGAACATGTCCTGACATGTTTGCTCAGTTACTTTCCGACCCTGCTACATTCGTTTATTGTTTAGACTAGGCCATACCAGTTTATCCTAGAGTGTGCGTATTGATATTAGGATCAACTAGTTTGGCCTAGCCTAAACTAGTCCGTCCTATCGGGCTTAGAACAAATCAGTTTGGACTAGGCTATACTAGTTAATCCTATCGCGTATAGGAAGAACTAGCTTAGCCTAGGCAAAACTGGTTTGTCCTGAAATCGGGTTTGGCCGGTAACATATATACTTAACAGTAGCAGTACAATTGCTCGATGCATTTTGAAATACCTCATGATCAAAAGCTAAGACACTGCCAGATCAGTGAGCTCGTCTAGACAAGCATTACATCTTGTCTGCATTAGGTTTAGAAAGCTAAATTAACCGATAGGTGATAAACTCCATGTATCTAACGCAGACATATAACACTTTGTTAATGTCGAATCTCCTTCGATACGCCATGCAAGGCAACAAGCACGCGTTTGCACCATTATCTTTATATTAATTTGTTATGTATACTTACCAGTATCAATACAATTGCTCTATGCATTTTGGAATTACCTCATGATAAAAAGCTTAGACACTGCCAGTTGTAGACAAGCATTACATCTTGTCTGCATTAGGTTTAGAAAGCTAAATTAACCGATAGGTGATAAACTCCATGTATCTAACGCAGACATATAACACTTTGTTAATGTCGAATCTCCTTCGATACGCCATGCAAGGCAACAAGCACGCGTTTGCACCATTATCTTTATATTAATTTGTTATGTATACTTACCAGTATCAATACAATTGCTCTATGCATTTTAGAATTACCTCATGATCAAAAGCTTAGACACTGCCAGTTGTAGACAAGCAATACATCAGGTCTGCATTAGGTTTAGAATGCTAAATTAACCATTAGGTGATAAACTCCATGTATCTAACGCAGACATATAACACTTTGTTAATGTCGAATTTCCTACGATTCGCCATGCAAGGCAACAAACACGCGTTTGCACCATTATCTACATATTCATTTGTTATGTATACTTACCAGTACCAATTGCCCGATGCATATTTGAAATACCTCATGATCAAAAGCTTAGACACTGCCAGTTGTGTGTGTTCGTCTAGACAAGCAATACATCAGGTCTGCATTGGGTTTAGAAAGCTAAATTAACCATTAGGTGATTAACTCCATCTATCTAACGTAGACATATAACACTTTGTTAATGTCGAATCTCCTACGATACGCCACGCGTTTGCACCATTATCTATATTTTAATTTGTTATGTATACTTACCAGTATCAATAAAATTGCTCGATGCATTTTGGAAATATCTCATGCTCAAAAGCTTAGACACTGCCAGTRGTGTGTGCTSGTCTAGACAAGCAATACATCAGGTCTGCATTAGGTTTAGAAAGCTAAATTAACCATTAGGTGATTAACTCTGTTTCTAATGCAGACATATAACACATTGGTATTGTCGAATCTCCAACGATACGCCATGCAAGGCGACAAACACGCGTTTGCACTAATTGCATTTTAATTTGCTATGTATACTTACCAGTATCGATAAAATTGCTCGATGCATTTTGGAAATATCTCATGCTCAAAAGCTTAGACACTGCCATATGTGTGTGCTCGTCTAGATAAGCAGTACATCAGGTCTGCATTAGGTTTAGAAAGCTAAATTAACCATTAGGTGATAAACCCCATCTATCAAACTGAAKCATATAACACTTTGTTGATGTTGAATCTCCTACGATACGTCATTCAAGGCGACAAATCACGCGTTTGCACTATTATCTGCACTTAAATTTGTTATATATACTTAACAGTAGCAGTACAATTGCTCGATGCATTTTGAAATACCTCATGATCAAAAGCTAAGGACACTGCCAGATCAGTGTGCTCGTCTAGACAAGCAATACATCAGGTCTGCATTAGATTTAGAAAGCTAAATTAACTGTTAGGTGATAAACTCCATGTATCTAACGCGGACATATAACACTTTGTTAATGTCGAATCTCCTTCGATAACGCCATGCAAGGCAACAAGCACGCGTTTGCATCATTATCTTCATATTAATTTGTTATGTATACTTACCAGTATCAATACAATTGCTCGATGCATTTTGGGAATACCTCATGATCAAAAGCTTAGACACTGCCAGTTGTAGACAAGCAATATATCAGGTCTGCATTGGGTTTAGAAAGCTAAATTAACCGTTAGGTGATAAACTCCATGTATCTAACGCAGACATATAACACTTTGTTACTATCGAATCTCCTTCGATACGCCATGCAAGGCAACAAACACGCATTTGGACCATTATCTACATATTAATTTGTTATGTATACTTACCAGTATCAATACAATTGCTCGATGCATTTTGGAAATACCTCTTGATCAAAAGTTTAAACTGTCAGATGAGTGTGCTCGTCTAGACAAGAAATAGATCAGGTCTGCATTAGGTTTAGAAAGATAAATTAACCGTTAGGTGATAAACTCCATGTATCTAACGCAGATATATAACACTTTGTTAATGTCGAATCTCCTTCGATACGCCATGCAAGGCAACAAACACGCGTTTGCACCATTATCTACATATTAATTTGTTATGTATACTTACCAGTATCAATACAATTACTCGATGCATTTTGGAAATACCTCATGATCATAAGCTTAAACACTACCAGTTGTGTGTGCTCGTCTAGACAAGCAATACATCAGGTCTGCATTAGGTTTAGAAAGCTTAATTAACCATTAGGTGATAAACTCCATGTATCTAACGCAGACATATAACACATTGGTATTTTCGAATCTCCTACGATACGCCATGCAAGGCGACAAACACGCGTTTGCACCATTATCTTCATATTAATTTGTTATGTATACTTACCAATATCAATACAATTGCTCAACGCATTTTGGAAATACCTCATGATCAAAACTTAAACACTACCAGTTGTGTGTGCTCGTCTAGACAAGCAATACATCAGGTCTGCATTAGGTTTAGAAAGCTAAATTAACCATTAGGTGATAAACTCCATGTATCTAATGCAGACATATAACACTTTGTTAATGTCGAATCTCCTTCGATACGCCAAGCAAGGCAACAAACACGCGTTTGCACTATTATCTGCATTTTAATTTGTTATGTATACTTACCAGTATCAATACAATTGCTCGATGCATTTTGGGAATACCTCATGATCAAAAGCTTAGACACTGCCAGTTGTAGACAAGCAATACATCAGGTCTGCATTGGGTTTAGAAAGCTAAATTAACCGTTAGGTGATAAACTCCATGTATCTAACGCAGACATACAACACTTTGTTACTATCGAATCTCCTTCGATACGCCATGCAAGGCAACAAACACGCATTTGGACCATTATCTACATATTAATTTGTTATGTATACTTACCAGTATCAATACAATTGCTCGATGCATTTTGGAAATACCTCTTGATCAAAAGTTTAAACTGTCAGATGAGTGTGCTCGTCTAGACAAGAAATAGATCAGGTCTGCATTAGGTTTAGAAAGATAAATTAACCGTTAGGTGATAAACTCCATGTATCTAACGCAGATATATAACACTTTGTTAATGTCGAATCTCCTTCGATATGCCATGCAAGGCAACAAACACGCGTTTGCACCATTATCTACATATTAATTTGTTATGTATACTTACCAGTATCAATACAATTACTCGATGCATTTTCGAAATACCTCATGATCATAAGCTTAAGCACTACCAGTTGTGTGTGCTCGTCTAGACAAGCAATACATCAGGTCTGCATTAGATTTAGAAAGCTAAATTAACCATTAGGTGATAAACTCCATGTATCTAACGAGGACATTATAACACATTGTTATTTTCGAATCTCCTACGATACGCCATGCAAGGCGACAAACACGCGTTTGCACCATTATCTTCATATTAATTTGTTATGTATACTTACCAATATCAATACAATTGCTCAACGCATTTTGGAAATACCTCATGATCAAAAGCTTAAACACTACCAGATGCTTGTGCTCGTCTGGACTAGCAATACATCAGGTCTGCATTAGGTTTAGAAAGCTAAATTAACCATTAGGTGATAAACTCCATGTATCTAATGCAGACATATAACACTTTGTTAATGTCGAATCTCCTTCGATACGCCATGCAAGGCAACAAACACGCGTTTGCGCCATTATCTTCATATTAATTTGTTATGTATACTTACCAGTACCAATACAAATTGCTCGATGCATTTTGGAAATACCTCATGATCAAAAGCTTAGACACTGCCAGTTGTAGACAAGCAATACATCAGGTAGCATTAGGTTTAGAAAGCTAAATTAACCGTTAGGTGATAAACTCCATGTATCTAACGCAGATATATAACACTTTGTTAATGTCGAATCTCCTTCGATACGCCATGCAAGGCAACAAACACGCGTTTGCACCATTATCTACATATTAATTTGTTATGTATACTTACCAGTATCAATACAATTGCTCGATGCATTTTGGAAATACCTCTTGATCAAAAGTTCAGACTGTCAGATGAGTGTGCTCGTCTTGACAAGAAATAGATCAGGTCTGCATTAGGTTTAGAAAGCTAAATTAACCGTTAGGTGATAAACTCCATGTATCTAACGCAGATATATAACACTTTGTGTCAAATCTCCTTTGATACGCCATGCAAGGCAACAAACACGCGTTTGCACCATTATCTACATATTAATTTGTTATGTATACTTACCAGTATCAATACAATTGTTCGATGCATTTTGGAAATACCTCTTGATCAAAAGTTCAGACTGTCAGATGAGTGTGCTCGTCTAGACAAGAAATAGATCAGGTCTGCATTAGGTTTAGAAAGCTAAATTAACCGTTAGGTGATAAACTCCATGTATCTAAAGCAGATATATAACACTTTGTTAATGTCGAATCTCCTTCGATACGCCATGCAAGGCAACAAACACGCGTTTGCACCATTATCTARATATTAATTTGTTATGTATACTTACCAGTATCAATACAATTGCTCGATGCATTTTGGAAATACCTCATGATCAAAAGCTTAGACACTGCCAGTTGTAGACAAGCAATACATCAGGTAGCATTAGGTTTAGAAAGCTAAATTAACCGTTAGGTGATAAACTCCATGTATCTAACGCAGACATATTACACTTTGTTAATATCGAATTTCCTACGATACGCCATGCAAGGCAACAAACACGCGTTTGCACCATTATCTACACATTAATTTGTTATGTATACTTACCAGTATCAATACAATTACTCGATGCATTTTGGAAATACCTCATGATCATAAGCTTAAACACTACCAGTTGTGTGTGCTCGTCTAGACAAGCAATACATCAGGTCTGCATTAGGTTTAGAAAGCTTAATTAACCATTAGGTGGTAAACTCCATGTATCTAACGCAGACATATAACACATTGGTATTTTCGAATCTCCTACGATACGCCATGCAAGGCGACAAACACGCGTTTGCACCATTATCTTCATATTAATTTGTTATGTATACTTACCAATATCAATACAATTGCTCAACGCATTTTGGAAATACCTCATGATCAAAACTTAAACACTACCAGTTGTGTGTGCTCGTCTAGACAAGCAATACATCAGGTCTGCATTAGGTTTAGAAAGCTAAATTAACCATTAGGTGATAAACTCCATGTATCTAATGCAGACATATAACACTTTGTTAATGTCGAATCTCCTTCGATACGCCATGCAAGGCAACAAACACGCGTTTGCACTATTATCTGCATTTTAATTTGTTATGTATACTTACCAGTATCAATACAATTGCTCGATGCATTTTGGGAATACCTCATGATCAAAAGCTTAGACACTGCCAGTTGTAGACAAGCAATACATCAGGTCTGCATTGGGTTTAGAAAGCTAAATTAACCGTTAGGTGATAAACTCCATGTATCTAACGCAGACATACAACACTTTGTTACTATCGAATCTCCTTCGATACGCCATGCAAGGCAACAAACACGCATTTGGACCATTATCTACATATTAATTTGTTATGTATACTTACCAGTATCAATACAATTGCTCGATGCATTTTGGAAATACCTCTTGATCAAAAGTTTAAACTGTCAGATGAGTGTGCTCGTCTAGACAAGAAATAGATCAGGTCTGCATTAGGTTTAGAAAGATAAATTAACCGTTAGGTGATAAACTCCATGTATCTAACGCAGATATATAACACTTTGTTAATGTCGAATCTCCTTCGATATGCCATGCAAGGCAACAAACACGCGTTTGCACCATTATCTACATATTAATTTGTTATGTATACTTACCAGTATCAATACAATTACTCGATGCATTTTCGAAATACCTCATGATCATAAGCTTAAGCACTACCAGTTGTGTGTGCTCGTCTAGACAAGCAATACATCAGGTCTGCATTAGATTTAGAAAGCTAAATTAACCATTAGGTGATAAACTCCATGTATCTAACGAGGACATTATAACACATTGTTATTTTCGAATCTCCWKCGATACGCCATGCAAGGCGACAAACACGCGTTTGCACCATTATCTWCATATTAATTTGTTATGTATACTTACCAATATCAATACAATTGCTCAACGCATTTTGCAAATACCTCATGATCAAAAGCTTAAACACTACCAGATGCTTGTGCTCGTCTGGACTAGCAATACATCAGGTCTGCATTAGGTTTAGAAAGCTAAATTAACCATTAGGTGATAAACTCCATGTATCTAATGCAGACATATAACACTTTGTTAATGTCGAATCTCCTTCGATACGCCATGCAAGGCAACAAACACGCGTTTGCGCCATTATCTTCATATTAATTTGTTATGTATACTTACCAGTACCAATACAAATTGCTCGATGCAATTTGGAAATACCTCATGATCAAAAGCTTAGACACTGCCAGTTGTAGACAAGCAATACATCAGGTAGCATTAGGTTTAGAAAGCTAAATTAACCGTTAGGTGATAAACTCCATGTATCTAACGCAGATATATAACACTTTGTTAATGTCGAATCTCCTTCGATACGCCATGCAAGGCAACAAACACGCGTTTGCACCATTATCTACATATTAATTTGTTATGTATACTTACCAGTATCAATACAATTGCTCGATGCATTTTGGAAATACCTCTTGATCAAAAGTTCAGACTGTCAGATGAGTGTGCTCGTCTTGACAAGAAATAGATCAGGTCTGCATTAGGTTTAGAAAGCTAAATTAACCGTTAGGTGATAAACTCCATGTATCTAACGCAGATATATAACACTTTGTGTCAAATCTCCTTTGATACGCCATGCAAGGCAACAAACACGCGTTTGCACCATTATCTACATATTAATTTGTTATGTATACTTACCAGTATCAATACAATTGCTCGATGCATTTTGGAAATACCTCTTGATCAAAAGTTCAGACTGTCAGATGAGTGTGCTCGTCTAGACAAGAAATAGATCAGGTCTGCATTAGGTTTAGAAAGCTAAATTAACCGTTAGGTGATAAACTCCATGTATCTAAAGCAGATATATAACACTTTGTTAATGTCGAATCTCCTTCGATACGCCATGCAAGGCAACAAACACGCGTTTGCACCATTATCTACATATTAATTTGTTATGTATACTTACCAGTATCAATACAATTGCTCGATGCATTTTGGAAATACCTCATGATCAAAAGCTTAGACACTGCCAGTTGTAGACAAGCAATACATCAGGTAGCATTAGGTTTAGAAAGCTAAATTAACCGTTAGGTGATAAACTCCATGTATCTAACGCAGACATATTACACTTTGTTAATATCGAATTTCCTACGATACGCCATGCAAGGCAACAAACACGCGTTTGCACCATTATCTACACATTAATTTGTTATGTATACTTACCAGTATCAATACAATTGCTCGATGCATTTTGGAAATACCTCTTGATCAAAAGTTCAGACTGTCAGATGAGTGTGCTCGTCTTGACAAGAAATAGATCAGGTCTGCATTAGGTTTAGAAAGCTAAATTAACCGTTAGGTGATAAACTCCATGTATCTAACGCAGATATATAACACTTTGTGTCAAATCTCATTTGATACGCCATGCAAGGCAACAAACACGCGTTTGCACCATTATCTACATATTAATTTGTTATGTGTACTTACCAGTAACAATACAATTACTCGATGCATTTTGGAAATACCTCATGATCAAAAGCTTAAACACTACCAAGTTGTGTGTGCTCGTCTAGACAAGCAATACATCAGGTCTGCATTAGGTTTAGAAAGCTAAATTAACCATTAGGTGATACACTCCATGTATCTAATGCAGACATATAACACATTGGTATTTTCGAATCTCCTACGATACGCCATGCAAGGCGACAAACACGCGTTTGCACCATTATCTTCATATTAATTTGTTATGTATACTTACCAATATCAATACAATTGCTCAATGCATTTTGGAAATACCTCATGATCAAAAGCTTAAACACTACCAGTTGTGTGTGCTCGTCTAGACAAGCAATACATCAGGTCTGCATTAGGTTTAGAAAGCTAAATTAACCATTAGGTGATAAACTCCATGTATCTAATGCAGACATATAACACTTTGTTAATGTCGAATCTCTTTCGATACACCATGCAAGGCAACTAACACGCGTTTGCACCATTATCTACATATTAATTTGTTATGTATACCTACCAGTATGAATACAAAACCTCATGATCAAAAGCTTAGTCACTGCCAGTCGTGTGTGCTCGTCTAGACAAGCAATACATCAGATCTGCATTAGGTTTAGAAAGCTGAATTACCCATTAGGTGATAAACTCTGTTTCTAACGCAGACATAACACATTGGTATTTTCGAATCTCCTACGATACGCCATGCAAGGCGGCAAACACGCGTTTGCACTATTATCTGCAGTTTAATTTGCCATGTATACTTACCAGTATCAATACAATTACTCGATGCATTTTGGAAATACCTCATGATCAAAAGCTTAGACACTGCCAGTCATGTGTGCTCGCCTAGACAAGCAATACATCAGGTCTGCATTAGGTTTAGAATGCTAAATTAACCATTAGGTGATAAACCCCATCTATCAAACTGAAACATATAGCACTTTGTTGATGTTGAATCTCCTACGATACGTCATTCAAGGCGACAAATCACGCGTTTGCACTATTACCTGCACTTAAATTAGTTATATAATACATAACAGTAGCAGTACAATTGTGCGATGCATTTTGAAATACCTCATGATCAAAAGCTAAGACACTGCCAGATCAGTGTGCTCGTCTAGACAAGCAATACATCAGGTCTGCATTAGGTATAGAAAACTAAATTAACCGTTAGGTGATAAACTCCATGTATCTAACGCAGACATATAACACTTTGTTAATGTCGAATCTCCTTCGATACGCCATGCAAGGCAACAAGCACGCGTTTGCACCATTATCTTCATACATATTAATTTGTTATGTATACTTACCAATATCAATACAATACCTCATGATCAAAAGCTTAGACACTGCCAGTTGTGTGCTCGCGTAGACAAGCAATCAGGTCTGCATTGGGTTTAGAAAGCTAAATTAACCATTAGGTGATAAACTCCATCTATCTAACGCAGACATATAATACTTTGTTAATGTCGAATCTCCTACGATACGCCACGCGTTTGCACCATTATCTACATTTTAATTTGTTATGTATACTTACCAGTATCGATAAAATTGCTCGATGCATTTTGGAAATATCTCATGCTCAAAAGCTTAGACACTGCCAGTTGTGTGTGCTCTTCAAGACAAGCAATACATCAGGTCTGCATTAGGTTTAGAAAGCTAAATTAACCATTAGTTGATTAACTCTGTTTCTAATGCAGACATATAGCACATTGGTACTGTCGAATCTCCAACGATACGCCATGCAAGGCGACAAACACGCGTTTGCACTATTTGCATTTTAATTTGCTATGTATACTTACCAGTATCAATACAATTACTCGATGCATTTTGGAAATACCTCATGATCAAAAGCTTAGACACTGCCAGATGGGTGTGCTCGTCTGGACTAGCAATACATCACGTCCGCATTAGGTTTAGAAACCTAAATTATAAATTAGGAGATAATCTGCAACTAGCTAACCGAACAMGCAACTCCTTGTGAATGTCGAATCGCCACGTTACCACATTTAAGGCGACAAAACACGCGTTTAAACCATCATTTGCATTTAGATTTCTTATTTATATACACTTAAGAGGGGCATTTACTTGGAGCGATCGGGCAGAAATGTAAATTATGCAACCCATATTACCAGCGGGACATGGGACGTAAGAGGGTAGCCGATAGGTTGACATCGCGCAAAGATCGTACGAGCAACGGACGAGCTAAACTAATATTCGGAAAATTGCTGACTCTAGGGTGTGCACAAAAAAGTAAGCATGATATTAGTAACTTACTATGATATTATACCAGGTTAGGTATTCAAAATATGGAATAACCCATTTATTTCTGTAAATATGAACTATATAACATTTCATTCTACCTGCATGATTTCTGTAGGAACTATTATAACAATTTTCCTTCCGCCTCCCCATTGCTTCGGCAGACAGTAAATTAATGTGAAAGAGCTTTTAACATTAAACTTGTCACGTGTAATGAGACATACAATCTTAGAAATCCAGTCATATCGGAATAGATCGTATACCGCTCGATCATTCCCGACAGGATTGTATCTTAGCCTCACTGATCAGTGGATAACACGCGACGGATCTGGTGGGGATAGGCATTCGCATTCTGCTCTCGTGACGGACTCGTGCGAAAGGGTTTGCGGTTTTAGATTTTTTGAATGTTTTTATTCATTTATCGTGCTCATGTTTTTGGTAGTGTACAAAGAAATATGTAGCTACAACGTGGAGTTCGAATTTTTCGTTTATGTGCCTTAGTTTTCGAGAAATAGCTCGCCAAAAATACGCATTTTTAAGCAAAATATAACAACAAATATTTACATTACTGTACGAAATTCAGAAAAAACTCGAACTCTAGGTTGTAGCTACATCTTATGTCATTGCCATGTCGAAATTTCGCTTCGAAAAAGTTTCGAATAACTCGGTAAAATGTAAAACGGTAAGTGCTTAAAATGACCCGATTTGCTCTAGGTATACGCCCCTCTTAAGAGTAGCAGTACAATTGCTCGATGCTTTATGGATATACCTGATGATCATGAGCTTATACACTGCCATATGTGTGTGCTCGTCTAGACAAGCAATACATCAGGTCTGCATTAGGTTTAGAAAGCTAAATTAACCATTAGGTGATAAACTCTGTTTCTAACGCAGACATATAACACATTGGTATTGTCGAATGTCCTACGATACGCCAAGCAAAGCGACAAACACGCGTTTGCACTATTATCTGCATTTTAATTTACTATATGTATACTTACCAGTACCAATTATTGCTCGATGCATTTTGGAAATACCTCATGATCAAAAGCTTAGACACTACCAGTTGTGTGTGCTCGTCTAGACAAGCAATACATCAGGTCTGCATTAGGTTTAGAAAGCTAAATTAACCATTAGGTGATAAACTCCATGTATCTAACGCAGACATATAACACTTTGTTAATGTCGAATCTCCTTCGATACGCCATGCAAGGCAACAAGCACGCGTTTGCACCATTATCTTCATATTAATTTGTTATGTATACTTACCAGTATCAATACAATTGCTCTATGCATTTTGGAATTACCTCATGATCAAAAGCTTAGACACTTCCAGTTGTAGACAAGCAATACATCAGGTCTGCATTAGGTTTAGAATGCTAAATTAACCATTATGTGATAAACTCCATGTATCTAACGCAGACATATAACACTTTGTTAATGTCGAATTTCCTACGATTCGCCATGCAAGGCAACAAACACGCGTTTGCACAATTATCTACATATTAATTTGTTATGTATACTTACTAGTATCAATACAATATCTCATGATCAAAAGCTTAGACACTGCCAGATGGGTGTGCTCGTCTGGACTAGCAATACATCACGTCTGCATTAGGTTTAGAAACCTAAATTATCCATTAGGAGATAAACTGCAACTAGCTAACCGAACATGCTACTCCTTGTGAACGTCGAATCGCCACGTTACAACATTCAAGGCGACAAAACACGCGTTTGCACCATCATTTGCTTTTAGAATTCTTATATAGATTAAGAGTAGCAGTACAATTGCTCGATGCTTTATGGATATACCTGATGATCATGAGCTTATATACTGCCATATGAGTGTGCTGGTCTAGATAAGCAGTACATCAGGTCTGCGTTAGGTTTAGAAAGCTAAATTATCCATTAGGTGATAGACCCCATCTATCAAACTGAAACATATAACACTGTTGATGTTGAATCTCCTACGATACGTCATTCAAGGCGACAAATCACGCGTTTGCACCATTATCTGCATTTTAATTTGTTATGTATACTTACCAGTATCAATACAATTACTCGATGCATTTTGGAAATACCTCATGATCAAAAGCTTAGACACTGCCAGTTGTCTGTGCTCGTCTAGACAAGCAATACATCAGGTCTGCATTAGGTTTAGAAAGCTAAATTAACCATTAGGTGATTAACTCTGTTTCTAATGCAGACATATAACACATTGGTACTGTCGAATCTCCAACGATACGCCTGCAAGGCGACAAACACGCGTTTGCACTATTTGCATTTTAATTTGCTTTGTATACTTACCAGTATCAATACAATTACTCGATGCATTTTGGAAATACCTCATGATCAAAAGCTTAGACACTGCCAGATGCGTGTGCTCGTCTGGACTAGCAATACATCACGTCTGCATTAGGTTTAGAAACCTAAATTATCCATTAGGATATTAACCGAACATGCAACTCCTTGTGAATGTCGAACCGCCACATTACCACATTTAAGGCGACAAAACACGCGTTTGCGCCATCATTTGCATTTAGATTTCTTATATACACTTAAGAGTAGCAGTACAATCGCTCGATGCTTTATGGATATTCCTTATGATCATGAGCTTATACGCTGCCATATGTGTGTGCTCGTCTAGACAAGCAATACATCAGGTCTGCATTAGGTTTAGAAAGCTAAATTAACCATTAGGTGATAAACTCTGTTTCTAACGCAGACATATAACACATTGGTATTGTCGAATGTCCTACGATACGCCAAGCAAAGCGACAAACACGCGTTTGCACTATTATCTGCATTTTAATTTACTATATGTATACTTACCAGTACCAATTATTGCTCGATGCATTTTGGAAATACCTCATGATCAAAAGCTTAGACACTACCAATTGTGTGTGCTCGTCTAGACAAGCAATACATCAGGTCTGCGTTAGGTTTAGAAAGCTAAATTATCCATTAGGTGATAGACCCCATCTATCAAACTGAAACATATAACACTGTTGATGTTGAATCTCCTACGATACGTCATTCAAGGCGACAAATCACGCGTTTGCACCATTATCTGCATTTTAATTTGTTATGTATACTTACCAGTATCAATACAATTACTCGATGCATTTTGGAAATACCTCATGATCAAAAGCTTAGACACTGCCAGTTGTCTGTGCTCGTCTAGACAAGCAATACATCAGGTCTGCATTAGGTTTAGAAAGCTAAATTAACCATTAGGTGATTAACTCTGTTTCTAATGCAGACATATAACACATTGGTACTGTCGAATCTCCAACGATACGCCTGCAAGGCGACAAACACGCGTTTGCACTATTTGCATTTTAATTTGCTTTGTATACTTACCAGTATCAATACAATTACTCGATGCATTTTGGAAATACCTCATGATCAAAAGCTTAGACACTGCCAGATGCGTGTGCTCGTCTGGACTAGCAATACATCACGTCTGCATTAGGTTTAGAAACCTAAATTATCCATTAGGATATTAACCGAACATGCAACTCCTTGTGAATGTCGAACCGCCACATTACCACATTTAAGGCGACAAAACACGCGTTTGCGCCATCATTTGCATTTAGATTTCTTATATACACTTAAGAGTAGCAGTACAATCGCTCGATGCTTTATGGATATTCCTTATGATCATGAGCTTATACGCTGCCATATGTGTGTGCTCGTCTAGACAAGCAATACATCAGGTCTGCATTAGGTTTAGAAAGCTAAATTAACCATTAGGTGATAAACTCTGTTTCTAACGCAGACATATAACACATTGGTATTGTCGAATGTCCTACGATACGCCAAGCAAAGCGACAAACACGCGTTTGCACTATTATCTGCATTTTAATTTACTATATGTATACTTACCAGTACCAATTATTGCTCGATGCATTTTGGAAATACCTCATGATCAAAAGCTTAGACACTACCAGTTGTGTGTGCTCGTCTAGACAAGCAATACATCAGGTCTGCATTAGGTTTAGAAAGCTAAATTAACCATTAGGTGATAAACTCCATGTATCTAACGCAGACATATAACACTTTGTTAATGTCGAATCTCCTTCGATACGCCATGCAAGGCAACAAGCACGCGTTTGCACCATTATCTTCATATTAATTTGTTATGTATACTTACCAGTATCAATACAATTGCTCTATGCATTTTGGAATTACCTCATGATCAAAAGCTTAGACACTTCCAGTTGTAGACAAGCAATACATCAGGTCTGCATTAGGTTTAGAATGCTAAATTAACCATTATGTGATAAACTCCATGTATCTAACGCAGACATATAAGACTTTGTTAATGTCGAATTTCCTACGATTCGCCATGCAAGGCAACAAACACGCGTTTGCACAATTATCTACATATTAATTTGTTATGTATACTTACTAGTATCAATACAATATCTCATGATCAAAAGCTTAGACACTGCCAGATGGGTGTGCTCGTCTGGACTAGCAATACATCACGTCTGCATTAGGTTTAGAAACCTAAATTATCCATTAGGAGATAAACTGCAACTAGCTAACCGAACATGCTACTCCTTGTGAACGTCGAATCGCCACGTTACAACATTCAAGGCGACAAAACACGCGTTTGCACCATCATTTGCTTTTAGAATTCTTATATAGATTAAGAGTAGCAGTACAATTGCTCGATGCTTTATGGATATACCTGATGATCATGAGCTTATATACTGCCATATGAGTGTGCTGGTCTAGATAAGCAGTACATCAGGTCTGCGTTAGGTTTAGAAAGCTAAATTATCCATTAGGTGATAGACCCCATCTATCAAACTGAAACATATAACACTGTTGATGTTGAATCTCCTACGATACGTCATTCAAGGCGACAAATCACGCGTTTGCACCATTATCTGCATTTTAATTTGTTATGTATACTTACCAGTATCAATACAATTACTCGATGCATTTTGGAAATACCTCATGATCAAAAGCTTAGACACTGCCAGTTGTCTGTGCTCGTCTAGACAAGCAATACATCAGGTCTGCATTAGGTTTAGAAAGCTAAATTAACCATTAGGTGATTAACTCTGTTTCTAATGCAGACATATAACACATTGGTACTGTCGAATCTCCAACGATACGCCTGCAAGGCGACAAACACGCGTTTGCACTATTTGCATTTTAATTTGCTTTGTATACTTACCAGTATCAATACAATTACTCGATGCATTTTGGAAATACCTCATGATCAAAAGCTTAGACACTGCCAGATGCGTGTGCTCGTCTGGACTAGCAATACATCACGTCTGCATTAGGTTTAGAAACCTAAATTATCCATTAGGATATTAACCGAACATGCAACTCCTTGTGAATGTCGAACCGCCACATTACCACATTTAAGGCGACAAAACACGCGTTTGCGCCATCATTTGCATTTAGATTTCTTATATACACTTAAGAGTAGCAGTACAATCGCTCGATGCTTTATGGATATTCCTTATGATCATGAGCTTATACGCTGCCATATGTGTGTGCTCGTCTAGAAATGCAGTACATCAGGTCTGCATTAGGTTTAGAAAGCTAAATTAACCATTAGGTGATAAACTCCATGTATCTAACGCAGACATATAACACTTTGTTAATGTCGAATCTCCTTCGATACGCCATGCAAGGCAACAAGCACGCGTTTGCACCATTATCTTCATATTAATTTGTTATGTATACTTACCAGTATCAATACAATTGCTCTATGCATTTTGGAATTACCTCATGATCAAAAGCTTAGACACTTCCAGTTGTAGACAAGCAATACATCAGGTCTGCATTAGGTTTAGAATGCTAAATTAACCATTATGTGATAAACTCCATGTATCTAACGCAGACATATAACACTTTGTTAATGTCGAATTTCCTACGATTCGCCATGCAAGGCAACAAACACGCGTTTGCACAATTATCTACATATTAATTTGTTATGTATACTTACTAGTATCAATACAATATCTCATGATCAAAAGCTTAGACACTGCCAGATGGGTGTGCTCGTCTGGACTAGCAATACATCACGTCTGCATTAGGTTTAGAAACCTAAATTATCCATTAGGAGATAAACTGCAACTAGCTAACCGAACATGCTACTCCTTGTGAACGTCGAATCGCCACGTTACAACATTCAAGGCGACAAAACACGCGTTTGCACCATCATTTGCTTTTAGAATTCTTATATAGATTAAGAGTAGCAGTACAATTGCTCGATGCTTTATGGATATACCTGATGATCATGAGCTTATATACTGCCATATGAGTGTGCTGATCTAGATAAGCAGTACATCAGGTCTGCGTTAGGTTTAGAAAGCTAAATTATCCATTAGGTGATAGACCCCATCTATCAAACTGAAACATATAACACTGTTGATGTTGAATCTCCTACGATACGTCATTCAAGGCGACAAATCACGCGTTTGCACCATTATCTGCATTTTAATTTGTTATGTATACTTACCAGTATCAATACAATTACTCGATGCATTTTGGAAATACCTCATGATCAAAAGCTTAGACACTGCCAGTTGTCTGTGCTCGTCTAGACAAGCAATACATCAGGTCTGCATTAGGTTTAGAAAGCTAAATTAACCATTAGGTGATTAACTCTGTTTCTAATGCAGACATATAACACATTGGTACTGTCGAATCTCCAACGATACGCCTGCAAGGCGACAAACACGCGTTTGCACTATTTGCATTTTAATTTGCTTTGTATACTTACCAGTATCAATACAATTACTCGATGCATTTTGGAAATACCTCATGATCAAAAGCTTAGACACTGCCAGATGCGTGTGCTCGTCTGGACTAGCAATACATCACGTCTGCATTAGGTTTAGAAACCTAAATTATCCATTAGGATATTAACCGAACATGCAACTCCTTGTGAATGTCGAACCGCCACATTACCACATTTAAGGCGACAAAACACGCGTTTGCGCCATCATTTGCATTTAGATTTCTTATATACACTTAAGAGTAGCAGTACAATCGCTCGATGCTTTATGGATATTCCTTATGATCATGAGCTTATACGCTGCCATATGTGTGTGCTCGTCTAGAAATGCAGTACATCAGGTCTGCATTAGGTTTAGAAAGCTAAATTAACCATTAGGTGATAAACCCCATCTATCAAACTGAAACATATAACACTTTGTTGATGTTGAATCTCCTACGATACGTCCTTCAAGGCGACAAATCACGCGTTTGRACTATTATCTGCACTTAAATTTGTTATATATACTTAACAGTAGCAGCACAATTGCTCGATGCATTTTGAAATACCTCATGATCAAAAGCTAAGACACTGTCAGATGAGTGTGCTCGTCTAGACAAGAAATACATCAGGTCTGCATTAGGTTTAGAAAGCTAAATTAACCGTTAGGTGATAAACTCCATGTATCTAACGCAGACATATAGCACTTTGTTAATATCGAATCTTCTTCGACACGCCATGCAAGGCAACAAACACGCGTTTGCACCATTATCTACATATTAATTTCTTATGTATACTTACCAGTATCAATACAATTGCTCGATGCATTTTGGAAATACCTCATGATCAAAAGCTTAGACACTGCCAGTTGTGTGCTCGTCTAGACAAGCAATACATCAGATTTGCATTAGGTTTAGAAAGCTAAATTAACCATTAGGTGATAAACTCTATGTATCTAACGCAGATATATAACACTGTTAATGTCGAATCTCCTTCGATACGCCATGCAAGGCAACAAACACGCGTTTGCACCATTATCTACATATAAACTTGTTATGTATACTTACCAGTATCAATACAATGGCTCGATGCATTTTGGAAATACCTCATGATCAAAAGCTTAGACACTGCCAGATGGGTGTGCTCGTCTGGACTAGCAGTACATCACGTCTGCATTAGGTTTAGAAACCTAAATTATCCATTAGGAGATAATCTGCAACTAGCTAACCGAACATGCAACTCCTTGTGAATGTCGAATCGCCACGTTACCACATTTAAGGCGACAAAACACGCGTTTAAACCATCATTTGCATTTAGATTTCTTATTTATATACACTTAAGAGTAGCAGTACAATTGCTCGATGCTTTATAGATATACCTGATGATCATTAGCTTATACACTGCCATATGTGTGTGCTCGTCTAGACAAGCAATACATCAGGTCTGCATTAGGTTTAGAAAGCTAAATTAACCATTAGGTGATAAACCCCATCTATCAAACTGAAACATATAACGCTTTGTTTATGTTGAATCTCGTACGATACGTCATTCAAGGCGACAAATCACGTGTTTGCACTATTATCTGCACTTAAATTTGTTATATATACTTAACAGTAACAGTACAAATGCTCGATGCATTTTGAAATACCTCATGATCAAAAGCTAAGACACTGCCAGATCAGTGTGCTCGTCTAGACAAGCATTACATCAGGTCTGCATTAGGTTTAGAAAGCTAAATTAACCATTAGGTGATAAACTCTATGTATCTAACGCAGATATATAACACTGTTAATGTCGAATCTCCTTCGATACGCCATGCAAGGCAACAAACACGCTTTTGCACCATTATCTACATATAAACTTGTTATGTATACTTACCAGTATCAATACAATGGCTCGATGCATTTTGAAAATACCTCTTGATCAAAAATTTAGACAGTGTCAGATGAGTGTGCTCGTCTAGACAAGAAATACATCAGGTCTGCATTAGGTTTAGAAAGCTGAATTAACCGATAGGTGATAAACTCCATGTATCAACGCAGACATATAACACTTTGTTAATGTCGAATTTCCTACGATACACCATGCAAGGCAACAAACACGCGTTTGTATCATTATCTAAATATTAATTTGTTATGTATACTTACCAGTATCAATACAATACCTCATGATCAAAAGCTTAGTCACTGCCAGTCGTGTGTGCTCGTCTAGACAAGCAATACATCAGGTCTGCATTAGGTTTTGAAAGCTAAATTAACCATTAGGTGATAAACTCTATGTATCTAACGCAGATATATAACACTGTTAATGTCGAATCTCCTTCGATACGCCATGCAAGGCAACAAACAGGCTTTTGCACCATTATCTACATATAAACTTGTTATGTATACTTACCAGTAATCAATACAATGGCTCGATGCATTTTGGAAATACCTCATGATCAAAAGCTTAGACACTGCCAGATGGGTGTGCTCGTCTGGACTAGCAATACATCACGTCTGCATTAGGTTTAGAAACCTAAATTATCCATTAGGAGATAATCTGCAACTAGCTAACCAAACATGCAACTCCTTGTGAATGTCGAATCGCCACGTTACCACATTTAAGCCGACAAAACACGCGTTTAAACCATCATTTGCATTTAGATTTCTTATTTATATACACTTAAGAGTAGCAGTACAATTGCTCGAAGCTTTATAGATATACCTGATGATCATGAGCTTATACACTGCCATATGTGTGTGCTCGTCTAGACAAGCAATACATCAGGTCTGCATTAGGTTTAGAGAGCTAAATTAACCATTAGGTGATAAACTCTGTTTCTAACGCAGACATATAACACATTGGTATTGTCGAATGTCCTACGATACGCCAAGCAAAGCGACAAACACGCGTTTGCACTATTATCTGCATTTTAATTTGCCATGTATACTTACCAGTATCAATACAATTACTCGATGCATTTTGGAAATACCTCATGATCAAAAGCTTAGACACTGCCAGTTGTCTGTGCTCGTCTAGACAAGCAATACATCAGGTCTGCATTAGGTTTAGAAAGCTAAATTAACCATTAGGTGCTAAACTCCATGTATCTAACGCAAACATATAACTCTTTATTAATGTCGAATCTCTTTCGATACACTATGCAAGGCAACAAACACGCGTTTGCACCATTATCTACATATTAATTTGTTATGTATACTTACCAGTACCAATACAAATTGGTCGATGCATTTTGGAAATAACTCATGATCAAAAGCTTAGACACTGCCAGTTGTCTGTGCTCGTCTAGACAAGCAATACATCAGGTCTGCATTAGGTTTAGAAAGCTAAATTAACCATTAGGTGATAAACTCTATGTATCTAACGCAGACATATAACACTTTGTTAATGTCGAATTTCCTACGATACGCCATGCAAGGCAACAAACACGTGTTTGCACAATTATCTACATATTAATTTGTTATGTATACTTACCAGTATCAATACAATACGTCATGATCAAAAGCTTAGACACTGCCAGTTGTGTGTGCTCGCCTAGACAAGCAATACATCAGGTCTGCATTAGGTTTAGAAAGCTAAATTAACCATTAGGTGATGCACTCCATGTATCTAACGCAGACATATAACACATTGGTATTTTCGAATCTCCTACGATACGCCATGCAAGGCGACAAACACGCGTTTGCACCATTATCTTCATATTAATTTGTTATGTTATACCTTATGATCATGAGCTTATACACTGCCATATGTGTGTGCTCGTCTAGAAATGCAGTACATCAGGTCTACATTAGGTTTAGAAAGCTAAATTAACCATTAGGTGATAAATCACGCGTTTGCACTATTATCTGCACTTAAATTTGTTATATATACTTAACAGTAGCAGTACAATTGCTCGATGCATTTTGAAATACCTCATGATCAAAAGCTAAGACACTGTCAGATGAGTGTGCTCGTCTAGACAAGAAATACATCAGGTCTGCATTAGGTTTAGAAAGCTAAATTAACCGTTAGGTGATAAACTCCATGTATCTAACGCAGACATATAACACTTTGTTAATATCGAATCTCCTTCGACACGCCATGCAAGGCAACAAACACGCATTTGCACCATTATCTACATAATAATTTGTTATGTATACTTACCAGTATCAATACAATTGCTCGATGCATTTTGGAAATACCTCATGATCAAAAGCTTAGACACTGCCAGTTGTGTGCTCGTCTAGACAAGCAATACATCTGATTTGCATTAGGTTTAGAAAGCTAAATTAACCATTAGGTGATAAACTCTATCTATCTAACGCAGACATATAACACTTTGTTAATGTCGAATCTCCTTCGATACGCCATGCAAGGCAACAAACACGCTTTTGCACCATTATCTACATATAAACTTGTTATGTATACTTACCAGTATCAATACAATGGCTCGATGCATTTTGGAAATACCTCATGATCAAAAGCTTAGACACTGCCAGATGGGTGTGCTCGTCTGGACTAGCAATACATCACGTCTGCATTAGGTTTAGAAAGCTAAATTAACCATTAGGTGATAAACTCCATGTATCTAATGCAGACATATAACACTTTGTTAATGTCGAATCTTCTTCGATACGCCATGCAAGGCAACAAACACGCGTTTGCACTATTATCTGCATTTTAATTTGTTATGTATACTTACCAGTATCAATACAATTACTCGATGCATTTTGGAAATACCTCATGATCAAAAGCTTAGACACTGCCAGTTGTCTGTGCTCGTTTAGACAAGCAATACATCAGGTCTGCATTAGGTTTAGAAAGCTAAATTAACCATTAGGTGATAAACTGCATCTATCTAACCGAACCATGCAACTCCTTGTGAATGTCGAATCGCTACGATACCCCTTTCAAGGCGACAAAACACGCTTTTGCACCATTATTTGCATTCAGATTTCTTATATATACTTAACAGTCGCATTTCAATTTGTTATTTATACTAACCAGTATCAATACAATTGCTCGATACATTTTGGAAATACCTCTTGATCAAAAGTTTTAGACACTGCCAGATGCGTGTGCTCGTCTGGACAAGCAATACATCAGGTCTGCATTAGGTTTAGAAATCTAAATTAACCATTAGGTGCTAAACTTCATGTATCTAACGCAAACATATATATAACTCTTTATTAATGTCGAATCTCTTTCGATACACTATGCAAGGCAACAAACACGCGTTTGCACCATTATCTACATATTAATTTGTTATGTATACTTACCAGTACCAATACAAATTGGTCGATGCATTTTGGAAATAACTCATGATCAAAAGCTTAGACACTGCCAGTTGTCTGTGCTCGTCTAGACAATCAATACATCAGGTCTGCATTAGGTTTAGAAAGCTAAATTAACCATTAGGTGATTAACTCTATGTATCTAACGCAGACATATAACACTTTGTTAATGTCGAATTTCCTACGATACGCCATGCAAGGCAACAAACACGTGTTTGCACAATTATCTACATATTAATTTGTTATGTATACTTACCAGTATCAATACAATACCTCATGATCAAAAGCTTAGACACTGCCAGTTGTGTGTGCTCGCGTAGACAAGCAATACATCAGGTCTGCATTAGGTTTAGAAAGCTAAATTAACCATTAGGTGATAAACTCCATGTATCTAGCGCAGTCATATAACACTTTGTTAATATCGAATTTCCTACGATACGCCATGCAAGGCAACAAACACGCGTTTGCACCATTATCTACACATTAATTTGTTATGTATACTTACCAGTATCAATACAATTGCTCGATGCAATTTGGAAATACCTCTTGATCAAAAGTTTAGACTGTCAGGTGAGTGTGCTCGTCTAGACTAGAAATAGATCAGGTCTGCATTAGGTTTAGAAAGCTAAATTAACCATTAGGTGATGCACTCCATGTATCTAACGCAGACATATAACACATTGGTATTTTCGAATCTCCTACGATACGCCATGCAAGGCGACAAACACGCGTTTGCACCATTATCTTCATATTAATTTGTTATGTATACTTACCAATATCAATACAATTGCTCAATGCGTTTTGGAAATACCTCATGATCAAAAGCTTAAACACTACCAGTTGTGTGTGCTCGTCTAGACAAGCAATACATCAGGTCTGCATTAGGTTTAGAAAGCTAAATTAACCATTAGGTGATAAACTCCATGTATCTAATGCAGACATATAACACTTTGTTAATGTCGAATCTCCTTCGATACGCCATGCAAGGCAACAAACACGCGTTTGCACTATTATCTGCATTATAATTTGTTATGTATACTTACCAGTATCAATACAATTACTCGATGCATTTTGGAAATACCTCATGATCAAAAGCTTAGACACTGCCAGTTGTGTGTGCTCGTCTGGACAAGCAATACATCAGGTCTGCATTAGGTTTAGAAAGCTAAATTAACCATTAGGTGCTAAACTCCATGTATCTAACGCAAACATATAACTCTTTATTAATGTCGAATCTCTTTCGATACACTATGCAAGGCGACAAAACACGCGTTTGCACCATCATTTGCATTTAGATTTCTTATATACACTTAAGAGTAGCAGTACAATTGCTCGATGCTTTATGGATATACCTGAAGATCATGAGCTTATACACTGCCATATGTGTGTGCTCGTCTAGAAATGCAGTACATCAGGTCTGCATTAGGTTTAGAAAGCTAAATTAACCATTAGGTGGATAAATCACGCGTTTGCACTATTATCTGCACTTAAATTTGTTATATATACTTAACAGTAGCAGTACAATTGCGCGATGCATTTTGAAATACCTCATGATCAAAAGCTTAGACACTGCCAGATGCTTGTGCTCGTCTGGACTAGCAATACATCACGTCTGCATTAGGTTTAGWAACCTAAATTATCCATTAGGAGATAAATTGCAACTAGCTAACCGAACATGCTACTCCTTGTGAATGTCGAATCGCCACGTTACAACATTCAAGGCGACAAAACACGCGTTTGCACCATCATTTGCATTTAGATTTCTTATATAGATTAAGAGTAGCAGTACAATTGCTCGATGGCTGTATGGATATACCTGATGATCTTTGAGCTTATATACTGCCATATGTGTGTGCTCGTCTAGATAAGCAGTACATCAGGTCTGCATTAGGTTTAGAATGCTAAATTAACCATTAGGTGATAAACCCCATCTATCAAAACTGAAACATATAACACTTTGTTGATGTTGAATCTCCTACGATACGTCATTCAAGGCGACAAAGCACGCGTTTGCACTATTATCTGCATTTTAATTTGTTATGTATACTTACCAGTATCAATACAATTACTCGATGCCATTTTGGGAATACCTCATGATCAAAAGCTTAGACCACTGCCAGTTGTCTGTGCTCGTCTAGACAAGCAATACATCAGGTCTGCATTAGTTTAGAAACCTAAATTATCCATTAGGAGATAAACCGCAACTAGCTAACCGAACATGCAACTCCTTGTGAATGTCGAACCGCCCACATTACCACATTCAAGGCGACAAAAATACGCGTTTGCACATCATTTGCATTTAGATTTCTTATATAACACTTCAGGAGTAGCAGTACAATTGCTCGATGCTTTATGGATATACCTTATGATCATGAGCTTATACACTGGCCATATGTGTGTGCTCGTCTAGAAATGCAGTACAATCAGGTCTACATTAGGTTTTAGAAAGCTAAATTAACCATTAGGTGATAAATCACGCGTTGCACTATTATCTGCACTTAAAATTTGTTATATATTACTTAACAGTAGCAGTACAATTGCTCGATGCATTTTGAAAAATACCTCATGATCAAAAGCTAAGACACTGTCAGATGAGTGTGGCATCGTCCAGACAAGAAATACATCAGGTCTGCATTAGGTTTAGAAAGCTAAAATTAACCGTTAGGTTGGATAAACTCCATGTAATCTAACGCAGACAATATAACACTTTGTTAATATCGAATCTCCTTCGACACGCCCATGCAAGGCAACAAACCACGCGTTTGCACCATTATCTACATATAATTTGTTATGTATACTTACCAGTTACAATACAATTGCTCGATGCCTTTTGGAAAATACCTCATGATCAAAAGCTTAGACACTGCCAGTTGTGTGCTCGTCTAGACCAGCAATACATCAGATTTGCCATTAGGTTTAGAAAGCTAAATAACCATTAGGTGATAAACTCTATCTATCTACCGCCATATATATAACACTGTTAATGTCGCATCTCCTTCGATACGCCATGCAAGGCAACAAACACGCTTTTCACCATTATCTACATATAAACTTGTTATGTATACTTACCAGTATCAATACAATGGCTCGATGCATTTTGGAAATACCTCATGATCAAAAGCTTAGACACTGCCAGATGGTGTGCTCGTCTGGACTAGCAATACATCACGTCTGCATTAGGTTTAGAAAGCTAAATTAA